>JAAONU010000014.1:31416315-32016315 GCA_012932295.1 Cyclina sinensis | reverse complement strand
ATTTATCTAGAACAAACTTCATGTATGTCAAATGAAATAATAGATTGAAATCATACAAACGACCTATATGTATGTCACTTGAATGTTTTTTAGACTTCAGGTTAAAATTAAAACAAGACATTGTATCTGTATGATTGCTATTGTAGTGGTTGTTTTTATAGGTAGAAACTGTGTTTTGTCGTATATACCTTCCTGAAAACAACACCAGCCGTCATGTGATCATAGCACTGTCCGAGAATATGAAGATAGTTGATAGGGATGGCAATATACAGGAAGAACCATTCTGTTACAACATGAAGAAACAATGGAGGAGGCTGACAGAAAGAAGGTGTGTTTGTTTTCCAGCAATTGAATAGTAAAATACAGCCTTTCATTTTTACTTGTTTTAGTCATTCTCTGTTAATTTAATTGGATAATACAGTTTCTTTTCAAGAATATGAATTGATTTCTCTTTTACTTGATGAAAAAGGGGCAAAGGTCATGGATTGTTGTTGGCCAAGCTATTGTCTAGTTTTGGCTTTTAGATTTTGAAATGTTCTCAGGGCTCTCGCTAGACTCAGAATTTTGGGAGAAGTCACTTCGCCCTGGGTTGAAGGTTAGGGAGAAGTGGACAGACTTCAGAGCGAAGTGGATATTGTTTCGTTACTCTTTGTTTCGGACAACGTATGCTTATGTAATAATAAATTTCCCTTTAATAATTGATCCCTTTTATCAACCAGTATTCAGAAACATAATGAAACTAATATCAACTATTGATACGCAGACCTTTTGGAAAACAGTGATCGACGATTAAAATACTGTAACACTTCCGACAATCAACCTTTTATTGCTGACTTGTTTTTCACAGAAAACCTGATAGATTGCACCTTTTTTGTCTCGTGATACAATATACATACCTACACAGTTTAATCGCCGTCATTGCTCAGAGGGTACCTGATCTTAAGCCCATAATTGCCGAAACATCGCAATCAAATAGTGATCAATTAGTGGTAATTTATAAACACTGAAATAAGCTAAAAATATCCGACAGGAAAACTCATTATTATTCATTACACAATAGTGCTTTCTTAAAAACTAAATGCTGATTGGTTTATTTCGCCTTAGTGTCGGTATCGAATGTTCTGGTTGAAAAGATATAAATAACATGGGTGGAGTCTTCTCTCTTTACGTCACACATGGCTATAAGGCAAGAAATAGCGAGAGGCGGAGTTTTAAGGGGATTCCCTAATGAGTTGCTGGCAAGTGATTGTTTATGTGTATTGTAAAAAAAAACTGTGTATCGTAAAAAAACTGCCACATTTTATGACACCATTGACTCTTATCCATTTTGCCAAGGGCAACTAAATTTTGATAAAGCGACTTGAATTTTGCTTTGATCTTCACGTAAGGCGAAATTTGAGACAGCGAAGCGATGACTTCGCCCGAATCGCCCCCTCGCGAGAGCCCTGGTTCTGGTTACTAAATACTGAACTACAGGATGACATTAAGACTTTTTCTGATACATTGTTGCACTCTGTTATGCATCCTCTTCTGTATTTATTCCTTGTAGTGCTGGTTGGGTGGATTGCTGGATGACATCCAATGTAGCCTTGAGTATAACTTATAAGTACCATCCCATGCCTCCGCTACTGAAAACTGACTCCCACCATATCTTGCCATCAGTTGAGGACTTTGAGGGGTTGCCAGAGAGCCCAGCCATGGAAGAGTTCATTCCCCTGAGTTATATGAGGTCGGAGTCACTGAAAGTCCCAGAGGACTTTGACGCGGGAACCATGGACTCAGATCTGATCAGCGTGGAGCTAGAGGTTGCACCATCTGTTCTTTGTGCCTATGGGTCTCTGCTGAGGAACTTCCTGCATCTTAAGGTAAATGTTTATTTAGCTTTCAGTATTGATTGTAATGTTAACTTACGTCGGTTGTATCCTTTCTAAAAAACATGAACTAACCTTAGTTCTGAGTTTGCAAAAAAATGCACTGTGTTGTTCTGTACTTTTGGAAATATTTTTTTTTTCAAGTTTTTAATCTTTTGCCCAAGTTGAAAATTTCAAAAGAAGTACAAGATTTTGTAGAAATGTCTTTCACAAAAATGTGAATGCTCTGAGGCACTGCCGGTTGTGCAAGATCTTCTATTGATCTTTAGCTATAAAATTTTCTATGATGACCTCTCTAAGAATGATAATTCTTTTATATGGTTTGGTAATTTTTGCTAAGTCTTCAAAATGAATCTGTGTACAGGAGAACTACTTTGGTGAGGATCAAACCTATACTGACTTCTATGACCCTCCGGACACAGGGCAGGAGCCCAAGGAGACAGATGGGCTGCAGGGGCCCCTAACAGAGAAAGAGGTGGTTGAAGGGGAGTTTGATGCTAGAAAGTACAGACCATTCTCTGTCACTGTCTCAGTCACACTACATGATATACAGGGACACTTGATCAAGGTAAATGCAGGTTTATTGTGTTAATTTACTGTCCTGCCATATAAATTTGTTTAAAGCTAAAAGCAGTTATCTTCACCATGGTAACAGCTTTTTATACTAGTGCTAAATATGTTGTGAAATTCCTTCGATGGTGAAACTGGTGGTCAAAGAAGAATGTTTTTATTGTGGTGACTTACGATGTCATTTTATATATTTAAGGACCTAAGTTTATGTAAATCATAAATGAAAACCTTCTATAATGAAGGTTGAAACCAGAAGATGTTTGCTTAATTATTTTCAGAATTGTAACCTGGAGAATGTGCCCTGTCCCAGTGTGTACATAGAGAGGGTAGGCTTCGAGTTAGACAAGAGATACAGAGAGACCAAGTTACAGCTGCTAATATCTCCAGCAGTACTTATTGCCAGAGACAATTTTGAGGTGAGCTGAACTGTAGAGTGATTAAAACTCTCAGTGTAGCAGAACTGATATTAATGCATCTATTTATGAACAAGTTTTGCGGTAAAAGTTGTCTTAAGAGGATGCACTATATCTGTTTAATCTTCCCATATTCTTTGTCATAAGTTTGTCTAGGGCTGTCCTTCACAAAAAAGTGAAGATATAAATACTAGGTTACTAGGAGATACTGGGACCAACTGCAAGCATTCTTTGCAAAGTTTAATGTTTCTGTTATGACTTTACATGTGCAATATTGTTCTCATATTAATAAAGTTAATAGACCTATATAAACAAATTGAAAAAAAGATTTGAGGCAAACCTTATGTATAAAGAAGTGTTTAAATGTTTCAGAGAGAACCAGAGCAAAGGCATCTCAGAGAAGGTCATCTGGCATTGTCAGGGTTACAGGTCAGAGGTCATGCCATGTTTTCACATAAAAATCTGCCACTAGAAAGTGAAACATTAGAGTATGCCTGGTTGGTGGAAGCTGTCATAGGAGACTTGACTGGCAGACTTACCTCTTCACAGGTATACTGAATCTTGGTTCATCTGTGTCTGTTAAAATGAAAGACCTCCCTTAAAGATGTATAAAGATAGTAAAGTCTTGACTGCACTGAATCGGCTTAAGTTGCTAGTTTTTTGTTACTAGTATTTAGTAAATGTTTGGTTTTAGTTGGATGCACTTGTACTGAATAAAAAATTACAAGTATCATTTTCCACTCCAGATTTGCCAGAAATATTTAAATCTACATGGATAATTTGATTAAAATGTCTGGACATTGTCTATGTCAGATCCAGAACATCGTTGAGTTTGTACAGACATTTATCATGCTGGTTGAGGACTCAGAGAACAGTCTACAGCGTACTGTGTCCTACCAGCTGTGTCAGCACATGGTCCCTCAGCACAGGTGTAAGAAATTCCAGCCTCAGTACAACATTCCATGTCCCTCATCCGAGGATATTAAATACAGGATGACTAGAGCTTCTGTGGATTCCCTGAATTTCTACTTGGTAGAGTCAGGGTCTGCTTTAAATGTGCAGGTAAGTCAGCTATTGTACCATGATTTTGTTTCAGTTGAAAGTAGGGATGGAAATGAATACTAAAATCAGCATTCGAATATTGGGCTAATGATATCGGAATATATTTGAATATTCAATTTTAGGAAGTTCAATGAGTTAACCAAATTTTGGTATCCGAATATTGGTACTGATTTCAGTCAACAAGACAGAAGCTTTCAGTGTGTCAACAAGAAATGGCAAATAATGGCTTGTTCATTGAAAGCTTAAAAGCATGTATGTAATTGGCATATGCAAAATATATTCCTTCCTTTTAAAGTTGAATTACTATAGAAACGGCACATTGGATAAAATATCAGGCGGGTTTTTTTTTCGGGCAAAATGCGGGAAAAATAAATAGAAGTTGATAATTTATTTACATGCAAACTTAAAGCAAGGATGTTAAAATATTTTCAAACATATTTATGAGAGGAAAATATTTGAGTTATTCTGTTTGACTGGACAATATACTGTTTTATTAGTATCTAGTCAAAAGCTTGATTGGTTGTTCAGGAATCATTGTGAGACAAACAACTTTTAAAATTCGTTACATAAAACATGTGCCAGTTAAAATGAATAAAAGATAAAGGGGTATCACATATACACCTGTTGCAAACTGTTCATCCGTTATGATGGTCCCTGCCAATTATACATTGCAATTTTCTTGTTAATTGGACAATTTTTGACATGTGATAAAGAAACACAACAGCAAAAATGGTTTTATTCTGCATAAACAGCTTATCAAGATGATCAAAATCAACGATACTTAATTTGAAAGTAATCTATACACTCAATTATGAATATTCGAATTTGATTATCAGATTAGAATATTCGGTCGATTTCCTAATATTCGAATATTTGTTCCCATCCCAAGTTGAAAGACATGTAAGTGTATCCATACTGTCAGATATGTTTAAGTGTACAAATTTGCATGAAGGTACATGTAGGCATACTTCATTCAGACTTACTTGATAGACCACTGAAAGCTAGGTTACAAAGATTATAATGAAATATCATACATATAATTCCAAATATTTAGAGAAGGGCCATACCAGTAAAACATCTATCCCTCCTCAGAAAGGACCAACCCCGTTTGGAAGTTAATTTGATAGCAGAAGACCCCCTCCCATCCCCACAAAGAATTTATTTTCCCTTCCTGTGATGGGATATATTTTTTGCTGGAATGCCCCTTAGCTTTTAATAAAAAGAAAACTAAAACATTTCTCTTAAAGAAAATGAACAAATTAAGTTTAAAAACATTTGTTTGTTTCTGTTATAGATATTCCCAGTACGACTTGCAACTTGCAACCTGCATGGAGAAAACACTAGAGCAGGGATCACAGGCCTTATAGAACATATATCACTGAAACAGTATATCTCTACAGCTCCAATCAGACATGATACCAGCCAACCAGAGGTCTGGATTGAGTCAGGTGGTGTTTCACTTGGACCAATCAAAGCGGAGGCAGCAATGGCATTACCCAATCAAGACTTTCATGTATTGCAAAATGAATTTTTGCTGACTCATGATGCAAGCAGTATGAGATTATGGTTTCTGTGGCCAGATGATACTCTGAAAGTGTCATCTGTAGTTATAGGAAAGTGTGGATGTATTGGAGGTTGTACTTTCTTTGGAAACAACAAAAATGGAATTGGATTTTTTCATCCCAAAAAGTTTCATGAAGTTACCCCTAATGCAGTTTTCAAGGTAACCACAGATGGTAATGATCCTGGATTTGGACAAAGTTTATTGCATAAAAACAAGCTGGTGTTTGATATAGGAGGTGCTGTAGCTTTGAGCACACCAAATAAAGAGTTTACATTCACTAGAGGCTACATGAGTGATTTGACCACTCCTGACACACCTGGTACCAGCATTACTTTGATAGAAGAGTACCATACAGGTCAGAACACACTAAAACCTGGAAACATAACGGATATACCCATCGGCTCACTTCCTTCTCATACAGTGCAAAGTCCCACTACAGATACACAATCAACTTCAAGTTTCACAGGTGATGCAGCAGGTGATAATATCAGTATTAACCCTTTTGATACAATTAAGTCAACAGATTCTTCAGTGTTAAAGGAAAGTGACAGAAGTATTCAGGATGACTTGGTGAGTAAATCAGCAAGAAGAATTTCCCAGAGCTCCTCCTCTTCCCCTCCACCGTTCAGTCCAACCGTGAGATCGTCTATAGCACACAGTCCCTCCTCTAGGTCGTCCATACAAAGTCCATCAGGACACTCATCTATACACAGTGCCAGTCCTTCATCACTCAGGCACAAGTACGGGTCTCAATATGATCCTACGAGACAAAGGTCAGTTGTATCTCTAGATAGTGAAATGTATTTCTCGGCAGAGGAAGATGCTCTCTCTTCATCTGATCCAAACTTCCCGTCGCTAAACCAACATTCATTCCCAGACATGCTTGAGAGAGAGAGTGTATCATGGGCCCCTGAAGAAACTTCTCCACAACTTGTGATGAACAAAAGTGACTCATCACAGGTAGAAACAACAGTGATTGACCTGAAGGAAAGCTCATCTTCAAGTAATTCAACACTATCCTACAAGTCGGCAGACACTGACCCTGATGAAACTATGTCAGGGGAGGTTCTAGAGGAATTCTCAATGGTTGATCTCCATAGTCAGGTAATGTGAATGTCATCAATTTTGAATATCAGATTTGTCCATTTTTAAAGGTGTCTAGAAAATTAAAGATTTTAACCTCTAGGTTGGTAAGATGAAGAAATCAGTGTTGCTTCTTCTAACATCACTGACATATTGTATCTCATTTTTATCTTAATTTGACTCAGACCAGACTTGTGAAGCATTGTTTTCTCTAGGTAATTATGCCCCCACTTCAAAGAAGAGGGGGTATATTGCTTTGCATTTGTCTGTCCGTCGGTCCGTAGACCAAATGGTTTCAGACCAATAACTAAAGAATGCTTAGGCCTAGGAACTTCAAACTTGGTAGGATGATTGTCCATCACCAGTAGATGACCCCTATTGATTTTGGGGTCAAGGGGTCAAAGGTCAAGGTCACATTGACCTTGTAGGTAGAAACGGTTTCCAACCAATAACTTAAGAACGCTTAGGCCTAGGAACTTCAAACTTGGTAGGATGATTGTCCATCACCAGTAGATGACCCCTATTGATTTTGGGGTCAAGGGGTCAAAGGTCAAGGTCACATTGACCTTGTAGGTAGAAACGGTTTCCGACCAATAACTAGAGAACGCTTTGACCTAGGTTCACCAAACTTGGTACGCTGGTTGGTCATTATCAGTAGATGACCTCTATTGATTTTGAGGTCATTAGGTCAAAGGTCAAGCTCACAGGGACCTTCATCCTAAAAACGGTTTCCGATCAATAACTAGAGAACGCTTTGACCTAGGTTCACCAAACTTGGTATGCTGGTTGGTCATCACCAGAAGATGACCCCTATTGACTTTGAGGTCATTAGGTCAAAGGTCAAGATCACAGAGACTTTCATCCTTAAAACGGTTTCTGATCAATAACTAGAGAACGCTTTGACCTAGGTTCACCAAACTTGGTATGCTGGTTGGTCATCACCAGTAGATGACCCCATATTGATTTTGAGGTCATTAGGTCAAAGATCAAGCTCACAGAGACTTTGACTCTAAAAACGGTTTCCGATCAATAACTAGAGAACGCTCCGACCTAGGTTCACCAAACTTGATATACTGGTTGGTCATCTTCAGTAGATGACCCCTATTGACTTTGAGGTCATTAGGTCAAAGGTCAAGATCACAGAGACCTTCATCTTAAAAACGGTTTCTGATCAATAACTAGAGAACGCTTTGACCTAGGTTCACCAAACTTGGTATGCTGGTTGGTCATCACCATTAGATGACCCCCTATTGATTTTGAGCTCATTAGGTCAAAGGTCAAGCTCACAGAGACTTTGACTCTAAAAACGGTTTCCGATCAATAACTAGAGAATGCTTTGACCTAGGTTCACCAAACTTGGTATGCTGGTTGGTCATGACCAGTTAATGACCCCTATTGATTTTGAGGTCATTAGGTCAAAGGTCAATGCCATTGTGACCTTGATCCTAAAAACGGTTTCTGATCAATAACTAGAGAACACTTTGGCCCAACCACAAGCAATTAGGTGCTGTCGGGGGGCATTTATGTTTTACAAACATTTCTTGTTAGTTTATGTTGTTGAACTGACATTTTATATAAGAATAGTGACATTGATACAATGTAGTTAAGAATCTCATATGGAGAAACTATGGCTTACTTTCAACCTACATAACTAAAAAACTGTTTAATATTTACCTTGGAGAGAGCAATTATTTTTTTACATTTTTGAAATTTAGTAGGGTAAACCAGCAACACAGCTGTTATATAAATATCTATGAAAACAGTTTTACAAATGTATGTGTTTTGTTTCAGATCAAAAATGATATAACCAAATCACCAGTTCTTTTACCTTGTTACTCAAATCACATGACACGTCTGCAGTGTAACAACTGGGTGTCAGCGGCCCCTTTTCCAGGCCGGTATCACACTGTACAGTCAGAGCAGTCACAGTTCTCCTTGTCTTCAGTCAGTCAGAATGCACAGCTGGGCCAGTCACATATATGTCTACCTCATTTTGTCAAAGTATGAACTTTGTTGTATTCTTTTCTTTATTCTTTAATAAACTAGAATTCTTTCCTTGAAAGTCATAAGCATCAGTCAAACTTAGACAGACTTTTTTATTCCTTACTCATTGAAATATCGAATAAGTACTTCTTTTTTTGCAGCTTAGCAAAGAATGGTATATCAAGGTACATGTGAATCATTTTCTATTTACTGGTTATTTTCTGTAGATATTCTTTGTGCTTCTGTAGCCTTTTGTGTTGCTTTTCAGATAAAGCAAGGTTTCAGTACACGTATTATGAAAGCTAAAGAGTTACTGTTCCCGTCTGAGAAACTGGATGGTGCTGATTCCTGGGACAATATAGAACAACCATTGTTAGGTAAGATATTTAATAGCATTGTGAGTGCTTTTTCAAGTATGATTTTATGATTGTATTTTCTGTTTTTGATTTATATTAATACTGTGTGATGTGGACAGCTGTGTTATATCAATTTCTTATTGACACTAGATACTGTAGATGAGACGAGCCTGGAGAATGCCAGCAGGACTACAGCGACTGTCAAACTGCGAGGATCTGTAGATGTCCTTCTTACTCCTTTATTACTGGAGTCATTCCAAAGGTATTCATAGTGTTAACTGAAGTACAAGATTTTTTTCGGAACTGTTACATCACATGACTTAATGTTGTTTTAAAGACCTGTATGTTGTTTTGAATATGTCGAGGAGTCTTTTCGGAACTGTTACGTCACATGACTTCATGTTATTTTAAAGACCTGTATGGTGTTTTGAATATGTCAAGGATTTTTGTTAATTGTACTACATGCTTTGACAAACATTCTGCTCAGTTGCAGATAAATGATGAACTGTATGCATCTGAAACATCAACAACAACACAATTTTTTTATGATAAAAGTAGAAATTCTTACAAGTTACTGGATATTTTATAGAAAGTAAATAAATGGTTTTTAAAAATGGTTATATAATTTTTCCGTCATGAAGTCTTGCAGACTGTTTCCCAGTATAAATGAACAAAATTCCTGTAAAATCTGATGTTTCAGGTTATGTGAAGCAGTGACACCGACCTTGACCAACTTACACCCGTCATCGGTACTAGATGGACTTCATTCTCGATGTCTTGACCGACTGAAGAGCCAGAATAGACTAAAGAAAGTAGAAAACTCGACCGATGCTGAAACACCAGAAAGTGATACAGTGGCTCCACAGAGGCAGTTTAGTACATCAGAAAGTCGGTTTAAAGCACAAGAAATAAAAACTTCAAGTTACCAAGCGTTGATAAGCTTACCAAGGGTGTGTATAGTGATACATGTATAGCCTTTTTTTATGGTTTTTTTTTCATATTCATGAAGAGAATGTTTACTGTAAGCTTATCTTACATATTTGAATAATTGCAAATTTCTGCATGTCATAGCTTAGTAAAAGCAGTAGTTGTTCAGATAATGCAGGAAATCAAAATTGAGTAGACCTGTTCTTATATGTCGATGCTTTAGTATTATGTAGAGTATTTACAGTTGAGTATTCTGTTTTATTTTTGACTGTTTTCTGTTGGAGATCAAATAAAAAGTAGGATTTTTTCAGATTAACATTTGTACGTTACAAGCTGGTATGGTAGAAGAACTGATTTCATTCTCAGCATTAGACAATATACATGAGATCACTTGTGTCTCTCTGATGGGTGTATCAATTGAAGATGTGCGATGTCAGTTGCTGTCAAACAGTCACTCGTGCAAAACATCCAACAGTGTGCTTCCAAACTTGTTAGATTCATCACCAGTTTCAAATCGAGGCAGGGCAGAAACTGCAGAGATGGAAAGGGAAGATAACCCAGAGGTTCTACGTGAAGAAGATGTGGGGACCGTTGATATCAAAGCCATTCACTTCCAGTTACGTAGACTTCTTAGAGATAGCAACTTCTCTGATGGAATTGTTCTAACAGCAATCCCAGAACAAAAATCAAAGGTTATGTTTACATTTGAGAATGATGTAACAAAATTATTCTCTCCTGTGACTGCAAGAAGTGGAGGGAAGGTCAAAAGGAGCTCTTCAGCTAGAACAGAGAAAGACAAAAGCGGCAACACAAGACGGCCATCTTTTGCAAGAAATGTCAGTCACGAACCACCAAAAAATGTAGATGACAGGTCGTCTTTACGAAACTATGACATGGAAGAAAACCCTTTTGATGCAGCACCTCAACCAAAACTTTTACGCCAGAGAAGTATTACAAAAGACAAACCAGAAGAACATGGTCACCGTAGAGCCAAGGAGAGAGCGCATAGTAAACAAGGTGTAGGATACATCATGTTTGAATGTGGCTTGGAGGATATAAGCATCACAGCTGTTAGAAGGTTGGGTTATAAAGACAGGAAATTGCCTAATATGGCACACCAGTCAGACAATTTGGAAAATGTGGAAAAAAGTGTGAATGAGACTCAACAAAAATCAAAAACAGAAATGGACAGTTCTGATAAGGGACCAAAGATATCCTCACAAAAACCTATTTTAAAAAGTCAAGGTCAGAGTCAAACAAATCCAACCACAAAACCAACAGTTCAAACTCCAAGTACATTAACTCCAGCACAGGAGTCTCCGTCGACAAGTGCTAACATACAACTTGGCTTGGATCCATTAGGTGTTGGTACCCCTCTGGAGTTGTATACCAGCTCTAACTCTGTTCACTCCTGGGACTCTAGGATCTCTATTCCCTCTGACAGTGGAGAGCTGATGGAGGCAAGCTTACTGGATGGGGATGCATCCAGTGGTATTCTTCACCTTAAAACCATCTGGTTCAACTTTGCTGCCCCACCCCCTTTACCCATCAAAAGAAAAGCAGATTTTACTAAGTAAGTTTTTTTTTACATGTTCTGACTTTAAAAGATGATCACAGCTTTATCAGATAGGTTTACCTGTACCTCAGATACTTAATGTGAGGACAGTTGAAATAGCAATGGACATCTTTTTTTTCCTGTAAAATCATGTCTTTTGTAGAATTGCTTTTTTTGTTTTCTAGTAAATAGATGGAATGGACAAAATATACTTTCTTTGTTTACGGTAATTTTGTTCAATTGCCATTGCCTGATTGTGTTTTACTGGTATTAGAAGCAGTTTTATGATTGGATTTTGAGTGTATAAGAATTGTTTTTACCGTTTTTTCAGACATTAAAGGTACAAGTACTGATGCTTTTTGTCTCAGAAATGATAAACTGGTATAATTGTTACCTCTTAACCATTTGCAACAATCTTTCATTGCTAAATTCAGATAAATTTCTATTCTTATAAATTATTTACCTAGGTTTGACTGGAATCTGTTAAGTACAGCCACACCTGCTATAAACGCCTGGCTCAGTCCATTTGATCGGCTGATGACAGCAGCGAGGACCTTGGCACAGGAGCTCACACACAGGACAAACTCAGTGATGGCATGTGTTATGACAGAAGGTTTGGAGTATCAGAGCATACATATGCCATACAAGGTAAGATAAACTCATTCACTGTATAAATTCATAGATAATGTTGAAGAAAAATGTTAGTTTATCTACTTGAGTAAATTTTCCTTTACAAAATGAAGCAGAAATGAATAGTATATTTGACAGTGGCGTCCTGTTACATATCTGCTCAGGGCTTCAGCAAGAAATACCAAGTTTGCTATTCTCTTTTTTACATGGTGTTCCCATTACTGGGAAACCACATAGGTTTCTTATAGTGTAATGAAACTGTATATAAAGACCTTGAAAATGTTTTGAAATTCTACTCTGAGAAAACTAACATTGCAGTCAAGATATGCTTTTAAAGTTATATTAATTTGTTACAGTTGCAATATCAGTTTTGATAATCAGCAGTATCCTTGTTTCAGAGGTAATCAAATTAGTTAGTGCCAAGTAATGCCCTTGATTGATGTTATACGAATTCTTACCTTTTCTGCGTTTATGTTGTAGAGTAAATACTTGAGGATAACCAATTTCTCGAGGACCCTCCAAGAAGATGCTTCATGTCAGCTACTGACAGTATTGAGACGTTACATTCATAAACAAGGGACAGCCCTTGTGGAACAAGCTGTCAGCTCTGAAACCATTCCACAACTTATTACCATCCAGAAAGGAATCTTGGCACTGACAAGACAATGGAAAAATGTGCTTTACATGCCACAGATCTCCAGACTGAATTTCAAAACAAAGAAACACAGGCCATATACAGTATCTTTTGCAGTACCGGCTTCAGAAAGTGAGTTTGAAGAAGAAGAGAATGAAATTAGAGATGAGGGAAATGTTACAATACATGTAGAAGATGAGAAAGCATCACTGATAGATGAAAATGGAGGAAGTAAAAGACAACTGAAGACTAGCTCCCAGCCCAGTCTGAGGCAGACAGGTCCACAGAGGTATGGTGATGCCTCCAAGGAACCAGCATCCCATCTTAACATCTCCAGGGCCTCCTCAACATCTGCTATACAAAGGACAAGAAAACAAACGGTTAGTCACATTTCTACATGTCATGTCACATCTGTTGATTAGATGTTCTTGATTTTTGTGTGCATTTTGAATCAGAAATAGTAATAGTAGGTGACCCTACAATCTAAATAGAGCTGTGTGAATTTTTTTCGACCAGTATCACTAACCTGTGTGAATGATGCACTTGAACTGTTTTGTTATTTTATAATAGGGGTTAGTGCAACTTGCAGAAAGCATTCCACTCCAGGTTCTAGTACATGCATTGACAGGAAGAATTCCTGCTATGCTTTTATATGAGCCAAAACAATAAATGGGTTGTAAAAAATGGAAAAAAACTTCAAACATGTCCTCTGCCATACCATTTTTGTGACCCCAGACTTAAGCGTTTACAATGCAGCCAGTTTACATATTTGTTATTCTACATGTATCTTTCCTGTTTTCAGCCACAGAGAGTATTTGAATCTCCACAGCGAGAGACCAACCCCCACATGACAAGTTTGTTACGTAATGACAGTGTGTACAGTTTCCAGTCAGTCAGCGCTGTTAGTGGGGAACATCATGTAGCCCCTACCCCACCTTCAACACCCTACAGGGTATTGTACATGATTTGTTACTGAATGTTAAATGCTGGTATTTTTCTTTAGTAACCACTTTTACAAATGTCTGTATACTGTCTGTGTTTTTCAGTAGGATCTCTGCTCATTATGTCATTACATGACAGTTTTATTGATGGAGTGATGATAGTTAAGTGAATAAACATTTTCTGTGACAAGCTAATATATGAAGTGCTAGGTCAAGGAAAACAACTTAATCCTCTCAATAAAGTTGAGGCGATAACAGATTATAAATTAAATGATTTGCAATTGATATATTAGCAGTGATTTTGTTTTTGTGAACTTTATAGGGAGATTTACTGAAGAGTACTATGCTGAAGTCAAAGGTGAATGATTTATACCGATGGATGACCACACAACAGAACGGAGGCTTTACCTCACAGACGCTGGAAGAGGAACCTATCAGCTTAGTAAAGAGACAAGACTCATTTCTTGAAGCATTTGGTCGAGGACTAGGTGCTGAGGACAGCCACACAGATGTGAACATGGAGCACTTCACACTTGGTACATCTATAATGCAGCTGGCAGACGCCCAGAATCTGTTCAAGCCATTCCTACAGAGTATTGGTCTGCATGTTGAGAATGTGCGGCCAACGGCTATGCTGAAAAATTTTGGCGGGAATTTATCTCTGCAGGGGAAACTTGAAGTACTAAAGATACAGATTGCCGACTCTGTGAAGAGTAAAGGGAAAGGTAAAGGGAAAGGAAAAAGAAGCTTGAAGATAAATGACTCTGTGTTAGACTCCTCTGCGTTCTTGTGTGAAATGTTTTCCATGAAAGTGTCTATGAGAGATATCACGGACTTTGAAAAAAGGGATTCTGAAGATAATGACAGGTTTAAGAAGTTTCCATTCAAGTTTGCCATGCATAAACTTGAAGCAAAACCAGCAACGCTGCAAGTGAACCTGCTTATAAATTGTCAGGCGGTGACACAGTATGTAGATATGCCACTACTTAGACTGATACACCAGTTTATCACTATGATTGGAAATATAAATGAGACACGTATTGAGCTAAAGCAAGGACATTCATCAGTGGATTGGATTAGAACACACAGGAAGCAAGATTCTAAAGGTTCATCGTCAAGTGCAGAAACTGTTCATTCAGAATCATCAAGAACAAATTTGGCAAGTGGAAAAACTGAAGGACCAAGTCGCTCCTCCTCTAAGGTATAATTTACCTTCTAGTTAATTGACTGAAAAGTACAGGTATGCTAAGAAGTATGCCATTTTCATTTTTTTTTTAAATAAAGATTTACCTGTCTTTCTACAAAGGCATTCTTGTCTCAAGTAATTATCCATGGGAACTGTGAAGAAAAATGAGTTGAAAGAAATTCAATATGTCCATTTTCTTTTTTACAGACAAACTTGGCATCAGAGGCCAGAAGGTCAGATAGCACTAAACCATCTCGGAACAAACCTTCTGTAACTTCCTTCAAGTTTCCACTTGATACAATCAGACCTGAGAGGCTGAGTTTCCCCACATCACTGAAAAAGACAAACCTCAAGTTTACCAAGGACAAGAAAGGACAAAAGACAGAGATGAAATCCCCCGAGTCACATTCAGAAGTAGTAACGCCACCACAGTCACTAACTCTAAGTGACTCAGTACACATTGATCTAGGCGATACATCATCTCCAGCAATAATGGAGAAGACTATTATAGACGAAATCAAAGAAGAAACGCCGAGATGTTGGCGGAACTTATATCATCTGTTAGAACTTTATTCGACGATGCCAGAAACAAAGCGAGTGGACAGAAGGTCATCCAGACAACAGCTGCCCGTGATTGAAGAGGAAGTGTCTGATAAGGCAAACATGAGTACACCATCAGGGAGTGTGAAGAACCGTATAGATCTGGCAGCGGAAGAGGAAGCAGCAGTCGGTGAGTCCTTGCTAATTTAAAATGTAAAAGCTAACATGATTAATCTTATACTTACAAAGGCTGTAGGGTAAATCACAAGGAAACATTGTTGCAGTGAATTTTTTGACCGCTGAATGATCATGTTTATTGCATTTGATAGATTTTTGATGGTAAAGATTCAGCTTACATAATACTGAACATTATGTCTTTTGTCAATGACAGTACCCATGCCTATTTTGTGTATGTATAGTCTGATTTAGATAACATTTTTGTATCCACAGTTAGTGGATTTTGATGAACAAGTTTTTCTATGATACAGGTACCAGCAGTAGTGGGGAGTATGAGAATACACCCTTGGCTAGATCAACATTCAGCAGAACCAGATTTAAACAAAGTAAGTCTTGTTTACCATATGGATACAGTGTATTCCCATAAACAGGTACAGTGACAAGGATTGAAAAACTTATGGTGGGGTAGTTGAGCTTGAGTCCTTGGTTCAAACTCCACCAGGGATGGAAATGTGTTTCCTGATCAGTGAATATTGAATTTTAACTCAGACTTGAGAAAGAGAAACAGTAAATTTTGTGTAAGTTGAGATTTTTTTATCTTTTACAGGTCATAGGGTGAATTTTGATAATGTTTCGAAAAATGCTGTATAATGCTCTTTTGGATCATACTGTATTCATGTAAGTGCAAATCTTCCTTGTAGGTATTTACATTGGAGACAGTATACCACTGGTTGTATTTGGCATTGGTAAAGTTGAGAAGGTGAAGATTCTCGCTGTTCTCAGTGGTCTGAAGCTGGAGGCGGAGATGAGGAATGTACATGCTACATGTACCATCAAAGAGAAAGTAAAGGGATTTCTCCAGAGAAAATCATCTGAGTCCTCGTTTACTGCTCATGTAGGACACACCATGTTGGTACTGCTAGAAGGGCCTAGTCTACAGTAAGTTCATCCCATTATTTAAGGATATGTTTTTTTGTGTGTTTCAGGGGCTTTGCCTAAGTCTAAATATGTTGTTGACAAAAATTGATCCAATTTGCAAGTGTCATAATCTGTGTTATGTCACTACTGGTATGATTTGAATTTTTTAGTTATCTTACAAATGTTAAGAAGGTAAATTCTTATATTATTGACAAGAGGCTAATACATAAATATTTATGAATTACATCCAAGGACCATCTAGTCTATCTTCAGTTACAAATGCTGTTATGACTTGGATATCCATAAGGTGAAATAGAATGCTAGGTTACTGTAATCTTGCTGTAATTTAATTTAAAAAAAGTTGTCATCTTCTATAAGACACTTCTAATCTTTCATAGAACTGTTGTCACTGTAAATGTTGGCCGCTCTCAAGCCTTACACACCACAGTGAAACGTAGAGGCAAGGGCCACAACTCTGCCTTGGTTTCTATAGGAGAAATTGATGTTGATATACCACAGCACC
Organism: Cyclina sinensis; assembly: GCA_012932295.1. Taxonomy (NCBI): domain Eukaryota; kingdom Metazoa; phylum Mollusca; class Bivalvia; order Venerida; family Veneridae; genus Cyclina; species Cyclina sinensis. The sequence goes on along the minus strand of JAAONU010000014.1, from coordinate 31,999,382 downwards.
CTGTGGTTCTCCATGGCATGCTGACAAGGGGAACAACTCAGTTGTCCAGTACTTTGCAAGAGTTTCGCAGACCCATATCAAGAACAAGGTATGTCCATGTGTACCTAAGCTTGATCAAGCAAATCATTCTGTAAAAATAAAAAGTAAAAGGTCAGAATTTTGATACAGTATATTGGCATATTTTTCTGCTATCCAAGTGTTTAGAAGAGATTGAATCTGCTTTTATATTTGTTGCTTATGAATGAAAAGCTTTACGATGTGCTTTTTACAGTTTTTAGTGTTACAGAGAAAACGATAAATGTCATTGTGACACATGTAGAAAAACTGGTTGTCAGATATGTTTTTTATATACGTATACACATATGTACATATATGTTGTGAAAACTTTTTTGTTTACCATACTGTTATTTAAGTAGGAATGTAGACATGGATTATGGGACCTTAGATTCTAAAGGCTCTGGTACAGATGTGCCCCATCCCTCCACTCTGCCCCGCCCACAGAGGATTATAGAAGAGAAGAAATCAGTTACACTACATATACATGTAAAGGCTATACTACAAGGGATAACAATTGGTGCCTCTCTGTTACCATCCCTGAGGGCACAACATAAGGTAACATTACATTGACAGATACAATTTGAAAAGAGTTGGTTTGACTTAAACACATATAGATGCAAATAAAGTAGCTTGATTTTGAAAAGACCTCAGGAACTGGCAGAAAGCGTGCAGAAAATGCATAATGCATTTACATTTGTTTGCAAAATCAAACATTTTTTTTAGATTTGGTTCCTGGCATTACATAAATCTTTGCAACACTGTCAGTTAGAGAGTTAAATATGCATACATGTATATTGCACTACAAGCTGTTGCTGCTATTCTAGATGTGTTCTACACCTTTTATTGTTGATTTTGTTTTCAGACTGGGCCTATAACTATCAGTGGTATAACTTTGAAGAAAGCCAAGTTTACACTGGACCTTCCTCACCACACACTGAGCTTTAAATCCAAGGTTGGTTCACTAAAATTTATGAGCATTGTCCCAAAATAGTGTGTAATCTTGGAATAAGCTACAAAGAAATTTCTTTTCTATTGAGCTAGTGTGTTTCTAGCACCAATTAATTTTTTGAATAACTATTGAAATTTCATTTTATTAAATATAAAAACAACAAAATGACAGTAATTTAAACAGCATCACTTCTACAGTAGCAGCTGGCAAGATGTCAGTTACATACATCACATGTCATTTTGATACTACTGTCTTTCAGCTCGATATCTCTTCTTTCCTTCGCAACACTCTCCAACAACCAGAGATAAAACCTCTGTGCCAGTTATAGTGCCCTTATGTTACTCAGATGATCCTGTTTTCTTAATTGTCTGTCCCTTTGTCATTCATTGTTCAATACAAATTTCAGTCACTATGACTGCATTGTCTGATGTCACTATTATTTATTCAAATGCAAGTAAATGCATTATATGAATTACACCATTACATAGATGTAGATGATGTCATGATGTGATGTCATGAAATGAAATGTCAAAACATTACCTTTTCAACCGTATATTATTAGTATAATAACTGTATTCATGGCTAAGCTGTTATATTTCAAAGAATCAAGAACAGAAAAGAATAATTTAAAAGCTATTTTCCGACATGTCAGGGGTGCATCATATGGTATTAAAATTAGCTTACTTGTGTACTAAAATATAAACATTTTCTACAAAATAACAGTTAATTTGTTATGCATTTTCTATTGGTACTGCCAGTTTTGTTCATGTGAAAGCTTCGTGTATATAATGTTTAGAAAATGAGAAATTACGCAGTATTTTGGGACAAGTCTGAAACATAGTGGTAGAAAGAAGAAAGTTAAAAAACAACACGTCAAGTCTTACTATATGTGAAGACAGGATGCTTTTAGTTGTGTTTATTATTGATTAAAGTGAGTAGATTATTCTAGAATCATTCATACAGTTATTCAGAAACTGAAGTAATCAAGAGAATTGTGACATGAAAATAGGCATGGAGAGTTTTTTCTCTAATTTATAAATTTATAAAAGAGATAAAAAGTCAGAAGGGTAGGTAAAACAGACAGTCATGAAACACAAGGTTTGGGAATATATGTATGGTGAAAGGACTTAGTATGCATTGCATTTATTATAATAGTTGTGTGAAATACTTTTAGTTTAATACTCTGAAGCATCTTCATTTTTTGTTTGTTAGTGTTTCAACTTGTGCATAGATGGTTTCTTTTAAAAATGAAATTTAGAAATTTCCCTCCCCCAGTTTTCTCATTAAGTTGCTAATTCATAGAAAACCCTGCATGGATTTATAGGTTTGTGTTATTTATTTGTGATTTGTTAATGGTACACGCTTTTATATATCAGATGATAGCCCTGTTTGTTTAGATTTTTGATTTTTTGTGCTGTTTTATTATTTGTTTCTTATTTTTGCCTTTTTTATAGTCAGAAATGTGGGAACAGGTATGCTGTATTTTTAAATGCACTTCATTTTTGTTTTACCCAGCATGCTTAGCTGTGAAATGTTGTAAGCTCACCTGACCAAAGGTTAGGTATAGCTTTTAGTATGCTATTTTGTCCACCATACGTCTGTCTCCCACATTTGACTTTAAACAACATCCCCTCCTGTACCACTGGGTCAGTTGCAATTAAACTTAACAGAAATGATCCTTGTATGGTCCTCTTTCTAAGTTATATTCTTGTCGGAATCCATAAGACCTATAGTTAAGATTTTTCGTATGTTTGATTGTATAGTGGACCTCTACCAAGTTTAGACAAATCATGGCCCCTTGATCAACATAGGCCCCACCCAAGGGGTCACTTGATCTAACATAGAGTTATATGGGAAAAAAGTTTTAAAAAATCTTCTTCTCTGAAACCACAAGGCCTATAGCTTACATATTAGTGGACCTTCAACAAATTTGTATAAATCATGGCTGTGGGGTCACAATTGGCCCAAGCCCAGGGTTCACTTGATTTTACTTAGACTTATATAGGAAACCCTAAAAAAATCTTTTTGTCAGAAACCAGTAGGCTTAGGATTAAGATATTTTATTTGTACTATTGTCTAGTAGACCTCTACCAAGTTTTTACCCCCCCCCATCCCCGTCCTCCGAAAAAAAAGTTATTGGATACTTAACCTTTATCCACCTTTGTTCTTGACCTTCATGTGACTTACTGACCTACTTCCTTGTTATTTTGAAGCTACATCAATTAAATTTTAACTACAGTAAACTTGCGATGACTCAAAATCACAAAGGAGATCGCCTTTTTGTCGAGTCATTGCATCTGTCGAGTCATCGCGTGTCGAGTCAAATTTTTACAGCCTTTAAACACAACAGTTATATCACTCAAACTATCTGAAAAAAAAACGTCCAACCCAAACAAAGAATTATTCAAATGCAAGTGTTTGCTGGCTTGTCACTCATCAATACTGACAACAATTAAAATGTAGTCTGCGAGCTAATCAAAGTTGTGAAAAATTTTTATCGCTTCGGTAATTATGTCAAGTCATTGCAACAAAATTTATAATGATTTTGATTGGTGGGGGATTAACGCAAGTGTTGAGTCAGCACATTTTTCCAGTCAGCGAATTTTGACTCATTGCATTCTATTTATATGGAAAATATAGGGAAAAATAACCAGACCGATTGACAGCTTCGATTCAGACAGACCTGTCGAGTTATTGCATGTTGACTCATCGCAAGACCACTGTAGTTGTATGAATTTGCATGCAGACTTCAACTTTGACCTTGGCTGACCTTATCCTTCTGATCTACTTCCTTGTTTTTGAAGATATGTGTTTGAAATTTTAACCGTTAAGTAAAGTTTTCATACAGAATTCAAATTTGACTTAGGTTTACCTTGGACTATTGACCTCCTTTCTAAGTCTAAAAATATTTTTTTTTATATCTAATGTAGTATTTGAACTGTCTGTCATTCAACACATCCCTTAGGTGCCACTCCCACCCCCACTCCACCAGTTGTGTTGTAGTTTCTTTTCAGGTGAGCGACCCATGCCATGTGGTCCTCTTGTTTGCTTTAATTTCACATTTTTTATGCAAATATTTGACTCCGTGCTGCTGCAGTGATAAAAAGTATTGTTTTGCTTTATAATTTATTGTTTTCCCTTGAGTTTGCTGTTAACTAGCTTCATTGCTTTCAGAAAAGTCAGGAATCATTATGGTTATATAAAAACATTGTTCAATAAAATTGCTCATCACTGAAAAAATGTTTTTACATAGTGATATAGATATCTCTACTTCATATTATGATGTTCTTATAGAACTGTTTGCATTGCATTATCACTCACAGCAGTGCAGTATTCTTGCCACTGCTAGTGAGAGCTGTAGGTAGTAAATATTGTGTTTAAACTGTAGCAAACCTCAGTTACTTTCATGTGAACACACCCTCTCTTACATTTCCAAGTAAATTAATTTTTTTTAGGGTGAAACCCAGTTATAATTTACCATCCTTCTTACAGCTAGCTTTATTGTCTTCTGTGAATTATCACAAATGGTTGATTTTTTTTCTTTCTGTCTGTGAGGTCTGTCAGAATATATTGAAGGAGAGTACATAATATAATACTTGTATTGTCTTCAGCTGTATCATTATACAGTCACATAGCTAGTCTTACAGTTTTCTTATATCTCACACAACAACTATTTTGTAGCAAGAAATTCTAGCAGCAATTTACCAGCTGTCTCGACATCAGTCTGTTTGTCAGTCTCCCCAATGTACCAATGTCTTCTTGTATTTTGAAACCTTGCAAGGTTTTAATTTTGTCTTTTTGAATTTTTAAAAGATGACAAATGTAGGGTATATAAATAACAATGCAGTATGCACATATCTGTGTTATAGAATCATATGATAAAAGTGATTAATCATGTATTTTGTAAAGGTTTTCAGGAGGTTATTTCTTACATGTTGTGTTTTCAGACTTCTGTCGTCAACAGAACTTTTGACTTTTTTTTATAGCCAATACAATGTATCAGTTTAACTGTATATTTGTCGTGCTCAGACATTATGCACTCACTATGATTTTTATCTTTTGTATAATTTTGCTTGCTAGTTAGAGAGAGAAAACTAAGCCTTATTTGACGCTTGGTACCCATACATGTTTTTTTCTTTATGTATCCCATAAGTCTTTTTTGTGTATGAAGTAGCTATAGCAACATGAATTTCATATATCTGAAACTTAGCCATTTGCTTTTTCCCCGAGGAAATTATTACCCTATGTTAGATTTTGATACTCCTTGATGAAGGGTCATTAATGAGAGTGAAATATGTACACATGGGTATGTCTGTTTTTTTTCCTATCATTCTTAATTGTAAGTTTATAACAAAAATTGGTATACCACCTTTGATCTTTAAAATCATCATGATGTAATAATCACTGTAGTTTGTTCTTCGTTCTGCAGGTGAAAACAATGGAGACCTCTATACCATCTTCAGCCAGTATAGACCTGCCACCTATACATGTGTATGCAGACTATAGACACTATAGCGCTAATGCACCAATCACAGAAGATCTTACAGAGGGTCTTATGTTAAAGGTAATTTCTGTCAAACTATGGATAAAACCTTGTATTTGATTTGTTAGATCCTGTTTGTTCAACATAGTGCACAATGCAAAATAAGGCCATTCATTGCAAAATTGCTGAGAATGACACTGAAGTAAAGTATGTGTTAAAGCCCTCTAACAATGTTAATTGTGTTCTTTCTCTATGAAATAAAACAGAATCTTGCTACTAGAGACATTTATGATTACAGATTGCTTTGTCTGAGAAGGATATTTCAAGCATTTGCAAAATATTGCCAGACATGTTAGTTTTCAAATGATGCAGTTATATTTACTCTAAAGAAAAAAATACACCTTTTATTTTTCAGATTTCTACTTTTCAGTTCCTTGTTAGCTGTAAAAACTGAAAACAAAATTAAAATAAAACTCTGAGATGTCACTTAACACTCACATATGTCCTTGCAGATATTACAGACTTTGATTAATTATCTGAATGTTTCATAGTGTCAATTGTTCAAGAAGTAGTTCTGCTCTAATGTGAAGACTCGGAGATGGAGCAAAATGCACAACTCAAACAAGAAGTTGGAAAGGGGAGGCATATTGTTGTAAACTTTTTTCTTTGCTCGTGTATTTCATAGGAAGGTAATTACTTGAATGCCGTGGCAGAGGTAGGAATGTTTGAGCACAGCCTGACTACAGATCTGCTTAATCATCTTGTCTTTGTACAGAAAGTCTTCATGAAGGTAAGTTGTCACTGCAGTATATTAAGTTTATAGTATCCTTATAATAGACCCCCACTGCTAAGAAGAAAACCTTTTACTGAAGAGCCATTTTGTATTGAGCAGGGTTATTAAAAAAAAAAAAAAAAAAAGAAGCACCCAAAAACCTGGGTTTATTGCAGATTGGTGATAATTAAAGGAAGAAAGCTGACAATAGACATTGGCCCATCGGATATTTCCTATTGTTTAATTGTGTTGATATTCACCTCTCAGCCACTTTGCCCTCTTAACACTTTTAGGAGTGGGGAAAATATCCAAGGTAATAAAATACTGAAGTTATCAGGTGATTCTTTTTGTCTCTTGTTTAACATTTGTAGGGGAGTCATAGAAAATTTTTACTTCTAGTTTGATTTATGAGTAATTAATTTTGTCAGAGTCTGAGAGCTTTGTCATAGTACATGTAAGAACATTTTAATAGTTAATTTTTACTGTTAGCATCTACTTGTTTTACAGGAAGTGAATGAGTTATTACAGAAGGTTTCGGGTGGTGATCGCCCCGTCCCTATATGGTCAGATACAGATCAGGGGGTGAAGTCCACTCCTAAAGAACAGATACTCTATTCATTCCATTTTAGATTGAAGGTTTGTGGCTTGCATAGATATTATATTTGTTTGTTTTGTAACATGTAATGTTTTTTGTCACTAAACCAGGCATTAACTTACCAATATATGTATTCTATTTGTGAATTAACTTACTATTCATAGAGTAGAATTTAGGTTAGTTGCACATCATTGACATTGTGAAGACATTTTTATACACCAGAAGGGCCATATTATGTTATACCCCTTCTTGCCTTCTGTCTGACCGTCTGTCAGCTGTTTTGAATCTGCTCTATATTTTGAACTGCTTGAAGGATATCCATGAAACTTGGGCCAATGTTTATCTCATTGAGATGACTTGCAGAACCCACATTTTAGGCCCACCACTTCAAGGTCAAAGTCACAGTTTAAGGTTAAAGATTTGAGCCATAGAATTCCTCTACACTGGATATCTCCTAAACCCATTGCAGGATATTTATGAAAGTTTGGTCAGATGTTTATCTCATTAAGGTTACATGCGAAACCGACATTCCTGGCACACTGAAGTTGCACAACTTGAGATAATACATGTTTTGTACAACACTTGAACTGCTTGAAGGATATTCATGAACTTTTGGTCAATTGTTTATTTCAAAGCAGCACTTAGAGGTCACAGTTTAAGGTCAGATATTTGAGCCAAAGAAAACCGGTACCAACGATAAATAAGCTCACACAGACAGACAGACAGACAGACAGAGGTCTGACCTTGCTTTTAGGTTTGCGTTATACTAATTACACTTAGTTTTATTGGAAAGTTATTTTTGTATTTCGAGTAAGAAAATGTTTGTACATATCTGGCCTTTATATTTGAATTAGAAGTTACTTCAAGAATGTTTGATATATACATATCTTTTTTATTACAGTATTTTCAGTCTTTCCTTCATAGGAAATACAAACTTATGTTTAAAGTTAAATCTTGTAAAGAGAAAAAGGTGACATTTAAAATATTTGGGTCTGTATCTTTGTTTTGACATTACAGGGTATCCAGATTACTGCAACCACACCTACAGCGAGTGCAGTAAGGTTAGAAACAGAAGCCATAGATCTAGAGGTTTCTAACAGAGTACAGATGGCCTCACAGGAAGCTTACCCTACTGTCAGTCAGTATCATTAAATGGTTATGTAGAAGAATGATTTCAACTTTTTTTACGAATATGAAATTGTATTTTAATTGGCAGTGCAATCCTTTAAGGTTGGGACACCCTTCAGGTGGACAGGGGCTTAACACAAATAAGATGATAAATCTTCGACAAAAGTATAACTGCATAAGGGTGCATGTACTTACATAATAACAGATAGCCCTATTCAAAATTTTTTATACCTTTAAGATTGAGAAAGACATGATTCTTACGTTTTTACCAAAGGAGGGTTGTAAACATTTTAACATAGAAAGAATAAGAAAAAAGTGCCATAGATAAATCCTAGATGTCCATGTACTTAGATGTTGTTAGAACATGCTCTGGAGCCACCAACAATACGGAATCCCAGAAAATATGTGAAAGACATAGTTTTTACCAAACTCTTTAGAAAGAATAGCAAATGATAGCAGTTTTCAGGTAATCAAAAAGGTACAAATGCATATGTTCCAGCAAGTTTCACATTTTGAAGCACATGATTGTGTAACTTAAAGAAACCCTGTAAGTTTCCAAAAAGTTTTATGGGCCTGTGTATGATGTATTATCATAAAAAACTAGGAGTCCCTGAGTTAAGAGTTATGAAGCAACTTTAGTAGAATTGGTTGATTTTCCAAGTAAATTTTCTTTTGTTAATACATTTTTCCGCTATGTACAGTGTATGAAGACAACCAGAAAGTGTTTGTAAAGGCTCAGATAGATCTTAGCTTGTCTCTGGGACAACTTATCAAGGTAAGTACTCTATTGCAGGCTTTTATTGAAAGAATACAAACTTACTAGTTATAACACTCCCTTTTTCTGGGACCTTTACATCTAACACTGTATACAGTTATAGAGTTTGTAGAATTTCATTTCACTTGCTTAAATATTTCAGTTGCTGTTACTAGAATTTCTTGTCGTAAGTTGTTTATTATTGTCATGTCTTGGTTCAGAAATCTCTCTTTTTGGAGTCTTAATATGAAATAATTACTACACTTTTTATGTTAAAGATGCTCAAATTGAAAGCCATAGAGTTAATGATAGATAACTAGCTGCAAGTTTTTTCAGAGTTTCATTTTTGAAGTGTGGTGTAATAATAATGAAATACTAAAAATCTATACCAGAAATATTATTTGTAAGGTTAATAAAAAAGAGTTGATTTCATCAGTAGACATTACTGGTCTTTTCGATTCTGCTTCACTTAGACACCTGTCACCAGTACACATGAATCTCAGACTTCTAATGAAAACAAAAATCAGAAGTTTCTATGTTTGATTGGTTTGGGTCTACCTTGTATCAAGTTCTGTTTGCAATGTTGTTTCAGAACCCCATGTTTGAGGAAGCGGACCCTGAGTTTCAGACAATGGCTTTCTTTAAAACTAAGATTTCTGTGAGAAATGCCTTACAGGTTTGTTTATCTACAAAGCCTATTATTTACAAGATATCTGTTTTGAAAGAAATATTGATGCATTTAAAAAAAGTGACTACTGCCACCCTCAAGTCAAGACCAATCTGGAATTTTGTTTTAGACTAGAATTTTCCTATCTGTTTTCAATGATAACACAGGTAGTAAGATATTGTTTGGTTTAATGCCTTCATTTCCTAGTGTCTATGTATACATGTATCTTTACATTGAGTCTTGTTACAGCTAAGGAAAGTGTATGTTTGATTTCAGGACGAGATGATACCAGGTGTATCCACTGACCAGGAAGCATTACTGATCAACATGTCCAGACCCATTGTACTGGCTCAACCACTAGCTTTTGATAAAGGTGAGCACTGAATTCTGTACCCTAAACTTTGGAGGAGTTTTATAACTTTCTTACAGAAGTATGTGGTTTTGTATTTTTTGCAGGTATGTATGAATTGCTTCCCATATCACATATAAAAAAATTGAGGAAAAATATATATGTGGTTATATAGTACACATCAAAAGAAATGCAAAATTTCTCTGTGATAATTGATCTCAGACAATGCGTCTATAGGTCATTTGTCCCTCACCTCTGAAGCAAGTGAGGAAGTAGTCAGTCACTTGTGGAGAAATTGGTTAATAAACTGGTTGGATACCTAGGAACACAGGCTAGGTGGACTGACTGCCAGGATATGACCTTAGCAGTTAAAACTGGCATTAAACCCCATTAAAATCAAACCAAAGCAAAATAAATGTCCAAGCAGAATGTGTTTCAAGTAACACACAACTGAATTGGCCCTTTATGTATGTTACACTTAATGACTGATTTATCAGGCTTTTAGGTGTTCAACTGAGAATATGGTATGTCATTGTAAATGAGAAATAGCTAGACCGTCTTAATGAATACAGTAAACCAATGCTAAAAATAGGATTCAGCAGACCTTTTCACAAAATATCTTATGATTTATCTCAAGATTTTGACTTATGATAATCATAAGTGACATCGTAAGTCATTTTCACAAAACCAGTCATAAGTTGAATTTTTTATCTTATGGTAAATCTTTTTCAAGATAAAAACTTATGATATATTTTACTTGTAAATGTAACATTTTACACTTACTAACGGGTAACATCAATCGTTAGGTTAAGACAGATTTTACACTTAAGATTTTTTGTGAAAAGGATATTTATCTTAAGATTTCTCTTACGAAAAAAAAATGTAAGATTTTTTGTGAAAAGGGTAGTTGATTTTTTGAATTTATTTAATTTCCTTATTAAATCTAGCTGTGTTGGTCTGGCTGAACTACAAGAATGCATACGAATACTGGACAGAACAGAGACTCGCACTGAACAAGGAAATACAGAGTGCCACACGTCAGGTGTTTGACCGTCTACCCCAGATCACCCCCGCCACACAACAGGCATTGAGCACTCTATTCCTACAGCTAACAGTAGATGACATTGGTCTTTGCTTGCCTATAACTCCTTTCAATTCTTTTGTGAGTATAATTTTGTTACCCAGAAATCTACTCAAGTTTCTCGAAAGTATTGGTTGCTATGTGGTTCATTAGTAGCTTTCAAGGGTGTTTTCTTAGATGAAGTGCTTTCACCGTGTTTGAATGAACATGAAGTCATGTTGATCATAAATAGTAAAAGATATGTCATATTTTCGTGGTAAGAAAAGTCATTGCAGTATGAAGTACTTACTACACAACCTTGTATCTGCATTTATTGGCATAAATGATGCTTCTGTCTTAGATTGAAGTGTGTTTGTTGCTATCATTGGTAGTGGTAGCCACTAAGTTAGAGCAGCTTTCAATGCTCGTCATATTTTTGTCCAGTTGTTGATAGTAGATTGGATTGTGATGTGTTTTTTAACACTTGCCTAACAAAAGCATCAATATATTTACATTAAAAAGTAAAAAAACCAACTGATAAGTTTTAGGTGTCTTTGTTTGAAATTGACTTATATTTGCAGGTTCCCAGTAAGATCACGGACACAGAGCCGGGTGCAGCTGTTGTACTGACAATAGAGAGTACACAGATCTGTGCTTGCTCCTCTGGATCACTTGTCAGTAAAGGAAAATTTACAGGTAACATTTGTTTTTTATTTACTGGTACTTCTGAAAAAACAAATCTTACAATTTTTCTTCACTTTTGTGAATGACTGAAAAGTTGACAGAATAGTGGATACCATAGTCTAACTTCAAAGTGAATTGAGTGACACATGGCACTTGCTAAGAAATAAATGACTCATCCATAGATACAACAATTTTATGTGAGGATTTCAGAGGTATCTGTATTTTTGTACTTTCAACAGGATTTTGCCTGAGGATAGCTGAGGACTTTGAGACCAGTTTGGATGACTGGAAGCCAAGTAGGGATGACCCACAGGTGATGAATGCTTGTGTGGTGCCAGAGGGCACATATGAAGTCTGCTCACGTACCATAAATCCACAGTCAACTGGTATGTTGTTTCTTTTGCTAAGTTCATGTATATAATCAGTCTTGAATATTGTTCAATTTTCTTAGCTTCTTACACTATTGTAATTTTGAACATAGGGTTGCGTACAGCTTTTTCCTGACATTGGTTACTCCAATTTTGTTGATTTTACTTCTGACAGAGGATGTTTGAAAAGTTTAAGTCTCAAATATTGGTTTATTTCAACACTCTGGTAGCTGATTAATATAGTGTAAAGCAGATAAAAGGTTCTATCTTTTAATTTCTATTGCTATATTTCAGATCCTAACAGCAATGCTAAATGGATTTTAAACATAAAATGGGAAATGCAGGGTATAGATGTACATTTAGACACTAACCTTGGGAAGAGGTTATCTGCCCTTGGGAATACTCTCACCTCTCTGACAGGGGAGGAGGAAGATGAATTCTTGCTGGAACAAATGGATGAGCGACTGGATGTATCACTAGAGGATCTTACTGAATACCCGGTAATACAACATAAAATGGGTATTTCAAGACTTAGTGTCCTATAAAAGTTAATGTAAATAAAATGGCCGCCTTCACCACACACTTGTTTTTAATTTATTATTCAGAAGCTTATGATATAGTTCAGACATTATGACTTGTGGAAGCATTTTAATGTTTGAAAAGCTCTTTAACTCATCTCATAATGAATGAATGCTTTTTGATTTGCTACACTTCATAGCTAAAAACTAAATATTACAAGAGTGAGAGCCAGTGGCAGTTTTTTAGGCTTTGTATTTAGTTTTTATCTCCTTTTGTTGTGTTTTAAATACCAAATAAAATGCCCCAATAACAAACAAAAATGAGAAAAAAGTTTTAATTTGGGAAATTTATGATCAAAGTATGCTTTTCTGCAATAAACTATTGCTTTTGTGATGATAAAGATATTTAAGACTTGTTTTTGTTTGTTTGATGTAGCAGAAGCTGGACTTTGCCAGGAGAACTAGCGTAGTGGCTGAGACACTGCCCAAGTTTGTGTTTGACACCAGTCTTGATCCAAAGAAAAGGGCACGACTCCTGGAAAAAGAGATGAATGAACAGGCTAAAATAGTGCAAGATTTAAGGTAATGGTTGTATTAATAATGCTGGTATTGGTACTGAAAGCAGGAATTTTTGAAATCACAGTCAAATTATGCAAGTGGAATTCAAACCCAAGACCCCAAGATTTGCACATGTAACCCCCAGATTTGCACCAGTGACCTTCTAGACTTTTAGCCCTTGCACTTCACTGACCAGTGAGAATTAGTAGCTTTTAGATAAACTGACTTTTAGAGAAATACTTAAAATTACAAGATCCATGTGCCATATTATAAGGCAACTACTTCTGCCTGTTCTAGCTAAACAACTGTTATAATGTATTTGTCTGCCCACAGAGAGCTAGGGGCCAGTCAGACCACCATTGAAAGTGAGGCCAGGAAGTTGGATGAGCTAAAAGGCATTATTTTCAATGACTTTAGACGTGAGGTACTCAACAGAATAAAGAAACAAGGGGAAAAGGTGAGAATTTTGAATATGATCAATTAAAAGGTTTATCTGGCTTTCTGCCTTTATTAAGAGCAAACAGTTGATTTCATAATTGAAATTAATTTTAAATTCTTATAACTCAAGTTAGCATCAACTTTTAAAGGCACATTTTGACTTACTAAGATGAAATCTACTGAAATTACGAGATTAACGTATGTCTTACAAGTATGCTTCTAACAACCATTCCTATTCTTCAAGCTGCTAAATATGATCCCATATCTACAAATCATCAGGAAACACCAGTTTGTTTCACTAACTTGATGATACCCGTACATCAAGTAAATGCAAATTTTACAGTCACATGGGTTGTCACAAGACCCTAGGCAGATGAAAATTTATTACAGTAATAAATGTCAAATGTCTGCTATAAATTAAGATGGTCATTAAAAGAACGGTTGTTACATATATGTAGGTCTTGTTATTATGCCCCCACTTCAAAGAAGAGGGGGTATATTGCTTTGCAATTGTCTGTCTGTCGGTCGGTCCGTCGGTCCGTAGACCAAATGGTTTCCGACCAATAACTAAAGAATGCTTAGGCCTAGGAACTTCAAACTTGATAGGATGATTGTCCATCACCAGTAGATGACCCCTATTGATTTTGGGGTCAAGGGGTCAAAGGTCAAGGTCACATTGACCTTGTAGGTAGAAACCGTTTCCGACCAATAACTAAAGAATGCTTAGGCCTAGAAACTTCAAACTTGGTAGGATGATTGTCCATCACTAGTAGATGACCCCTATTGATTTTGGGGTCAAGGGGTCAAAGGTCAAGCTCACAGGGACCTTCATCCTAAAAACGGTTTCCGATCAATAACTAGAGAACGCTTTGACCTAGGTTCACCAAACTTGGTATACTGGTTGGTCATCACCAGTAGATGACCCCTATTGACTTTGAGGTCATTAGGTCAAAGGTCAAGATCACAGAGACTTTCATCTTAAAAACGGTTTCCGATCAATAACTAGAGAACGCTTAGGCCTAGAAACTTCAAACTTGGTAGGATGATTGTCCATCACCAGCAGATGACCCCTATTGATTTTGGGATCAAGGGGTCAAAGGTCAAGGTCACATTGACCTTGTAGGTAAAAAATGGTTTCCAATCAATAACTTGACAACCCATGCGCCGTTGACCCTCAAACTTCATATCTGCATTTGTCTTGGCCAGTAGATGACCCCTATTGATTTTGGGGTCAAAGGTCAAAGTCACATGTATGTCAAAACAATTCAGACCAATAACTTGGCTACTAAATGGCATCGGGTTTTGTGGACTGTGAGACTTACATTTTAGATAACATGTATATCTGGTCACTAGGTCAAAAGTCAGTCACAAGAATCTGGCCACATGACTAATTGGCTGCCGATAGGGGGCATACATGTTTTACAAACATATCTTGTTTTATCTTTGCAAGTGAAACTGAATCTAATATTTTATGTTAAACTCATAGCCCATCATACACTTTTTAAATGTAACTTTTTCTGACGTAATTTGAGAAAAAGTTTAAGGTTTAAGAGTCAGCTAAGCTTACTTTATAAAACTTTCACAGCATGAGTTCTTAGATTGTAATTGCTTCACACAACAAATACACAGCAAAAAAATGTTGTGTGTTAGTGGGATCAATTAGTAGCTTTTTTATTTCAGATGATGAGACATTATTTTTCAAGTAATGTAGCCTATGCCTGTCTAATGTAGGGCATTAAATGCTTCTGCTGGCGGCAATTGTGTTTGCCTTTGTGACCAGTGCAGACCAAGATCAGCCTGGGCATCCATGCAGCCTGATCATGGTCTGTGCTATTCACCATTCATTAAGTAAATTTTCAATAAGCATCCCTGTAAACAATTAATGGATCTGTCCAAATTGAAAGATGGGCAAGTCCATTTAAGATATTAAGCAGTCTAAGGGTTAGTTTCATCCATTTTTCTTGTTGCTAAAGAGTATGTCTATATATTCTAGGCTTCAGTTATTAAGGACAAACTAGGTATTGGATCCAATCCTGCACACATCAGGTCAAGGTCATTTGGTGGAAAGACAGACGATAAAAACAGAGAAAGGTATTTAAGTTAATATTGCAAAGATTTAAAATAGTGAATGCTATAGCTTTTGCTGTGTTTTGACTGACTAAACATAGATAATTTTACAATGGTTAAAAAAACAGAAAACTACCTTTTTCTTTTAAAAATATTGTTTGCAGATGTAAGCAAAATATTTTCTGCTATTTGTGGATGTTAGTTTATGACTGTTTGATATATTACTGTAAAGTGAAGGATCTTGGCACAAAGCGATGCATGTTGATATTAAGGGAAAAAAAAAATTGTTGAAGCACAATCTAACAGATCATGATAGAACAAAATTACAGTGTAATATGAAAACAGTCTTTGTTTCAGTCATTTATGCAGGGAATGAAAGATACTGTACAATGTAATATTGAGTTCTTTGAAAAAATTATCAGGTCTGTGGTCGATACAAGAGACACATTTCCGCTGTATATTGAGATTTTAAAAATAAATATAATTTTCTGTACAGTGCCCCAGCTGAGCTGTTGAAGCTGGATAATTTACCAGTGAGAGGATATTCAGATACCCAGGTCACAGAACAGAATGCTGCAACAAAAGTTCAGTTTGGAGAGACAACTTCTTCAACCTACACCCCACCACAGTATGTATACAAAAAAGTTCTACATCTCCTTTGATATCACACACAACTAGCTCACTTTTCTGACGTGAAAAGAAAGGGTTTGGGGTCATGATTATTAATTGTCTGTTTTTTGAATGGTTAAAAGATGTGTCTTTTTGATGTTATGGCAAGCTTGTTAATTGTCAGTACCTAAAATACCTGTATTAGTAACCCAAGACATTAAGAAATTATAGTAAATTGCCTCAGGTCATGTTACCTATGTAAACTGTAACAGTTGCATCATCTCCTAAATTTTCAGTGACAGTAAACTCATAGGTTATACAGCCCATGAAAGTCCAGTGAATGTGATTTGCCCATGTAAAACTGTGGTTTCAAAGTAGTTCCATCATGTCTGCATATTCATACATGCCATAATTTTTTTTCATAATTTCTGGGACCATGCCAACAAATTAGTGGGATTTTTACCGATTTTCAAGGACATGTCTAGTGTGAAGCTGTTTTTGGTTAGTTGGAAGCTATTTTCATTTCTATCAGAGAGACATCTCTCACTTTGATGGGAAATCATTTTTGGTGGGCATGTTAATTTCTTCTACCTTGAAGGTTTACGTCACCAGATATTTAATAATATTCAATACTTAACTCAATGTTTTACCTATTTTAAAAGAGAATTGTTTTTTTTCTTTCATTAAAGTATGATATGTTTTATCATTTTATTCATTAGTTGTGAAACAATCATTAGGCATACTTAGGTGTGTGAACAGCTCAACGCAAAAAAGACAGCAATTGATTAAGGACAAAATTCCTGTAAATACAAACTAACTTTGGTAACTGTGTAATGCCCGCCCACTTAATTCAATACCCGTAGGTAGAGCACTGGCTTAGTAAGCCATGGGTCATTGGTTCGATCCCTGGGCAGGGCACAATTTCTCTGTGACAATTCATCTCGGGCATTGTGTATAAAGTTCATTTGTCTCTCACCACTGATTCAGAGTAGATCATGTTGGAACAGTATTCAGTCACTTGTGGAGAAATTGGTAATTACTAGTTAGTTATCGAGGAAAACCGGTTAGGTGGACTGACCGCCAAGATATAACCTAGATGTTAAAATGGCATTAAACCCAAAACAAAAACTTAACTGTAACTAAAATCCGTATTAATGATGACAATAAACAATATATCCTGAAAGAGGTGCATTTCCAAGTGCTGACTGCTAATCTGAAAGTGTGATCCGAGACACTGAAGTATATTATATACATCGGAGATCAGCAAATGCTGCTGTTAATTGCTTGTTTATGTCACAGAGACCAGTTAGGGAATTAGTGGACTGTAAAATTTTGTTATCTTTAGTTGCACAGTTTAAATGACTTCCAGGACATATTGACTATTTCCAGTACCAAAGGACAGACATTCTGTTTCTGGGACTATCCCGGATTATCTGGGATGTATTGCATGAATGACATATTACTTCCAAGGGATTTTTGCAGATAAAAAAACAACGTATTTTTCTAAAATTGCTCTTTATTTTAATGATTTCAATGCTATGTTTTACAAGGAATCTTTCTGGTTATAGTCAAGGTATATTTTTTGCTAAAAGAACACCCGATGGGACACCACAGCATAAACCAGCACCTGTGGTAGTTGTACCAAGGAGAGCGCAGAGCTTAGCTGTACCAACAATCAGACATCAGTATTCATCATCAACATCATCATCAGGAACATCATCACTGACATCAACAGAAAGCTCAACAAGTGATGACGATGGTCCAGTAGAAGTATTTGACAGGGACAGGTTTTTATCAGCTTTAGTTTTCTAATGCATTGTTTAAGTAAAATTTGTTTCAATGACCATTATTGGCTAATAAGATTCAGACTTTATCTGTACTAAAATGTATTTACAGTATCAGTGAGATGGAAAGAATCACAATTTAACAAATTTACATAGTACCTCAGAATCATCCTTTTCGCTAGTAAAGAAGGAGACATGGTACAAAAAAAGCAATACAATGTACTATGAAGAAATCATCTGATCTGTTCAGTCTATTAGTAGGTTAAACCTTGCCAAAGGGTATTGCATAGGGTTTGTTAGGGAAACTGTCTCTATGGTTTTACATGTGTTGACTAGAAATTTGCCTAGGTTTCTTATTTCCTAAGTTTATTTTACAGTTTTGCATGTTTAATATTTGAGGATAAATAATCTGCAACTACTAGTTAGTTGCTTTTGAAAACTTGGGTTTGAAATTTGATATAGGCAGTCTTGTTTAAACATTGTTGCAAAGTATAAGGATAAACATTACAGTAGTGAGAAAGTCAGTGCTGTGGAAGGTGATAAAAAGCGCACATCGAACCCGAGCATTGGGAGCGGTGGATCCAAATCTGTAATAGAACCTAATGTGGACTTCGAGCTTGATGTGAAAGTATTCATTGACAGTGGCAAATGTGTGCTGCATCCAAAAGACAAAGAAGAGGAAAATAAAAGGTATATGTTCTTACCCCAACAATTTATTCTTGCATCAAGTAGGTAAACTTTTGTCCTGTATCTTACCTGATCTGTTATCATTCAGCATTTCTTTAGAAGTGTTTAAAGTGATAAAAGAATTTGTCAAGACACATATATCTTAATGAAGTTTCTGTACAAAAGATATATTAATATGAAAAAATGGCGTACATTTTAAGACTTTAATGTTTTGAATTTTTTTTTTGAATATTGTTTCACCGGGTTATGTAAATTGTTTTCTATCTTAGTACTTTGTAAAAATGATGGATTATTAAATTCCTAAATGTATACCAGCTCAAAGATTTTTTTTTTAAATTCTTGTTAACTCTTTTAATAAAGAAATAAAAGGGAGAAAACTCCAGTGTCAGTGACAGAATTACGGCTGAAGAAGCAGGAATCAATGTCCAGTATACAAAGCAATAAGAAGAACCAGGCACCTCAGCTCCCGATGATAGAGAAAACAGTTTTCTTCTTACCTGGTGTAGATGTCAAGGTAAACTGACTGTGAATTTTTATGCCCCCACAACTAAGAATAGTTGTCACCTGGGTATTTTGACACAAATTTATTGGAGATTGGCAAAGTTATGCCCCTGATTAAGCAAAAATAGCATTTTTACACTTGTGTCGTGTGTAACTCCAAACATAAAAATTTCTAAGAAAATTTGTCAGCATATGAAGTTATGCATCTGGGTATTTTCACACAAATTTATTGGAGATTGGCATAGTTATGCCCCCTGATAAATCTAAAAAATAGCATTTTTAGACTTTATACACACCTGTAATTGTACAGGATTTTTTGTGACAATACAGTGGAATGTGGGGGCATCCATGCCCTATGGACTCATCTCTAGTTTTTCTCTTGCTTGTTATTTGAAAAATAAAACCGCAGTTTGATTATTGCAAGATATAATAATTTATGAACATCAGCAGTTTGAAAGAAAAACATCCAAAATGTAGAACAAATAAACTGATTTGATATTACAGTTAATGGAATCTCAGTCTCAAAGTAGTAACATCCTTTATGAAAACTGGGTACTAAAACCACTACTTATGTCATGGATGATTGAAATTTTGTGTATTAGATTAGTTTATACCAAATTTATTTTAGTTCGATTGTGTAGGAAGCTTTTAGCTTACAGGCACACTCTCAAATCCGTTCCTGGAACTAACCAGTACCTAGCAATGAGTGTAAAGTTTCTTGCTCAAGGAAACAACAGCTTGCCCCTGACTGGATTTGAACCCGTGCGGCTAGCAATCCTTTAACTACTAGTCTGATGCGTTAACCACTCGGCCACGCCGCCACTATGTATTAGATTGTTGTATGAAATTCTCTGCCTCTCTTTAAGCATCAAGGATGTCTTCAGATTCTGCTGAAGTTATGTAAGTGTGACAGTCATATAAACCAAAAATAATAACCTTGGATATCTATTTATCATATAGTGCATGGTGTATTTAAGGTTCATTACAACTCTAAGACTGACCACTGGACATCACCAGTCAACACACTGTCAGCAGACCTAGATACTAATGGGCTAGATACAACTGTAAAACATGATGAGTCCACATCCAGTATGGCTAGATTACGTCAAGGAGTGAAGAAAGCCAACTTGTATGCCTGGTTCTCCCTACAGTCACTGCCAGAGGTTTGGAGTTATATATTATTGATCCTGTTGTCAGTTTCTCAAAGGTGCTTGTTCACATTTCTAATTCATTAGTTGATGGTCACATTTTCAAGCCAACTGATTAACCTTAAAATTTCATAGAGAAGAGAATATCGAATCTGAGAACCTGAAGTACCATTGGAAGATGTTACATGTACATTATTTGGAATAGAAATTTCTGTCGAATATCAGTCATCTGGTGATCTTTGTTAATTACTGCAGTTTGTAAGCAAGTGTGAAGTCATATTGAATATCACTTAGAAAGCCTATAACAAAGACTAATGGTTGAAAAGTGCATTCCGTGTTTTTGGTCATAATTCTACCATATCTACTATACAGAAGATGGAACTTCCTCATTGGTTTGTTAATAGAGGGAGTCTGTATCATTTGTCTGAACATAAATGTACAAATTTGTTAAATTTTAGACAGCTTCTTACATGTATGTCTTCCTAACAGGAGATGGTTATCAGCCCTTGTTTGCTGGACTATCTAGAGCAGGCCCTAGAACCTATACCTATAAGTTTATCATCACAGATGAGTAAAAAAGGTGAAATCATTGTGACTTTTATTTGATACATTTAAAACTGTGAGTAAAATAATTACAGCTAGTTTGCACTTTAAGCAGAAACTGGCTTCTAACTGGTCAATACTAGACTTCAGTGTCTTTCCAATTTATGTTGAAGCAATTGTAATAAACACATGCAATTGGTATTCATGACCAACTGTTCAGAAATGAGTCATGACCAACTGTTCTGAATTGGGTCATGACCGACTGTTCAGAAATGTGTCATGGCTGACTGTTCAGAAATGGGTCATGACCAACTGTTCAGAAATGGGTCATGGCTGACTGTTCAGAAATGAGTCATGTTCAGAAATGAGTCATGGCCAACTGTTCAGAAATGGGTCATGACTGTTCAGAAATAGGCCATGACTGACTGTTCAGAAATGGGTCATGACCTACTGTTCAGAAATGGGTCATGGCCGACCATTCAGAAATGAGTCATGGCTGACTGTTCAGAAATCAGTCATGACTGTTCAGAAATGGGCCATGACATACTGTTCAAAAATGGGTCATGACCGACTGTTCAGAAATGAGTCATGGCCAACTGTTCAGAAATGGGTCATGACTGTTCAGAAATAGGCCATGACTGTTCAGAAATAGGCCATGACTGACTGTTCAGAAATGGGTCATTACCAACTGTTCAGAAATGAGTCATGGCCTACTGTTCAGAAATGGGCAATGACAGACTGTTCAGAAATGGGTTATGACCGACTGTTCAGAAATGGGTCATGGCCGACTGTTCAGAAATAGGTCATGACTGATCAGAAATAGGCCATGACCAACTGTTCAGAATTGGGTCATGACAGACTGTTCAGAAATGGGTCATGGCCGACTCTTCAGAAATGGGTCATGACTGTTCAGAAATGGGTCATGTTCAGAAATAGGTCATGGCCGACTGCTCAGAAATGGGTCATGACCGACTGTTCAGAAATGGGTCATGACTGTTCAGAAATGGGTCATGGCAGACTGTTCAGAAACGGGTCATGACCGACTGTTCAGAAATGGGTCATGGCTGACTGTTCAGAAATGGGCCATGACCAACTGTTAAGAAATGGGTCAAGACTGACTGTTCAGAAATGGGTCATGGGTCCTGTTGTTTAATTAGATACACGTTCTGTACTAAAGTGTGAATCTTGTTGAAGTTGCTATTCAATGTTTTCATGATTTGAATCAAAGTAGTAGTTAAGTTACCATTCAGAAAGGTGGAGCAGGCAGAAACTTTTAAGAACTGTCCTTTATTGCTGAATTCTGGCCGTTTATTGTATGCCAATTAGTGTGGGAGTTACGACAATCAAATTAGGTGATGATACTCTGAAAAAATGCGTTCAGGTTGCTGAACAGTTAAATTTTTAATTGTGGACAAGAGAAATGAGGTAAAACAGTAAAAAGGATGAATAAATAGATCAATTGTTATTATAAGATTTTGAGGTGTTTTTTTTGTTTCATCAGATGTCAGACATTTTATACCCATGTTGAGAATAAACACTTTCAGTTCTTGAATGAAGTATTCTAATATCTCTGGTCCATCCAACAATCTACAGAAAGTTAACTTCAGGTATACCTTTTTAACAGCAAAACGCATAAGAATATTACCAACTAATGGCAAGTTTTTTAAAGTAAACACACTATTTGGAAAATGAAATATATGAAAAGTCCAAACCAAAAATTTTATCTCAGAGTCAACCAGCATTCAAGTGAAACTTGAATTGCTTAAAAATTTATATATTCTATACATGTGTTACAGAGCAGCCAACAGTGCGAGATAGTATAGCTGATGTTGACCTAAATGCCTCCTACTCCTCCCTGGGTGGCCCCGTGTTCCTCGGCTCCTTTCCAGTAGATGTGATTGTTTTCATACGTATTGAGCCATCAATTATTCGCTTCAATTGTCTGCCAGAGTCTCGAGTTGAATGTCTTCTGCAGGTTTAGATATTGTTTTATTACAATGTTTGTGCTACGTTGTTTAAACACTGCAATACTTACTGCATATGTGGGTGTGTTAATGCAGGTTTTGTGACCAGCCTTTTTAAATCAGATATATAATGGTTCTTGTGTGATTTCTGTATATAGATTTACTTCACCAGTTTGACTTTTAATGTCTGATACATTCATATGAATTTCCAACCTTATTTGCAAGTTCCAACAGAATTCAAGTCTATTAGGTCATGAATATTTTGATATAGATGATGAACCAAAAAGTTGATTCCCTGATGCTGTCATCCAAGATTGCACTTCAGTACAACAATGGTCATTAAGATTTGAAGTATTTAAATTGAAAATAAACATTCGAAATGCCATAGCATGTAATTCTGTATTACTTGAATTAAATATCAGTATGTTATTAAAGCAAGTATGTGTAAAATCTGTGAGGGAATATTCAGTTGTAGAAAAATATTGCAAGACTTCGTTTACAGATGTTTACATTTATTTTGAACTTCAGGTGCCCTCCTTAGAGTTTGTGTTCTCAACAAAGAGGTCAGATGTGGAGGCAAATATGATAGGATCTGATGGAACTCCTCCACTCAAGGCAAAATGTAAGTTTCCCTTGCTGTAAAACCAGATACCAGTATTCCAGTCAGTGCCATATAAGTGTAGACACTGCCAGGTGCATGCAAACACAGAACATCCTGAACCCAATGGAAGCAGTGCCACTGCCCCTATTGAAAATGTCAAAGAATGTGTTGTATTTAAGCAACTGCATTATTGTATAGTTTTACAAAGTTTAGATATAGTAAAAATACTGATGGGTGTATCAGGATACATGTACATAAAAATATCAAGGTGTGCTATGAAAACATTGTGTACTTCCTTCGGTCCTTCAGTGTGTTTTACTAGAAAGGAAGGATGTGAAAGATATGATTTTACAAAAAAATGAACAGGTCCATTGCTTTTTCTAAGAACCACATGGACAACATACATGTATATTCTGTCAGAAAATGTTTAGAGACTTTATTTGGAAGACACACCTTGTAAAGAAGCAGTTATATTTATGGATAGATAAAGTAGGTCATTGTTTGCTATTTGAACTGGTGGTATTGTTACACATTTGCCCATGTCTCACTTCAGTGTTTTACATAACTTCTTCAGAAACTTCAGAGTAATGATATTGGGTTTCTTATTGGTGTTATCTTACACTTTCAGTTGGAAAGAAGATGCGAGAACGTAATATTAGTGGAGGCAAGGATAGTAAAGCGCGTTCAGCAAGCACCACATCAGACCTTGGTACAATGACATCCTCTGGTGGTCTTAGTGTAACAGGATGCCTTACTGATTTCTCACTGTATATATTTCATCCTTACGGAGGTGGACAGAGGAAGGCAGGCATACAGACATCTCCCAGATTCCTTGGTACAATATAAGTGCTTTGATTTTAAAGTGATAGGGTTGAATCAGGGCAGTTTAAACTCTTTCTTTCATTGTCACCAAATAGTATCATACCCTTTTGTAAATAAATGATCTGGCCAACTACTTGTACAAAGAGAAATTTTAAATATTCTTTTAAGTAAAGATACCATTGCTGCTCTAACTTGTTAGGTAATAGGTCAGTTATGTACTAGCAAGATTCCTGAAATTTGTTGTAAGATTTTCAGATACTTGAATATTCCTGTACACCTTTCCTAAATGTCAAAATGTAGAAGAATACTGTATTTTTGATTTGATTTTAAATATTAAACCTGTGGAAAGATTAGTTACTTCTTATTGATGGTGGGTATATTTGTTTTTAGGGAGTATAGAGGAGCAGACAATCTTAGGAGATATAAATAGGAAGGACTCTCTCAGTCTGAATCTGGAGTATGTGAATCTGAACATTGCCAGAACTCGCAAACTGGACATAAGGATGGACAAGTCAACCTCAGAGAAGTTCAACATTGTTAGATTCTCTAGTAAGTAGTTCAGATGGTTACGTCACTGTCTTGGACATTTTTTTGTTAGCATTTTCCTCACTCATCGAAGATGTTTTTTCTTCTCAACCTGTATGATTTATAACCTTACCTCACTGAGTTCAGAAAAATGTGAAAAAAGCAGTTGTTACTAGCATGGCAGTGTTTACATTAACTAATACCTCGTCAGAAGTAACAACTTTGGAGATAACAAGGGAGATAAAGGGTTTATTGCCCCTAGTGCAACATTGGATTAAGTCTTAGTGAATAAGTAGTATTATCTAGTATTATTAATGTAGGAAATAGGTTTTATGTTTGAGTGATTTACAGTCAAATATATCACAGTGTTGAGTTTAGATGCGTAGTGATTTAATCACAAAGGCCGTACAACAGGCATACAACATGTATGAATGAGAAACCATGATATATATGACAGTAGATCATGAAAACTTTAAAATGCATTTCCATTGTATCACATTCGTATACTTATAAGGGGCATAAGTATGTGCACCGTTTACTGGTGATGTTCATAGTCAGCGGTCATGCAGTTGTGTTCAGTTTGATATAATGTAAAGGATATATCACAGTCAATTTCTTCTTTGTTTATTATTGGCGAATTGTGGATAGTGTTAGAATGATCATTTAAATACTCTATTTATTTTGTTAATTGAGAAGTTTGTTAAGCATGCAAACTGAAAGTAAAAGTCAAAATAATTTTAGTTGTTTTTGAAGTTTAGATGATTATTTCTGTCATTTACAAACAAAAAGAATGATCAGTCATATATCTTGGGTTTAAGTTGCTGAACATTAATACTGTAAACACAAAGCTTCTGAAAATATGATTTATGACCATTTAAAAATTCTGAGAATGATCTGAATTCTGATATTATCCATACTAAATATTTGAGTTATTCTTGCAAAATCTAAACTGAGATAAGCTTCGTTTTTTTCATAACCTATATTAATTGACAGGTTTAAATGCAAAATGATAATTGTATCATGTAAGAAAGTACAACAGAAAGTGTTTATTGCATTTTAGCAACCTGGTATTGTAGGGCTCTTTAAGATAAACATAAACAAAAAATTGAATCTACTGACATTTTGACCCAATTGAACTGGTGTAGGCTAAAAACAGTTCATATATATGCCATATGTGTGCACAGAGTATGAATTGTGCATCATTTAAGTGACTTCTTCCTTTTACAGCTGTATGTGATATAGGAACTGCAGCATTCAAGTATGACATGAGACGTTTATCAGAAATTCTTTCCTTCCCAAAGGCCTGGTATAGACGTAACTTGGCTCGTCGACTGTTCCTGGGTGATGAAAGCTGGATGATGGATGATGAAGGTACATGTTTTTTCTTTAGAGCCCCTGTTTTTAATCTTTATTATCTTATCTGTGTTGTTAAAGATTATTACTGCCTTATTGTGGTTTTGATATTATTTTGATATATATTTTCATTTCTTGATGTTGGTAGTTTTATGACATTATAAATGATTGAACTGTTGTTTAATGTTGTGTTTTAGGGTATTAGTTGGTTTTCATGACATTAAATATCCCTCTATTCTGCTTGAATCAGTAAAATTAATAGTGTAATTTCAGTATGAATTCTCTGTATGAGAAAGTGGTTGTTACAAAGTCTTTTTTTTCATTTTAAAGGTTTCATAGCACATATACCATTTTTTGGGTCAAACTGCAGCTTATGACTGACAAAGTCAGTTAATCAATAGATTAGGTGGCGAGGGGAAAATCCCGGGACCCGGGACGCCCGGGATCCGGGATCGTATTAAACACATATAGGGAAACAATAAACAGTGTTTGTTTTGAGATTTGTCGTAATTTGTGGCAATAAAAAAGTTACATTATTTGATTTTTGTGATATTGAAATAAACAAATGTTTATTCAAAACCTATTTTGCTTAGATATTTTTTTTAATTACCACGTACTTTTGGTAATGCTTTATAAAGAATTTAAGTACACATGTTAATATGATATTGAAATGCTAATATAATAATAAAAAGAATGTCGCAACTATATCCAATATAAAAAATGAAATCCATCAACGATGAGATTAATTTACTGAAAAAAAAAATTTTTCACGCCTATACTGTACATGCTTATCAAAAGACAAGCGATAATCGATAATTTATGGATGACACCTGGCAGGTGGTGTATTCCCGGTATTACTGTATGTTTAATACGATCCCGGATCCCGGCTTTTCTAAAGACGATCCCGGGATTTTCCTCTCGCCAGATTAGGTACATGTATAAGTTGTAAGAAATTCATTTGATTAAGTGCAAGTAGTATGCAAATCATTTGATTAAGTGCAAGTAGTATGCAAATCATTTGATTAAGTGCAAGTAGTATGCAAATCATTTGATTAAGTGCAAGTAGTATGCAAATCATTTGATTAATTGCAAGTAGAATGCAAATCATTTAATTAAGTGCAAGTTGTATGCAAATCAATTGATTAAGTGCAAGTTATATGAAAGTTGTAGGGCTAAAATACCTGTAGTTTATAAGGTGTACATTCAGTTAGAATATTTATGAATGTACATCAGTAGTACCTTTTTGGAATCAAACTTGAACGTTAAAAACCAGTTGAATCTTACAAGGTACAGGTGGGGGAGAAAAAGTTATTGTCTTTGGCAACCTTTTATGCTTTGATTACAGTATCTGAACCTGCCTTTTATCTATAAGCATGTAAATTTATCTGGGATAAATAAGAGAAAAATAAAGAATATCATAGATTGTAGCTGCCTTTAAAGTAACTTGTTAAAATTGTCAGGGAGGTGGTATTTCAAGAGAGGTAACCATAAACACTTGTACTCTAGAAAATTAGTGGCAATATTCTATCCTTGCAACCAGTATAGTATAACTTCCACCCACATATACATGTAAAACTAAAGCTTGAATTACTTCCTTTCCTGTAAGCAGTAGGTTTTACAGGCTTGTCCATAGTTTTAGGGCAGTTGTATTTGAGTGCAGTGGGGACAGGGGTACAAAGGCACTGAATTTTTAACTATCTTAAAGCAGTGTTGATGAAACAGATTCAGAAAAAATTCCTTCAGTTCACTGAAATCCTCATAGCTCTAAGACTAAAAACATTACTTGTACTTTTCTGATGTACTATTCAAATTTTTTGAGAACATTTTAAACACTATAGATATTTTATGATTATTCTCAGCAAATATTTTTATATGGACATGAGCTGAATTCCAGACTTAACAATCCAGAGGTCACTGGTTTGAATCCCACCAGGTTTGAGAGTCTCCAGTGATTTTCCACATTCCACACTATTGGTGCAAGTACTGGTTTGAGACCAATATTAGCAGATCAATATTAGTTGCAAGAACGTATTTCCTAGTCAGTGTAGAATGTACAAGGTTGAATTATTCTATTCTTTAAATCCATTCATAAATTTTATGCAGGTTCTCCTGCTGGCCAAGGTCAAATTAGTAAGTGAATAGCAGAGAGTTCAAGGCACTAGGCTTATCTGTTGTTCTGTTTTTGTGTGTAATCCAGGTGTTGCATTCAGTTTGGTTGTATTTGGCACTAAAACAGCTCAGTTTCTGTGATTGCCTTATATGTCTTCACTTATTTTTTGAACTGACATAAACTGTACCGTTATGTGGTTCAGTGTCTCAAAAGATCTTGCATTCATATATTGACTCACTTTTGCTTTTGTGTAAAATATAAAAAGACTGTGACAAAACAAGAACTAACAGTAACACCAGTTTGTCTTCTGCCATGCTTTGCCTTAGCTTATGTTAATGACCTAACAGTTGCACTCTATGTTTTTACCCTGATGTGAAAGCACTGGTATGAAAACAAATGTGAAAGCACTGGCATTTCTTGATTTTATGAAACAGGGAAAGTGTTGTAATAATAATGGACTGATCATGCTGATAGGTAAGATGTCTAAGGTAAAAGTCTGCATCACACTTTACAGTTTTCATTTGTAATCTGGCCTTGACTCTGTCATGCATCTTCAAATTTGTAAATGGTTTAGAAAAAATGCTCACCATGGTAAGTTGCATCACCATTCTGTTTTCTCAGGTCAAGACCACTGTTTTCACATCTTTGAATTTTCATCATGAGGCCATTTTGAATTTTCATCATGAGGCCATTTTGAATTTTCATCTTGAGGCCATTGAAATGTACTTTTTGTGCATTGAGAAATTTAAGCTGATGACAGTTTTATGCATGAGACACAAGTGTTTCAGCGAACACTTTTCCTCCTCTTTTGTCTGAATTTTTGAATATTGTTGCATGATCAGATTCTCGTTATTTTTGTTAGTACTGTTACAGTTTTATTTCACGTGTTGTATGTATATTTTTCAGTTTTGTTGCTGTTGTTTTCAGATAGTTCCAGCCTTTCATCCACAAACTCCTCCCCTGGGGGCATGGACTCGCTATTGAGCCCGCCCTTTACAGCCATACCCTGCACGTCTTCTCCAGTCCTGCATGCGCACTCATTCAATGACCTTGACTTTGTTCAAGGTCACCATCGCAGGGGGTCATCTGGAGATAAAAATAAAATTCAGATAAGTGCCGAGTTGAAAAGAGAACTGGCACATCGGATGTCTGAAAGAAGAGGTGTGTTTAATAAGTTTAACATATTTTTGACAGAATTAACTTTATAACTGTTATCTGCTGTAAGAAATTTACCCATAATGAGACCTAGGAAGGATGGGTACAAGAATATAATTAAGCAGTCATAACAATTATACATTACACTTATGTCTTTGAATGATAATCTGTCTGGATATTCATGATCAAATTTCTGGGTATTAGTGAAAAAGTGTCAGTATTTTTAATGGAAGGATTAGAATTAAGCTAAGAAAAGAAAGAACACTTGAATGATCCTGTTTTGGCATGTGCAGAAACTGTAAGCACGTATCCATACCGGCATTATGCTTTTCCCCAAGATACCCTGGAAAAAAGGTTTTTGTGTTGCCTAACTATAGTCAGGGGACACATAGGTGTTACTTGCAGTGTCTGCCTCAGGGTCCCATTTCGCTTGTCCGGGGCATAACTCAAAAAGTACTGGAGTTATCAACTTAAAACTTCAAAGGTGAATAGATTTTATCGTGGAGAGGTGCAGTGCCAAAGAACTATAACTCTCTTTTGCATAATTTTTGACCAATTGCCCTTTGTAATTTTTCATACTTAATTCTTGTCCAGGGCATAACTTGAAAGGTATTGAAGATATTTACTTGAAACTTCATAGGTGAATAGAGCTCTCTGTGCAGAGGTGCAGTGCACAAGAGCCATAACTCTTTTGCATAATTTTTGAATTATTGCCCTTTGTAATTTGTTCATAATTCTTGTCCAGGGCCTATAAATTCCCAGTTCCATAGAAAAAAACTTTTAAATAACTGGTATGCTGTCGTCAGGCAACACGTCTGACTCATGGAGTTCTAGTTTTCTATATATATATGTATAAAAAGGTCACTGCATAATGACTTATTAATTGAAGAACTATCCCTGATGAAATTACCCAGAGTGTACTATTAGTAATTCACAGGGTATGTGGTATTAATGAAACATTGCAGTACACAAAAAGCACAAAAATTTTTTTTTCTGTAGAGCTACAGGTAAAATCCATTTTTTGTGTAAACCTGACATACCCAAATTTCTGAAATGGACTTGTCCATGATTTAGTTTAGACAGTACCATTTATTATTGATATGGGTGTTATTGAAAAATGACTGACAGGCACAGCCCATGTTCAGACTGCACAGATGTGTTAGGTGATAACGGCTTACACTGATTGCAGGGGTAATTACAGATGGCAGGATGAAGGTTAAGAATGTTTTATGTTAATGCTGTCAAACTCTTTTCTTCTTGATGTATTTAGTTGACATCCTTCATCAGTGTTGTAGAAAAGTTAGTATTTGATATTCTTTGAAGATTTAAAGGATGAAAGAAATTTACTAGATCTATCTTAATATGATAATTCTCAAGTCAAAATCAGTAGCCAACTGTTCATCTTTAAGAAATACAAAATTGTCACAACTTTTCATTGCATAGAATTCAAGTGGTAAAATGTGAGTATCATTGTTGCTATATAGAATGCTGGAATATTGTTCCATTTAAAGATACAATTTTTTTATAAAGTATTTCGGTAAGTTGTAAAGAAGATTCAGATTGTGTCTGCACTAAGTTATGATTAAGTTAATGTTGAAAATTACACTGTGTTAAATACTGTAAATCAAGAAATGTTCGAGCCCATATTTCGCGTTTTTCTTAGCCCAGATATTTTCGTGGCTATAAACATTCGCGGTATCGTATCTACAGTGAAAACCGCGAAAGAAAAGTCGCTGTGGCTAAAAAATGTATTGCAAATGAAAAGGTTAAGGACATAATTAAGAAATGCAACAAAAGAAAATGCAGGACTTATGTACATTATGACGAAGAAAGATGGGCAGAGATTGAAAAGTATGTGAACATGCATAGAAACATGAGTGCTGTGAGACATTTTACTAAGAAACTAAAAATGTTTGTGTTTTCACTAAAGGGTTTTTTTTGCGCGGCTAATAAATTTCGCTGATAGACACCAACCGCGAAAGTTGCTAATTTAAATTGCACGAAACCATTTCTTGGTCTACAGTAGGCAATAGAAAATATGCTTATTTGTAATGAAGAAAGACCAGTATATCATATGGTTTGAAACAAAACAGATCTTAATTTTGTTCTTGTAGTTAACTTGCCTGTATAATGTTCTTGTATAATGCTTACTGGCAGAAAATAAAGTCAGAAAATAGTACACAAGCATTAATAAAGTGAACAGGTTCATATTATGTCCCATAAAAGATTAAGCAAAGTCACTAAAATGAATAGTTAAATCCCTGTGCAGGTGGTTCAGCCCCGCAGTCTCCTACTGATGCCTACCATAGTCCTGACATACACCACACCACCCCAGGCGCAACTCCCAGCAGTTCTCAGACACGGATGAAGACCCAGATATCCATGATAAGGCGCAACAGTCAGCAGCAGACGCCATTAATGCGTATGAGCAGTGAACGTAAGAGTACGGGCTGGCAGACCCTGGTTCTGTATGCGGTTAACCTCAAACAGCTAGATCTCAATGTTAACATGAGTAATGTGATGGGAAATACTGTGTAAGTAGCTAAATTTTGATATTTTCACCTTCCTGTAAAACATAAAGGTGTGCATAGTAATAAAGGTTACTAAATGAATAGCAAAACTTTGTTTTGAAAATAATTACTTGTGGTAAAAAAGATGGAAATATTTTCACTTTTATTTCAATATGCTTGTATTTTGATTATTTTTATTATTTATCAGTAATAGATTGTATTTTTATAGAATATTCTGTATTGCAGCTGGAACGTTCAGGACATTCAGAGTCAGGGAAGGTTGTCTATAGACAGTACTGGTCATAAAGACCTGAGTATATCAGCAGGACTTGGAGGCTCCCACTTGGACAGTAGAGGGGGTGTTATAGGTGGAAATGTTGATCTTCAGGGCATTTCTACATACTGTAAGTAAAGAAGTCTGTTCAACATGGTAAAACATTTATAGAACTTGTATGTCTTAGATAAAAGTCTGTTATTATGATGTAAACAGTTCAGCAATATTTCCTTTCCCTGGTGAATAGCACCAATGCAGTTTTATATTTTGATAGATGTTCTTAAAGCTATGGTTTGCTTGATTTCTATTTTCTATAATTTGCAAAAATATCATTATAATTATTATAATATGATCATCGACTTGTATACTTGCTGTTTATATTGAGGCAAAATTTCTGAAAGTGACCTTATTTTATTCAAAAGTGTTCTTTTGTGTCCTACAGTTGAGTGTAATGAAGATCCCAAGCTAGGCAAAGACCCCTTACATGAGGCAGGTGTATCAATGTATGCTATAGAAGGGAGGGTGGATTATATGGGATCAAGCGTCTTAATGACTCGGCTCAGTAACATGAGTCTGAGTGTCCGAGACGAATGGAAGATTGATAAGACTCAGGCAAAAACTGATGCTCCGCTTGCTACTACAAGGTACTTTTTTTATGCTACTCAAAATTAAATGTTCAAATTTCTGAATGAAAGTTTTCTTCAGGGTATTGATTTTGAAGTTACATTCTCTGCTGTACCTAGAGAAACTGTAAGCTAACTTATATTTTTTTGAATACTTTGTCCATTTTAGAATTGTTTAGATTTACACTGTAATTTATTAGATGTGGTTAATTTATTACAGTGAATTTGCATTTACTCGAAATCTCTTTGGAGATTGTCTTTTTGTCAAGTCATTGCAGCTGTCAAGTCATCGCATGTATTGTTTGGTTTGTAATTTGGTTTTCAGTTTGGCATTGTGGTTGTAGCTTGTGGTGAAATTTGTTCGATAGAGTAAATTCAATTTCAAGCGTGATGTTTGTTTTTTCTTTATTTTATTTTCACATAAAAGTTTATATGGATATTTGCAAAGTACTAGTAGCAACTCCATGAAAAGAAAATTAAATTTTACAAACACAGCTACAAGGATACGCATACATTGAATGCAGTCAGTGTGGTGTGGCAATAATGATGTCTACCAGGGACAGAGTCAAAGTTTTTTTACACAATAATCGTATCACTCAAACTATCTGAAAAACATCAAAGCCAAACAAAGAATAATCAGTTTGCAAAAATTTGCCATGTTTGTTTACTGGTCAGTATACTGACAACTATAAAACTGAGATCGTTGAGTGACGATGATAATCAAAGGTGTGAAAATTATTGATTGTTTCAGTAATTATTTAAAGTCATTGCAACATAATTTTTAATGATTTAGGTTGGTGGTGATTCACATAAGTGTCAAGTTAACACATTTTTGGAATCAGCGAATTTTGACTCACTGCATTCAATTTTTATGGAAAATATTGGGAAAGATAACTGGGCTGAGCAACAGTTTTGAATCAGTGCGACATGTTGAGTCAGTGCGACATGTTGAGTCATTGCATGTTGACTCATTGCAAAACCACTGTGTAATATGACTTGAGTTTTCAAGATAACTATTCCCCAAAAACCTGAATTCTAAAATGTGACATGCTTCTAACATTACATTACAAGCTTATTTAATCAATTTAAGCTTATATTGGTAAATCTGTAATTATAAATGAAATGTTTGTCTGTTAATTACAGAACGGCCTTACTGTTTGCACATGGTGATCTAAGTTGGGACAAGTTCCACATTTTGATCTCAAGATCTACAACTCCAGATCTCATCAAGATGGTGTCAAAACTAGATGAGTTTATAATGCAGCAGTTTACCAGCAGTAAAAGGGCCTTAGGGGCAATTGGGCCCATTCCAGGCAGTGTGAAACATAAGAGTCAAGATAAAAACAAGTCAGCAGATGAAGACTCTTGTACGCTGTTTGTTTCTCTTTATAACAGACTTTTTTTTGGCTTGACATTTTCTGATGTAGTCGCTTTATTCTTCTTTAACATTGGGAATTTATCACTCTGCAGCCTGTCATCATATTCTGCCTTTTTCCATGAGACAAAACATCATATGCTAGCTGTCAAAAAAAAGTAGAGGCCATGGAAGTCCCTTCCTTACAGTTATTAGAAACAAAATAGTTCTGCATTAGATCTACCAAAAATTTGCTCAATTTATCAGTGATCTCAGATAAATGTAGAGATTGTTTATAATTGTGTCACCTCAAATGAAAAGGCTAGCCTTTCAGGCTTATTAGAAACCTCTGTTGTTCACATTTACTCCTCGATTATATCAAATATAATATTCTTTATGTTTTTTCAGTGTTATCAGAACTGCGTCACCATCGACACTGGCAGAAAGCCTTACACAATATCACAGGTTACAAGTTCTCCATGTTACCTGCCATGCTTCCCAAGGAGGGTATGATCCTTGGAGGAACCTTGACCTTGAGGGGTAACAACTTGACCTTGGGATGTTTCCAGGGTATCAACTTTCGTTCCAAGTCCTGGGCCTTGTTCACAATGAATGAGCCCTACATATGTTTTGCAACGGAAGCCCAGAAAACCAGTGATGAAGGTTAGATGATTTTCAACTTTTATGACATACTATTGTTTAATACCTGTACCATGTTTAGGATTTTAAGTGCATTCTTTTTAAAATAACTCGAATGTTATTTAAAACAACTTATAACTATCATTCGTATTCAGTGAATAGCACAGGTAGAAAATAATTTTTGAATGATGCCATGGGACAAGATTGCTTTCTAATTACTAATATTTCTACATGAAATAAACTGTACATGTACTTTTGTATATGCCATATTTCTTGAGATTCTCTTTTTGGAGATACTGGTTTTCAGATGGTGATTTGAGTCTCAGCCTGGGAGTTTTAATAATATATCATATTCTCAAATGCACTACTTTAGTAAAAGCAACCCCACCATAAATTGTTTTATGAATACTTTATATAGTATGAACAGACTTTTATGAATATGTCTTTCTTATCTGCTCATATAATTAAAACTTTGACATACTTATTTATCCTTGAAAACTAAGAAAATCTCTTACATGTTGTTAACTAAAATTATCAATGTAAAATACTTTCAAAATCCTGTTTCTTCTTAGGAACCGACATCAGTGGCGTTGCAAAAGCATTTGATAATCTGGAAATATCTGCAATTTGCTGAAGGCAACTTTAATATTAATATATCAAATATTTACCGGAACCTATTGAACAGTCCTTTTATTGGTTCAAATCACTTATTGATAACAAGCCTTTTCAGCAATTCACTCATTTTAAAATATTTTGCCATTTTATTTTATGCCTACCAATGAAATATAGGGAAATATCAGTGAGATAAAAGTGATAATACACTGTTTTGAATCAGTGAAATTACCATTTTGATAATACACTGTTTGTGTCCGAACTACTTTTTTACCTGATTCAGCCAAGAACCACACTGCTCCAATGATTGCAGGAAATAGTGAATCTGGTCCTGCACCAAGAGGATTTTTCATGAACAGTCACTTTCATGGAAATGTTACTTTCAATTTCAATTCCTCTAAAACTGCAACCCAGCAACTATCTCAACAGGTCATAAATTCCAGTCCAAAAGCTGGCCTGCTTGATGAAACTTCAGGAATTTCCCCACCACGTAAATACAAGAGAATCCGCTGTATTTCAGACAGTGACAGCGAGTCAAATTTATTTACCTTGTTAAATCCAGTTATAATATTGAATTCCTAGTTGTGAACAATGATGAAATTCGCCATAAATTATTTAAAATGTCTGATTTGTTTACATAACTCACATGGACAATATCCAATATGGCTGACTTTCAATTCAATTGATTGAATATTGAATATTGAGTATTTTCCCCAATCTCGTGAACACCATATGTTGATATGCGCCACTCGTGAAAATATCACATATGGTGTTCACTCGATGAAATAAATTCTCATCTTCCACATAAACAAACAAATATCCTCTATATATTAATTCCTCTAGATGACTTTTCATGTGTTACAGATAAATAGAGGATATTTGTTTGTTTTTGTGGAAGATGAGAATTTATTTCATCGAGTGAACACCATATGTGATATTTTCACGAGTGGCGCAGCCACGAGTGAAAATATCAACATATGGTGTTCACGAGATGAAATAAATTCCCATCTTCCACTAAAAAACAAACAAATTTTCTTTTTATTTTATGCTAACACATCAAAAATGGGTTTTTTTTATGACATTTTTAATCAGGGCCTTCAATAAATTCCCCATGGTGAGCCCCAAATCAGTTAATGCGTACTTTGGTTACTGCGCACAAAAAAAGTGCAGACAATCTCTAATACATATGATAACTTTACTTCTGCTGAAATAAACTGAATACACTTTCATCAAATAACATTTATTTTTGTCTACACAGTTTATCAATATTTATTGAATTTTTGCCATACATACTTTAATTATAAAAGCGGATTAATACTCAATATTCAATATTCAATCAATTAAATTGAAAGTCGGCCATATTGGATATTGTCCATGTGAGTTATGTAAACAAATCAGACATTTTAAATGATTTATGGCGAATTTCATCATTGTTCACAACTAGGAATTCAATATTATAACTGGATTTAACAAGGTAAATAAATTTGACTCGCTGTCACTATCTGAAATACAGCGGATTCTCTTGTATTTACGTGGTGGGGAAATTCCTGAAGTTTCATCAAGCAGGCCAGCTTTTGGACTGGAATTTATGACCTGTTGAGATAGTTGCTGGGTTGCAGTTTTAGAGGAATTGAAATCGAAAGTAACATTTCCATGAAAGTGACTGTTCATGAAAAATCCTCTTGGTGCAGGACCAGATTCACTATTTCCTGCAATCATTGGAGCAGTGTGGTTCTTGGCTGAATCAGGTAAAAAAGTAGTTCGGGCACAAACAGTGTATTATCAAAATGGTAATTTCACTGATTCAAAACAGTGTATTATCACTTTTATCTCACTGATATTTCCCTATATTTCATTGGTAGGCATAAAATAAATGACTGGTACGTATGCATGTTGATTTTATTACATCATCAGAAGAGAGCAGTGAATTATGGTATTGCTTTGATTTGCAAAACTAGCAAAGAAAATTCCTAAAGAAGGATTTTTTTGCTCAAAATTTATTTTCTTCTGCTATTATTCACATCTCACTGAGGGACCGTCAGGTGGAGCTTAATTATCAAGGGATTTGATTCTACTGGGAAATACAACCATGTCATATTTCAACATCGTTGTACTATTTAGTTAATGTTCACTAATTTTTTTTCAGGTACACATGTTGTACAGGATCTAACCTTCTATGTAGGACATGATCTGACTTCACACCAGGAGAAGAACATGGCTAACGTACTGAAGATCTCTCGTGGACACTCTATGCCACCAACATTTACTAACACTCACGAATGGTTCCATTATGCCTTCTCCAACAATGAAATAAAAGGTAAATCTGAAAAAGTATTTTTCCAGTAGCCACAGTGTAAATTTGGGATTGAACTTCAATTTACAGTATTAAGATTAGAGTACTAGTTCTTTTTATTATCTTATTTTAATAACTGCAGGTGTATTCCCTTAATGGTATAATCAACAGAACTTGAAACACTAAATTTGAGAGAAAATGTATGTTATAAATTGATTCTGAAAAAGTGGAGAAAATCACCATAGATTGTACTAGCCAGCATTAGGGAATTATTTTTACCAAATTATATACAAAGAAAATGTTCATTGTATTTTCAGATCTGGATGCATTTCCAAGAATGCAGCGTTCAGGATGTGAGAGTCCATCAGAGTATCGGAAGCGTAAATACATGGATTACAACCATGATTGTGAGATGATCTTTGCCCTACCTTCACTACAGTTACAGTTGAAAACTAAACATCAGCAGGCTGAGCAGGAACCTGTAGATGATGGTAGGTACTCGACATTGTATGTAAGGTCCACTGATGTGGTGATAGATCCACAGATTCTTGTCTTCAAGGACACAGGTTTAAATCCCGTCAGTGGAATTTGACTGTTACTTCTACATTTGCTCCATTTTTGTGTGCATTTAGTCAGAACTCTAGGAAGTATTCATTCAGGGTGGTTGTTGTAAGTTCCATAATGCTTTCTGCAATCTGTGTAAGTTTAAAATTAATTACTTTTATTGTTGAGATCAAGTCTTAATATCTTAAATCAGTTAGGAAACCAGTCCTTGGAATTTATCTTTAATACTGTATACTGGACAGAATTGCTTTTAACACTTTGCCCTTGTTCTTATGCATTTAGGAAGGAAAAAGTATGAATCTATGAGTTTAGTAAATATTTAAAGTTTGTAAATTCAGTTGCATAAATATCAAAACTGTAGTTGAACTGATAAAATGATATTGGTTTATATTACAGATGCTAAGCCAGTGGTAGAGTGCAGTTTTGTGACAGAGTTTGAAGATCATATTTATGTTGCTATGGATGCAGAAGTGTTTCTGTTCCTACATGACTTGGTAATGGCTTACATCCAGGAGAAAGATAAAGGTTAGGAATTCTCAATGAGTAGATAGTTTTCTGTCATATTGTTACAGATTCATTGTAAGAGGATTGAGCTTACAGCTGAAGTGAACAGTTTAAGCTTATCATCTAAAAGGGGCAGGTCAATTGAAGAAGGGGCAGAGGGCATATTTCATTGCGTTTTATATATGAAACTGCTCAAAGAGGTAAAATATGAAGTTGAAAATCTTGAACTGTTAAATTGAAAGAAATTACTCCCAGTTTATACAGTTTTCTGTCTGTCATAGCTGAAAGAGAAATCCTTTTACAAAGTTTTGGCTTTCTGTATTAATATTTCTGAAATAATTCCATTTTTCTATAAGAATTGTTCAAGATTTTTGTAATTAAGATGTTTCTTTATTACTAATTGAAGGAACAAGGTCATCAATGGCAGGATCAGGTGCTAAATCTTCAAAATCCTCAGCAGAGTCGGAGAAGAAGAAAGTGATAGATCCAGTAACTGTGCTTCAACAAGACTGGAGGGAATATGAGTGTAAAACCTGGCACCTAGAACCCACAGTTAGGTAAGTGACATTCATAGGATTGTGTCTATAGAGAATCTATCGTTAGGTAAATGATATGACATGACTGTAGTCCCCTGGCATCTTGAAAGTACTTTTAGAAATGTAAGGCTATTGTTATTATTTACGTAAAAGAGATCACTTTATACCAGCTGTTTGGTAAGGTAAGGCCATACGGTGTTACTATTGGTCACTATTTGAAACCTTGCATTCAAGTAAAAGTAAGTATATTAAAGGGCAATACATAATGAATTGATATATCATGCCATAGTTCTTCTTTTTAGAAAAGAAGATAAGACATTTCATTTGAAAAACCTAGAAATTTGGTAACTTACATAACTCTAGATGTGTACTCAGTTGGATTCAGACCTTGTGCATGAGTACTGGTTGGAACCCAGGAAGCAGTCATCCATAAGGTGTAAGAACTTGTTTTCCATTTCATTGGAGTGAAAAAGGTTAAAATTAAAGTGAAATCAGTAGGTATTGTGAATATCTGTCATTAGTAGGGGTTAGTTAATTATGATTAACCAAGCATCGTACTTGTTCTACAGGTTACTACACTGGGCCAGCAAGGAGATAGATCCAGTAGGTGTTGACTACATCCTTCAGAAGCTTGGCTTTTCTCATGCTAGAGTTACCATACCCAAATGGATGCAGAGGGGTTTTATGGACCCATCAGATAAAATCCTGTCCATGTTGGTGAACAAACTGATTGTTATTCTACGAGAGAAAGTTGAAACAGAAACAACACAGAAGCCGTGATTTCATTGGTACTAAAACTTTTCCAGTGGATGAAGTGTTGAGACAAAAATCTGTTATAGTTAGATGAACAAATTCATTGTCATTCTGCAAGAAAATGTCAAAAGAGAATGTAGACAGAAGCCATGACTTCACTTATACTGATATACTGTTGATGTTAACAAGGTGTGGCTATATAAAAGAAGTTTGAAAGTGATCTGAAAAAAGTGATTTGACCTCATATTTATTTTAGTACACAGGTGTTTCTTCATTGCAGTAACATGTTTCATGTTATTGTATGTTTCATGTTATTGTATGTTTCATGTTATTGTATGTTTCATGTTATTGTATGTTTCATTTTATTGTATGTTTCATGTGGTTTTATTATCCATATTTTTTATTCTGTACATATTCTCTACATGATCATTTAAGTAAAACAGCTCGCTTTGTTTCATCAGTGACTTTATACAGTTTTGACAGTTTTAGTTGATGTGATAGGTTTGATGCTTTAAATATATTTTTAGTAGAAAAGTCACTCATAACAATCATTTGCAGTGATCACAAATGATCACAAGTTTGCATATGTTTCAATTATTGTTGCACAATCAGTAGCAGAGGTTGGCATTGTGTCATATACCTAAAAGTTTATACATACAAATGTCTGGGGATTTGAAAGTTTCAGAATGTTCTGCTCAATAGTTTTATCAACTTTGTCAGTGCTGGAAATGCAGGAAAAGTGCACAGTATTCAAGTAGTGCTTGAAATCTGTTTGATCTTAAAAATTGAGAGATAACTTACACAGGTATATATATTGTTTATATCATTAACAATGAGCTGTTTAAAGTTTAAACTTACTTATTTTATCATCAGGTGGGAAACAAGCTCTTATATGATCCCCTTTGATGATTGCTTCTTTTATCAGTGTATCAGAAGTTTGGAGTCTAGTGGAAAGTCACTTGATACTCCCACAATTAGAAACCACGACCTCTGGTTTGGGATCTGTTGTTAAAAAATAATGTAAATAGATTGAATTGAGCATATTTGCATTGATTGACATATTTATATAACTTGTGAAAAAAAATTTTTTATTATGTAGTGTTTCTTAAAGAAAAGTCTGTTTTCCCTTTTGTTTTGTGGAACTGACAGAACCATTTTTACATGTTCCTATATTTCAAGAGTTGATTGGGTTAAGTGTAAAATTTATACGTTATACCAAATATATGTTCAAATTTATTGATCAAGTTGTTTGTAAACAATATTGTCATTGCTTTTAAAGATAGTCATGAGAGGCATAATATACAAGTTTTCTTCCATGATATACTAAGAAGGAAACCAGTTCTTAAAGTCCCACCTAATGGCTAATTGTTTTATATAGGTATTTTTTTGAAGTGTCATGTCTTGTGTAATGGTACATGTACATGTATGAATTATATTTATGTAAGTTTCTATACCCAGTGTATACCTGGTGTCAAGTTTTTTTTTATGCCACTGCAGCATCTGCGATGCGTTGGCCTACAGTGATTGTCTTCAGTGTGTGTGTGTGTCTGTTATATAGATTATATTGTGAATTTCATAAATCTTCTTCTCAAAAACCACAAGTCTGATTTCAACCAAACTTGACAGGATCGTTCCTTGGGTTAAGGACTTCCAAAGTTTTTCAAAGAATTGGATTCCATGAAGGTATCAGGTTGCTATGGGAACCAAAAGAAATGAGGAAAAAAAACCTTAAAAAGCCTTCACCTACAGAACCACAAGGCCTAAAGCTTTGATATTCTGTATGAGGCATTACCTAGTGGACCC
This sequence comes from Cyclina sinensis, assembly GCA_012932295.1. NCBI lineage: Eukaryota > Metazoa > Mollusca > Bivalvia > Venerida > Veneridae > Cyclina > Cyclina sinensis. Next base: position 31,957,668 of record JAAONU010000014.1, on the reverse strand, counting down.
TAACAAGTTTGTTCAAATCGTGGTCCCTGGGGTCAAATTTACCTTGCCCCAGGGGCACATAATTCAATATAGAGATAAATAGGGAAAACTAGAACTGCCAAGCCTAGAGCTTTGATATTTGGCATGAGGCATCACTTAGTGGACCTCTGCCAAGTTTGTAGCCGGCCGGGCTAGCTCATTTGGTGGAGCATTGGATTGTCAATTTTGACGATGCTGGTTCAATCCCCATCAGGGCCAGCAAAATTTCTCTGTAATAATTGATCTATAGGTCATTTATCCCTCACCTCTGAAGCAAGTGAGGAAGTAGTCCACCTAACCATTGTTCCTTGGTATCCAACTAGTTTACTTACCAATTTCTCCATAAGTGACTGACTACTTATTGAGGTAATGAAAAGTGACATACTTGAGGGGGTAATGTAGAGTGACATACTTTATGGGTGATGAAAATCGACATACTTTAAAGGTAATGTAAAGTGACAAGCTATTGAGGTAGTGAAGAGTTACATACTTCAGGGGTAATTAATTCTGACATACTTCAGGGTTATTGACAGTGACATGAATGTTTGGGCAAATATCACAGTTATTGTGTAGTCACAGTTCACATGTTATTTGCATTTTCTTATTTCCATTTCTCATTGCACTGTGTTGAGATGACCATATTTTTTATGTGTATATTGGTCATAAATTAGGACTGTTACAAAATGATACAAAATTAATATCAGGTAAAATCTGCATGTAAACATTTACATTACACATTTTTATAAGCTTATAAGCTACTTGTATACTGTTTTAATTGATTTATATTTTGGTTTAAAACAAGAGATAAACAATTAATTTGAAGTTTAAGTAGCTATATGTAACTATGTGAATTTTGTGTACTAAGTGAAAAGATGAAATGAATAATTATTGTTCTTCTTAGGTTGTACTGATGATTGCATTACATTGTCACTTGTTGCTAGGCTATTCAAACCATGAGTCACTTGTTGCTAGGCTATTCAAAACATGTGTCACTTGTTGCTAGGCTATTCAAAACATGTGTCACTTGTTGCTAGCCTATTCAAAACATGTGTCACTTGTTGCAAGTTTTTTTTAAAAACTTGTGTCACTTATTGCTAGGCTACCATTCATGTATTCATTACATGAGTCACTTGTTGCTAGGCTACCATTCATGCATTCATTTCATGTGTCACTTGTTGCTAGGCTATCATTCATGTATTCATTACATGTGTCACTTGTTGCTAGGCTACCATTTATGTATTCATTACATGTGTCACTTGTTGCTAGGCTACCATTCATGTATTCATTTCATATGTCACTTGTTGCTAGGCTACCATTCATGTATTCATTACATGTGTCACTTGTTGCTAGGCTACCATTCATGTATTCATTACATGTGTCACTTGTTTCTAGGCTACCAATGAGTTATTCAATACATGTGACAATTGGAAATACTTATATTCTTGATAAGAAAAGTGAATTGATTCCTCAAAGTAAATGTTGAAATGTTGAGAAGTTTGTTTCTTGTTTATTGGTAAACAATTAGGTTTCCAAAGAATGATTGTGTTTTATCAAAACAGGAAAGAAAGATGCCTCATAATTTTATATACATTGTAGTTTTAATTAAGTATCTGATTTTAATAGTTAATTCTTAATTTTCCTTTTAGTATTGAGTTTCAGATCTAGTTTGAATTATATTTGCTCAATATTTGTAGATGATTATGTATAGTAGTACTAGCAAGCACATGCATGTTCTGTTTTATTTTGTTTAAGGATTGTGATATTTCTGTTTTTAGTAGAATTGAAAGCACCTGGCATCTGCCAAAATAAAAAGCGAGCATATTAGTATATGAATATGGAGAATTTTGAACCAAGCAGTTGAATAATAAGAAAGATCACTTACTTTTAGCTGCCCCAAATATCATACTGGCTACATATATTCATAGATAAAATTGATAAGAAAACATTGCTTTTAGGGTAAAGCTTGATCATAAGATGATAGCATTGTTTCTTCATGCTGAAACAGTTTTTTCACAACAGTTTTAACTTAATATCAGATTGTCTTTCTGTAAGCCAGAAATTGTGTGGTTTAATGTTTTATGTGACACATTGTTCTTCTAGCCTTTATTTGCCAAATTACCTTCTGTTAGCCAGACATACTGTGGTATCTGGCCTTAATTTGCCACATGACACTTCTGTTCTGTTAGCCAGACATACTGTGGTTTCTGGCCTTAATTTGCCACATTACACTTCTGTTTGGATAGCCAGACATATACTGTGGGTTCTAGCCTTTATATGCCAGATTACACTTCTGTTCTGTTAGCCAGACATACTGTGGGTTCTAGCCTTTATATGCCAAATTTCACTTCTGTTCTGTTAGCCAGACATACTGTGGGTTCTAGCCTTTATATGCCAAATTACACTTCTGTTCTGTTAGCCAGACATACTGTGGGTTCTAGCCTTTATATGCCACATGACACTTCTGTTCTGTTAGCCAGACATACTGTGGTTTCTGGCCTTAATTTGCCAAATTACATTTCTGTTTGGATAGCCAGACATATACTGTGGGTTCTAGCCTTTATATGCCAAATTACACTTCTGTTCTGTTAGCCAGACATACTGTGGGTTCTAGCCTTTATATGCCAAATTACACTTCTGTTCTGTTAGCCAGACATACTGTGGGTTCTATCCTTTATATGCCAAATTACACTTCTGTTCTGTTAGCCAGACATACTGTGGGTTCTATCCTTTATATGCCAAATTACACTTCTGTTCTGTTAGCCAGAAATACTGTGGGTTCTAGCCTTTATTTGCCACATTACACTTTAGTTCTGTTAGCCAGTCATATACTGTTGGTTCTAGCCTTTATTTGCCACATTACACTTTAGTTCTGTTAGCCAGTCATATACTGTGGGTTCTAGCCTTTATATGCCTAATTACCTTCTGTTAGCCAGATATACTGTGGGTTTTAGCCTTTATTGCCTTAGTACCCTTTTGTAAGCCAGATATTTTGTAGTTTATAGCCTTTATTTGCCACATTACCCTTCTATTATCCAGACATTCTGTAAATTTAAGTCTTAATTTACCAAATTTCCCATCTTCTCTAGCCTTTGTTTACCACATCACCCTTTTATATGCCAGACATTCTGTAGTTTCCTGACTTTATTTTCAAAATTGCTAATTTCTTTAAGCCAGATATACAATAGTGTCTAGACTTTTTAGCCTTATTTCCCTTTAGTAAGCCAGACATATTGTGGGTTCTACCCTTTGTTTACCATCTTTCCCTGCTGTAATACAGACATTCTGTAGTTCAGTGAAAAGGTGAATGATTAAGAAATCATTACATCCATATTTTCCATATGAATTCAGGTCTTGCATTTACCAAAGATGGAAAAAATCAGGATTATGAGTTATACATTTATTTGATTGTTTGGAGTTTAGTACTTGTCAGCATTTGTTTTACAATCTGAATGCTTTTGGTCACATTGAGGCCATCATGAAGTATTGCATTTATAATTTTAGTTACAGCTGTTGAAACAGGTTTGTTTTATTGATACTGTACGTAATTATTATGTGGATATTGATGTAAATAGAGATGTACTTTAATAATTCTTTAATAACTATTTTCAATAAGTGATTTTATTTAAAACATATTAGTGCAATAATATTCTTGATCTGTGTACTCCGTACATCAGTATGTTTATCCTTACAATAATGTGCTTAAATAGTGTATTTATTATCTAAATGCTTCATTGTGAGACTGAATCAATTACATTCTTTGATGTGTTGAATTTTGAATAAAATAATTTGTCAGAGACTAAAGATTTTATTTGTTTACACAAGATTTAAAAGTTGCAGTATGTTCACAGTTTTATCCCCAGGTTCGAGGTGGTTTTTCCAAAAATTTGTCACATGGTGTAAAACACCATTTGCTCAGTCATTGAATATGTTTTCGGAAGAAATATTTCTTACAATGTTCAGATGCCAGATATGAACAACTAACTGTAGCAGGGAACTCTGTAGAAATTCTTGAAACAGTGGAAGGTGTCATTACTCAGTTGAACTCTATAAATTGGAGAAGTATAAACTTTAAACAGTAATTGGTGAAAGAAACTCTTTGTAAACTCTTGCAACATTAGCTCCAGTTTAATGTCCTTTGTACGTAGCACAACACAAGCTGGTCTGCTGTTCACAGTCAAGCTAGTTTAATCTCTTGTATCACAAACCATTGAAAAACTACCATAGCTTTGTGTCCATAAACAGTCAAATGAACTCCAAGTCCCCGTTTAAACGCTCAAACATAAAAGCATTGAGAAATAATACTAAAACGAACTGACTGGAAACGATTGTCGAATCCTGAATACAGACAACCATTTAAGTTAGTTTTTCTTCAACAGAATAACTTCTAGCGCATATTTCTGGAAACATTTATTCTAGGCTGGTATTACAAGAAAAGAAAGGAGACAAAGTAAATGACGGGATACCAGTGACGTATGTTAAAACAATAAATCTAAAGTAAAATTGTCAATACATGCATTATCTTTTAGATCTTAGCTTTTAAGTTAACAAAGGTCAGATGCTTGCCCAGATCGATTTCCCAGTTTACTCGTAATCTGCACTTAATGTGCATCCGTGCCTCTCTAATGACAAACTTCGTTGTATTTAGAATACACGTTTAAACACTTGAATAACAAGGACCCGATTTGATTTTTAAACTTTATTTAAAGGGGGGTGGGGGGGGGGGGGGGGTAACCTGACACAAAGCGATGATTACTGTATGAATATTTTTGTACAGTTCTCTGTAGAATATAGGGGATATTTGTTTGTTTCAGTGAAATATCAATTTTATTTCACGAGTGAAGACCAAAAAACATATTTCACGAGCCACGAATGAAAATGTCAAGTGAAATAAAATCGATATTTCACTGAAACAAACACATTTTCTTTTTATTTTATGTTTTCTTGACAAACTAAAACTTAGAATTTCTTGTTGCCTATGGAGGGCCAGAAATAATAGCCACTTTATTTCCAATCTTTATTGATTAAACAATAGAAAATAGTTCTGACATTTCTGTCAGATACATGTATTTCAAACATCTTATCTATCTATATCATGTAAAAAACTGAAAAACAATTAACTTTATTTAAATTTACGCAATTGTCAAATGAAAATTTAAAAAATTACAAAAAATTAAAAAAGTAGTTCGACAAAAACAGTGAAAATAAAATTGGTATTCCACAGTTTTAAAGCAGTGGGTTATCAGTTTTATTTAATTGAGAAAACTCTATAATTCAGTGGAAAACATAAAATAATAAGAAATAATTGAAAATGTAAAGAACATATATTTAAAACTGTTTCATTAGGATGAACTGTTCATTTGTAACAGATCGCTATTTAACCGAGAACTTTACAACAATAACTCTCTATATAAAGAGTAATGATAATGTATTCAGTCGTCTCTTTATATCGAGATTTGCTGTACAATTAAGTTGTAATGCAGGGTACGCGAATTCGACCTCCCCCCCCCACCCACCACTCGATCTCTATTAACATGACTGATTGTCTTTCGGATGAGACGTTAATCTGAGTTTCCATGTATCAGTGCTATACACTGTGTATGGAAAAGAACGAGGGTGTTTCAGGAATGGGATGTTTTATGTAACTTGCACCATCCCCCACAACCTAAAATAAATAAACTTTTCAGGGAGTGTCGGTTACATGGTGGACCGGTACCTACGATAAATAATCTTTTAAAAATACATAAACATTCAGTTGACCTCTGTTGTTCTTTAAATGTTCGTGTGACGCTTTGACATCAGTTTGACTCCAAAAAAAAAATATAAAAGAATAAAACAAGAGCTGTCACTGAAAACTGACATATGCCCCCGAAATGTAGCTTTGAAATGAAACTGGTGTAAACATATTATTGAATATGCCTATGGAAAAGAGATCAGACAAAAATAGAGCATGAACTGAACGTAAATGGTTGAGTAATGTTTTTCTGCTTCAGATTCTTATATGAAAGTTGAAGACATAATTATTCAAAGAAATAAAAAGCTGTGAGTTTGGCCTTGAATACGAACAATATTGTTTTATTCCCAACCTATACTGATGTTTTATGTATAATAAAATTCCCCAAGCGGTTTTGGAGATGTAGCTTGAACAAGATTTTAATATAGAAGTTATAGTAAAAAAATGTCTAAGGGCCCATAACACTGCCAAAAATAATCCGACCAAAAACTGCTGACCATATGCACAGCTAGGTTTGGTGACAAACATTCCTGTGAAGTTTCAATGAAATCCTCCAGTGGTTTTGGAGATGAAGCGTGGACAAGATTTTAATAAAGAAGTTAGAGTAAAAAATAACTAAGTGCCCATAACTCTGAAAAAAATAATCTGAGCATGAACTCCTGACGATATGCACAACAAGGCTTGGTGACAAATTTTCCTGTGAAGTTTCAATGAAATCCTCCAAGCGGTTTTGGAGAAGAAGTGTGGAGAAGATTTTAATATAGAAGTTATAGTAAAAAATGTCTAAGTGCCCATAACTCTGCCAAAAATAAACGAGCAGAATCTCCTGACGATATGCACAACTAAGCTTGATGACAAACATTCCTGTTAAGTTTCAATGAAATCCCTCAAGTGGTTTTGGAGATGAAGCTAGGACAAGATTTTACTGGACAGACGGACGGACGGCCGGACGGACAGACAGTGCGATTACTATATGCCTCTCTTCGGGGGCATAAAAGTGCGGCTAACGTGAACCTTCCTGTACATATTTTTGTAGTGTGTGGGAGACAATGCGAGTATATTTGACAGATGACAGCATATGAAAGCATAAAAGTTCTATTGCCTATTCAGTTAAGAAAGAATGTGGAACGATTTAGCTTTCATCCTTCGACAAACAGCTAAGGGTCTTGACTGATAAAAAATTAACACATAAAGTACTGATGGTCACAGAGTGACGCCTTCGTGTCTTCATGTTGTTCAGATCATTCAAGAAGATAAGATTAATATCACTTCTGAAAATTTACCGTTCGTTTTTACTACACCCTGTGGACGAACGATTGCTCGAAGCAGTCAATTCAAAATGATACTTACTATTCCCATTTGGGGTAAGTAGAGATTTTACAGAATTACAGCTTCTGAAAATACGTGTCTTGCCTCCCTTTATTATTAATGACCACATTTTAATGAGTTCTTAACTAATGGATTTCATAGGAACGCTTAACAGTGTATACATATTTTTCTTCAGTAATGAACAGTTCATTGTGAAATGGTAAAGTGAATAATATAGCAGTAATATACTGGCTTAATGCTCAGAACCAAATTTAAGAAAGGTATGTTTCGTTTAATGTTGTGCTTTACCCCGATTGTCTACACTGTTTCGTGTTAAGTTTTTTTTCCATGTCTTCTGACAATATTTTTGTTTCTATTCGGAATCTGCAAAAAATGTTACTATAATTTAATACTTTTTTTTTCTTTACGTTTTTGATAGTGTTTTCTTGATTAATGCTTCGGTTAGTGATAATGAAATAACTTGTTTCAAATGAGCAAAAATCACTTTGTTCTAATCTCCGGGTGGTATTGTACGACCAAACATACGCTCGGACGAAATGACTGAAATAATATTTCGTTAAACGAATACAAATGCAATTTTTATTGCGAAAACGAAGGATTAATAATTGATAACATCACTTATCATGATTTTTACGAAATAAATTATATTAACAGAGAGAGAGAGAGAGAGAGAGAGAGATGTTATTTCCCCATTTCATTTTGAAAACACGGACGATATTTCGATATACCGAAATATTATGTTTTAAGGAACCATTGTTTCATGTTGACAAAATAATAACACTCAAAAATGAAATAATAATTCTTCAACAAAGAAATAGCAAATTTTTCTTTACAAGAATAGAATAAGTATTTTCATCATCAGGAAATACTACATGTATTTCTTAGTCATAAAGTAAGCAAACGTGTTAACCCAAACTTAAAAAATATGCGATAAAGTTAAAAAATATTTCCCTAAGGAGCTCCGAAGTTTTTATTTCCAGAACAAGAAGAACCTTGAAAGGACTTGTAAGTAACTGATACCCTGCTTTCCTTTCTTTAGATTTTTTTGCTTACGTAAGTAATACCTACTAATTTAATTTAAGAAAGTGCAAACTTCTTTGTAATAAGAGCATTTTATATATTCATAAACTGACATCTGATGCCACCACAGCGACCCCTGGTGGCTTTCTCACGAACTATGTATCACTGCCGAGGGATAGATGAAGTGTCAATGACGAAGAAAGAAACAAAATAAAAGACAATATCTTATGGGAGTTCTTTATTAGATTAAATGACGTTCATCATATAAGAAAAATTATATAGAAAAAATGTTGAAAATATGACAGAAATGATTACATTCCCTAGAGCTTAAAAGCTTTCAATATAATTGCAAAATGAATAAACATCTGATAAACTATATGTGTTTCTTTAATATTTCATTTGTGAACCGTTAGTTCTCATAATCATTAGAATTATAGATTTTGTTCTTTGGCGCTAATATTTGAGAATCATTGAGCGCAAACCCGACATATTTGTCACAAATTTGAAATATAGTAAGGAAGTAGCCTGTTTTGTAATGTTCTGTAAGATTTACAGTGTCATCATGTTAGTTAAGGTATATGGTTTCAGTATGAAGTACACTTTTTTGTCCCCCTTCACGTTCAATATCCAAGTATACAATTCTATTTCTTTATCACTTAAATTAACAGGAACGATAACATTTCTTCTCTTTACTAGCCTTTCGGGTGGAACTTACAAATTACGAAGATGAAATGCAACGCTAGACTAGTTAATTCTAGTTTTGTAGTGACTCTGGTGTTTCTACAGTCACGTGACATCGTCTCCCAGGAATTAGACAACGGAACTATAAATATGTAAGTAGGTTGACATGGAAGAGAATATGCGTTCTGTAGTATAACATTTATTCAAACTTTGTCGCCCGTGACGAAATGCAATGTAGAAATATTGTGTTAGTTGTTGTTAATACATATCTTGCGTTGCTGCGCAGGAGCTTGTTTTACAATTTTCTTCTTCAGGTACATGCTTAAATGAATTTCCTGACCTACTAAATCTGCAGTAGACTCGCCCATCATTCATGGATATAGAATGAAAACAGACGGTTAGAAAAATCTGGACATATCAGTGGTCCAGCAGTTACATCCATGGTTTGTGATTCCGGGGTCGTAACTACTAATTGTCTTTGGATGAGAGGTTCCAAGTATCGGTGCTTTATACTGAGCATGTTTAAGAATCAGGAATGTCTCTAGAAAGGGATACTTTCTGTATCTTGCCCTTACTCTCACGACGTTAACCCTTACCATGCTAAATATCTAAAATGAACTTGTCCATCTTTCGATTTGGATAGGTCCATTTACTGTTGATGGGGATGCTGACTGAAAATTTACTGACTGAATGGCGAATAGTGCAGACCATGATCAGACTGCACGGACGTGCAGGCTGATCTTGGTCTGCACTAGTCGCAAAGGCAGTGTCAACTGGTTTTAGCAGAGTAAGGGTTAAACAACTAAACTAGTGGGGCTGACATGCATACGAGTGACCAGTGACGACGATAAATGCACTCGTATCTTGAACGATAAACAGCAATAAGTTCAGACAATGATTTTCTTGCTAGTTAGTTTTTATAGGGGTTTAACGCCGATGTCAACCTCTTTCTGGTCATATCCCGTCTTTGCAGACAACAATATACTGTCTGATTGTTTCGAATGTTGGACTTTTGTCTGTACTGGTCACAACGACAAAATAACTGTCGCCAGGAGCGTAATGGCTGAATTAAGATATATTTGATATCATATCTAAGACAGATATTGCATGGTTGTAGAAATTCATTAAAAACATGTGTATTTACTCTTCACTTTCAGGGCAACGATAATACATGAAATGTTTGAAGGCTATGACAAATCACTGCCTCCAAATTATGATAAAGGTAAGGTTTAAATCTGTCTTTCTCTACAGGATAAATATATTTATTAATTATTCCGTATTTGTGCGACGTGTATACATGTGAGAATGTAATTCCATGTTAAAAAAAATCACTGTGCTTATAAAGTTGCAGGTCAGTTCATATTGTTATTTATACTGTCTTGCTAAAAACGCCGTGATCACATGATGCTGTCTGTTTCGAAATGTTCCTAGAAATTAATTGACAATGGACGGAGGAATATTCGTTTGTCAACATAGCTTCATCTAGAGTAAGCTTTTTTTGATGCACTTATATGCTTTCGCCAAGAAGAACCATTGAAAATGTTGAAGTCTAACATCTTTTTACTTTTCAATTTGATAAACATACCAAAAATATATTAATTTGAACATGACACGTCAGCTTTATTGACTAAGTAATTCAGTTTTGCAACATACCGTTATACTGAGCATCTGGAACAAGTGTGATAAAGTTATTATAATTGCCGGCTGTGAAGATACGCACAGACTGTGTAATGCTAACAAAAGGTATATTAACGATTTTTCTAGATGCTATTATCAAAAACATTTTAAAGAGCAGAACAGCACAGAATAGATCAAAACAGAACGTAAGGAAACAGAAGACATGTTAGTCCTCAGTTGAATGCAATGACAAGGTGAACAAACTCCTATGATACATGTATATGTAATAACAAGGTGTATTAATTGCTGTGATATGTGTAATAACAAGATGTATTGACCTCTGTGATACATATATATTCTTGTTACAGTGGGTCGAGCTACATGGGACAGGAGTGTGACAGTGATGATAAGTATTTTTATACATTCAATGTTCTCTGTCAGCGAAGAACACATGGTGAATATATATATATATATATATATATATATATATACATATATATATATATATATATATATATATATATATATCATTTAAAACAATGTACTTTTACTAAAATTACATTTTAAAGTATATATAGTAATTTTCATCAAAGATGAACAGGATACATGTATATCAATATTTTATTGAAAATACCAATAGACTGAATATAGTCCCAGCATTTCATTGGTCTGTGTATCTGTTCGTTCTCACACCTGAATACATTTAGCATTACGTTGTCGTTATAGAAAATCAAAGTTCTGAGAGAGTGGAAGGGTTTAGAAGAATAATGTTAATTTTTAGCTCATCTGACCGAAGGTCAAACTTTTTAAAAAAATCTTCTTGGCCTAGAGTTAAGATGTTTAGTGTGTATGATTGTCTAGTAGACTTCTACCAGGTTTATACATATCATGGCCCCTGGATCAAAATTTGCCCTGCCCCAGGTGTCACTTGATCTTAACATAGAGTTATATAGGAAAATATTTTTTTTAAATCTTCTTGTCTGAAACCGCAAGGCCTAGAGTTAAGATGTTTGGTGTGTATGATTGTCTAGTAGACCTCTACCAGGTTTATACATAACATGGCTCTGGGGTCAGAACTGGCTCGAACCCAGGGGTCACTTGATTTTACATAGACTTATCTACCGAAAACTTACTAAATCTTCTTGTCAGAAACCATAAGGTCTAGAGTTAAGATGTTTGGTGTGAATGACTGTCTAGTGGACCAGGGATTTCTTGATCTTACATAGATTTATATAGGAAAAAAAGTTTTTAAAAATCTTCTTGTCTGAAACCACAAGACCTAGAGCTTACATATTTGGTTGATAGCATCATCTAGCGGACCTCTACCAAAGTTATATAAATCATGGCTGTAGGGTCAGAACTGGCCCAAGCACAGGGGTCACTTGATTTTACAAAGACTTATATAGAAAAATCTTTTTAAAAATCTTCTTGTCAGAAATCATAAGGCCTAGAGTTAAGATGTTTGGTGTATATGATTGTCTAGTGTACCTCTACTAAGTTTTTACAAATTATGGCCCCTGACTCAGAATTGACCCCGCCCCAGTTGTCTCTTGGTTTTACATTGAGTTATATAGGAAAAAGTTTTAAAGGAAGTGAAAGGCCTTGAACTTAGACATATATGGTTCAGCATTGCCTAGTTAATTAGATGGGCTTTGGAAGATCTTGGCCCTCACCAGGCACCCAGCCCCAACCAACCTCACCTGGGTACCACCCTTCCGATAAATATTTATTGGATGAGGTAGGATGGTATCTAACATTCAACCATATTTGTTCCTGACCTTTATGTGACCTTCTGACCTACTTACTTGTTTTTTGAAGCTACATCAATGAAATTTTAACTATTTGTTTACATTTGTATGCAGACTTCAACTTTGTCTTTGGCTGACCTTGACCTACTGACCTACTTCCTTGTTTTTGAAGATGTCTTTGAAATTTTAACTATTTATATAAGTCTGCACACAGACGTCTAATTTGACTTTGGTTTACCTGGATCTATTAACCTTCTTTCTTAGTTTAAAAATATTTTTTATATCTGATGTTGTATTTGAACTGTCTGCCATTTGTCATATCCCTTAGGTGCCATCCCCACTCCACCAGTTGTTTGGTAGTTTCTTTTCAGGTGAGCGACCCAGGACCATTTGGTCCTCTTGTTCTCTAAAACGTGGTTAATTTTTATTGAATATTACGAATCTTTAGACCCGTGAAACAGTTTTCAAGAACTGAAGTAAAATCTTTGTATAAAAGAAGTCTTTCTTTGATGACCTCATCACAATTCCCTCGCGTTGCACAGTTGTTCAATAACAGCTAAAAAGCGCGACGTTTTGTGACTTTTGGTCATTTGATTACAAAATATGACATATCTATCACAGAATGTTGTCCTTTATATTCAGTATTTTCACAGACAATGACTTAAGTTTATATTTGATCTTGAAAAAATACTTCTTATGACCTAAGGATGTACTGTAAGATATTAGGTGGAAACGTACGTAGTAATACTAGCGTTTTAGTAAAAAATCCTACAACAAACCTTATATTAGCACGGAACAATACTTTCCGCTTAATTACTTGAAGGAATATGGTATTCTATCTGTACTAGGATTAACAAAGGGTTAGTTAAATCAAATCAATAAGTCTTTTTTTTCAAAGTTAGCATCGTGTTTGCCATAATCAATACATGCTTTTTGTTTCGTTTCCTGAAGTCTTTGTGTTTTATACAAAGCTTTATCCTCTCATTATGAAAATGGTTTAAGCCGCGAGCACATTCTTTTGATATTTTTCCGTTTAAAACTCAAACAAAAGTAGAATGTATTGATATAGTTATAATTGAAATATATTTCATGTACTTATGTATACCTCTGCTACCAGGAATATTCCATGAGCATGTTTCTAAGGGGCCGATGGGTAGACAAGCGTTTAACGTACAATAATACGATTAACGTCACGCGGCTAGAAATGGACAAGTTTTATCTGGAGAAAGTTTGGATGCCAGATATATACATTATCAATGAGAAAGCATCGGACTTCCACGAAGTGACTGTTCCGAATAAATTGATACACATATATCCAAATGGCACCCTGCAATACAGCGCTAAGTAAGTAAAGTAATGAAATAAAGTTCGGCAATTTTGAGTAATTAACACGTTTAGCTGTATATGCTTAGGTGTAAATAAACCTTATGTTCTGATGATTGGTAATATCAGATAAATGGTAATAACATGATAATTTATTTCATTGGCATCCTCGTCGAAAGTAGCAAAACTGGTAAGTTTTTCATCCCGATTTCTCGGTTATACAGCAGATACACACAGATCTACAGGTCGTGATAGAGATGATTTCTCGGTTATACAGAAGATACACACAGATCTACAGGTCACCATAGAGATGAAACTGGTAACAAGAATTAACACAAATATCAAAATAAACAAGGGGAACTTTTTGTATGTCCACATATAGTTTAATAGAATAATTTATACACATGCATGCATATTGTTGACTTGTATTTCTTTAGTTAAGTGTTGCTATTAAAACCTGTCAGCTAGGTCAACGAATGAACTTTTTCTTTTATTTCAGAGTGACAGGCGTGTTCTCCTGTTTGATGTACCTGAAGATATACCCATTTGACACACAGAAGTGTAAACTCGAGTTAGAAAGCTGTAAGTTGATTTCATCCATTGTAAGCCAAATAGGGTTCATCAGTATTCAGCTATAAAAAATAGCTGATGAGCCTTTGTGGCAATCAACTTGTATAGATTAGTCCTGCAAACACACTGAATATCATTATAATCGTTGCAGTATAGAAAATAGAGCAATTACAACAAAGATTTGTTACTTTTATCTAAAATGGTTATAATTATTCAAGCCAGACATAATTTATATTTGGAAAATTGATTGAAATAAAAGTACTCATGCGCCTTTATTTATTTCTTATTGTAGACGGCCATAGCACTGAGAATATGCAGTTTATTTGGGATGTAGATGCAGTAACTGTCCCTGACAACATAGAGTTCCCTCGGTTCTCTCTGATAGATTTCAAATATTACAACTGTGTGAAGGTTTACTATGGAGGTACGCCCTTTTTGCACTTAGAGTACTTCGACTGGTTTATATTTTCTCTTTATTTCCTCTTTGTTTACTTTGTTGTTGGTGGAAATCGATTTTTCTTTTTTTTAATGATAACTCCATACGATTTTAAGTTTTATAACTTTATAAAATGTTAGTTTGATATGAGTTAAGAAACATACAGGTATTTTTTGTAGCACCATCAGTCAGATTTAGTAAACCGTAGAAAACCAGACAACTAGTTATATTATACGGTTATCTTTTAAGCTGATAGCTAATAAACCAGCCTCATCTTTGCTTGGTAGCAACTTTGACCAGCCTCATCTCTGCTTGGTAGCAACTTTGACCAGCCTCATCTTTGCTTGGTAGCAACTTTGACCAGCCTCATCTCTGCTTGGTAGCAACTTTGACCAGCCTCATCTCTGCTTGGTAGCAACTTTGACCAGCCTCATCTTTGCTTGGTAGCAACTTTGACCAGCCTCATCTCTGCTTGGTAGCAACTTTGACCAGCCTCATCTCTGCTTAGTAGCAACTTTGACCAGCCTCATCTCTGCTTGGTAGCAACTTTGACCAGCCTCATCTCTGCTTAGTAGCAACTTTTGACCAGCCTCATCTCTGCTTGGTAGCAACTTTGACCAGCCTCATCTCTGCTTGGTAGCAACTTTGACCAGCCTCTTCAACAGCGATTTCCACCGAAAGCACCGTAGCGTTCTGAGCATAACCTAAAAGGAATTGTTAATTACAAATAATCCTGAAAGCCCGTTTCCAACTTTTCGCCTCGTCTCCACACGTGTGATTTAAACACTGTATCTAAGAATAAGAGAGGTTGTGCATGCATGTATACTAATGAGAAATGACCTCTATCATACAATAACAAGTTGTAAACAGATTTGAGTGGCATTTAATTTCAGCGGCGTACCCCTGTGTCGGAGTTTCGTTTATCTTACAAAGGAAATACGCCTACTATATCCTTCAAGTCTATCTGCCAAGCATTCTGACCGTCAGTCTGTCCTGGGTCAGCTTCTGGTTAGACTATACGGCTGTCCCTGCCAGGATCACACTCGGTCTTCTGACCGTTCTCACCATGACAACACAGAGTTCGGCTGCTAGAGGCAACCTGCCACAAGTTTCATATATCAAGGTAACACTAAATTTATGGGTATTTATTAAGACATTATCCTGTTACTATTTTGATGGTTGATACACACAATAATATAACCTACGAACAAAGCCCTGTAAAAAGAAACAAGGAATACTTTTTAATACAATAGTATCTCTTTTCGAACAAAAACACTTTATTCAATAACAAAGACATCACTTAAGTACTTAAACTTTCAGATCGCTTGGAAGGTGTTAATCTTTGTCACAGGACACAATGTAATTTTTCTGTTTTACATTAAAAATTTCAGTAACTGTACTCTGATTTTACCAAAACATATTTACATAAGAAAAACATTGTCTGAGACTAAGGGACTATCAATTTCTTTTTCTTAACCAGGATATAGAAATAAAAAAAAATCTGTCTATTTCAGGCTCTGGATATTAAAATGGCAAGCTGTATTTTTTCAGGCTTTGGATTTTAAAATGGCAAATTTTGTTCTTTCTTTCAGGCTCTGTATATTTTAACATGCCAAAATCTTTTTTTCATGCTTAGGAAATTAAAATGGCAAAATATCTGTATTTTTTTATTCAAGCACTAGATAATAAAATGGCAAAATGTCTGTATTGAATTCAGGCTCTAGATATTAAACGGCAAAAGCTCTGTATTGCATCCAGGCTCTGGATATTAAATGGCAAAATGTCTGTATTGCATTCAGGCTCTCGATATTAAATAGCAAAATGTCTGTATTGCATTCAGGCTCTGGATATTAAATGGCAAAATGTCTGTATTGCATTCAGGCTCTGGATATTAAATGGCAAAATGTTTGTATTGCATTCAGGCTCTGGATATTAAATGGCAAAATGTCTGTATTGCATTCAGGCTCTGGATATTAAATGGCAAAATGTTTGTATTGCATTCAGGCTCTGGATATTAAATAGCAAAATGTTTGTATTGCATTCAGGCTCTGGATATTAAATGGCAAAATGTTTGTATTGCATCCAGGCTCTGGATATTAAATGGCAAAATGTCTGTATTGCATTCAGGCTCTTGATATTAAATGGCAAAATGTCTATATTGCATTCAGGCTCTGGATATCAAATGGCAAAATGTCTGTATTGCATTCAGGCTCTGGATATTAAATGGCAGAATGTCTGTATTGCATTCAGGCTCTGGATATTAAATGGCAAAATGTCTGTATTGCATTCAGGCTCTGGATATTAAATGGCAAAATGTCTGTATTGCATTCAGGCTCTGGATATTAAATGGCAAAATGTCTGTATTGCATTCAGGCTCTGGATATTAAATAGCAAAATGTTTGTATTGCATTCAGGCTCTGGATATTAAATAGCAAAATGTCTGTATTGCATTCAGGCTCTAAAATTAAATAGCAAAAGGTCTGTATTTCATTCAGATTCTGGATTTAAAAATGGAAACTTTTCTGTATTTCATTCAGGCTCTGGAATCATAAATTGAAAAAAAATCTGTATTTTCCTTAGGTTCTAGATTCTTAAACTTAAAAAAAATTCTATATTTTATTAAGGCCCTGGATATTTATATGGCAGCATGTCTTACCTTCGTATTCCTTGGGTTTCTCGAATTTGCATTCGTGAATGTTTTAACAAGGGCTGAAGAGAGGCGTCGAAATAAGTATTCAGACAAGTCGAAGAAGACAGTCAAACATTTGGAGCTTGAAGCTCATGGTGACAATAACCACATGGCAAGTCTAAGCACGTTTACTTTCAATCTGATTAACCTTTGCGCTAATTGTTATGTATTCTACCTCTTTGTTACATGGTAAATTGCATTTAAAACAATACTAAAACAAAATTGCATAACAGTTACGTGATAAGACTTGCAAAAGGTAAAAACAAACAAATAAGTCACCTTATCAAAAGTTTTGCCTTGTGAGATTGAACTATGTGTTTGCTTAGGACGCTGCTTTAGAACTGCAGTTCTAAAAATGAATAACATGGTCTTAAAATGAATTGTCTTAAAGACAAAAAGAAATATCTCTCTTTTGGCATCACTCGTTAGGAAATTTTTTACAGTGATCAGGGACATAATAAGTTTGGCTGTTCTTGCCAATCCCGTCGAATATCGACAGAAACTTTTAAGACGTTGTAGTTCTAAGCGCAAATGATAATCAAGTTGAAATTCTTTCATTCAAATACTCCTTTTTTTCCCAGATGGTCTCACAACTTTTTACATTTTGTTTTACTGAAAAAGCTTTACATATATATTTTGACCAGGGAAGCTGACATATATCTTACTTTTTCACTTTTGAAATTAGTTCAACTTATTACTGCCAACAGTCAATTCTGACTATACTAGGCAGGCGTGTTCTTGCAACTTACTGCTTCCTGGATTCAAACCAGTCCTCACGCCGAAAGTGAGGAATGTGGAATGTCACTGGAGACTCTCACCTCTGGTGGGATTCGAACCAGCAACTTTCGGATCGGGAGTCCGGCGCTCTAACCCCTCGACCACTGCTCAATTAGTTTATATATCCAAGTTATTGATTATAATCAGTGCCAGTATGTTGCTCTGTATACACTTAACACATTGAAAACAAAAAATGCTTCCTTAATTTAGAATTTATATTTACAGGACATAGAAAGCTTGACAGCATCAAATATCAAGATCTTCACCTGTCACGTGACAAGAATGAGTCCAAGTACCGTGGACAAGACATCACGTGTCGTCTTTCCTGTCGCATTCTCTATATTTAACTTGTTTTACTGGATTAATTTCTTCTTATTGGAAGATAAGCCGGAAGCTGACCACACCTAGTCTGTTAAGGCCACAGGGCGCCAATTGATTGTAGCTGATTTCGATATATAGAATTGGTTGTCTCCCTTATTTATAAGCTCTTATAAAAATACGTGGCCTACCAGAGGATCTATTTGAAATCATCATGATATTCGACCAAATTAAGTTTTAATTGGCCTTGAAGACCACAACACTCGATTTTGATTTTCAAAGCAATTTTAGTGACTATAAATTTCCATGAAGTCTTCTTAAAAAATAAATAAAAATGCTGGTATATATGAACACATGTATTTGTAGAAGGGAATAAAGTGTTGAATAGTTGCTGTATATATTGTAACTTGCACACCTATTTCTTAACCGAAGTTTCACGAACTCATTACATCTTACAAGTAACTGTGAAAGACCACCTTAGTACCATTGACCTGTGCGAAGACCCGTGCTTAAACCTGCAAAACATCTCGGCGATACTGATTGTTCACGAGGTTCTCGAGGTTGAAGTATTAATTCAACTAATAACTCAGATATATGACTCATTTGCAGCCACTCCAGTCGTGAAAAGGCCAGGAGGTAAACCTATGAAAGTTGCGAAATGAGCTGACAGTTTTTCAAGCGTTATATAATTAGATTTTCAATAAGCTGTTAACTGGGAGAAAGAAGTTTGAATTAAAAATGAGCTGATTCAGTAATTAAAGGTTATTTTATAGCATTTTTCTTACCATCCTTATAATCATCCTCGAGACCAAATTTCATTTCCAGAGCGTATATCAGACCTCAGAAACTACTTCCGGAATGGAGCTGGAGTAGGCATTTATACTCAAACAGTGAACAATAGGCTTCATGATACTACTTTTGTTGACCAGTCGTACACGTACCTACGTTCAAACACGTCCGAACTGGGCTCGTGGACATGCTGGATGGACTAGGAATTCACTGACGAGTCTAAAGGAACAACCACCTTGCGTATCATTGAAAATTGCAAGCTGAAACCTGAACGGCACTGCAATGGAATTCTGGACAGTCACGTTCATAATAGGGCCTCATTTCATTTAGATGGACAATTATGCCCGTGTACACAGGGTCATCACCAACCAGTACCTAAAAGCAGCTGCCATTGTCAGAATGAACTGGTTGGCCAGATCCCGAGACACGAAATCAAATGAGCACGTCTGATATATGCTCCAGCGTGTGATTTTCGCTCGCCATGCCACACCCACTACTGTTCCAGAGCTTAAATTTGCGCTCCTCGACAAATTTTGAGTAGTGAAAATGTAATATACGGATTTGTATATTCACATAATTTTCAAATCTAATCAATTCCATAAAATTGTAGTTTTTATATTTTTCTAGGGATTATTCAACATAAATGTAAAATCAGTTCACTTTATGAGTCTGACAAGAAGTCTGATAAAGTAGGTCTGAGTGTTGTAAACAAAATAGTCCATACTTTATATGGGTTTCAATGAATCAGCTAGTGTATTGACCTTATAGACATATTAAAGTTCACACAAAAGGCGCCTGAGTAAGCCTTACATAAAACAAAAAGTGATTTTTGTTGTGAAAATAGAATTTAAACTGTGAGATTTTTTTGTACGGAATGGATCTCTCAACGAAGAAAAAATACGAAGAAAAAGATGTCATATTTCATGGATGTATTCAAAAAGTGCTAAACGCTAAACCCTAGACCACAGGCCCTGCGATTTCAAAAGCATGAAGTTTTTTCTAGTGTATGTCTATGTTAAACAAACCAATGACCCCTGGGGCTGTTCCACTTTTGACCTTATGGTCATAATTTGAGGTCTATGCGGAATTTAAGAAGTCTCAGCCTTTTGGTTTCTGAGAAGAAGACTCTTCAAGAATTTGTCTATGAACTCCGGGTTCGGACAATTAATGACCTCAGAAGCTCTAGATGAATATCCATGCAAAATAATTAGTCTTTGTGGTTTCAGACAAGAAGCTTTTTGAAATATTTCCTTTATAAGCCTATGATAAATCAAATGAAACCTAAGGACATAATTTGAACAATTTTGGCATTGGACCTTAATCCAAAATATCTAAGCTCTATTCCTTGTGGTTTTAGACCAAAAGGTTTTTAGGTTTTCCCCTTTATCAGCGTATGTTAGATAAAATGAAACCAAAGATGAGCCCAGGCATGATTTGAACAATCTTGGCAGAGGACCTCTACATAATGCTCCAAGTCAAATATCTTTGTGGTTTCAGACAAGAATATTTTTGAAGTCCTTCCTATATATATATACCGGCAAGCCTATGAGAAATCAAATGAACCATAAGGATATAATTTGAACAATTTTGGCAGGGGAGCTCTAGATGAACCTTATTCCGAAATATCTAAGACCCATTCCTTGTGGTTTAAGACAAGACAATGTTTTTAAGTTTTCCCTATATCAGCCTATGTTAGATAAAATGAACCCAATGGCGTGCCTAATCAAGGCCCCGGGGGACATAATTTAAACAATCTTAACAGAAGACCTCTATATGATACTACAAGTCAAATATCTAAGCCCTTGTCTTTGTGGTTTCAAATAACAATATTTTTGAAGTCTTCCCTATTTACTGACAGGCCTATAAGAAATCAAATAACTCCAACGTTGACCCAAGGATCATGATTTAGAAAATAACGAAGCCCTAATCATTGTGGTTTCAGACAAAAAGATTTTTCAGTGTTCCTTATATAAGTACACGTGAAATCAATTGAACCCTAGGTCGATGCAATTAATAACCCAAGGGGCAGAATTAGATCAATCTTGGTGCAGGACTGCTATATGATACTCGAAGCAAAATATCTAAGCCATTCTCTTTGTGGTTGCAGACCAAAAATATTTTAGAGGCCTATATATTAGAAATCAGATGTACCCAAGAGCAGGACAATAACTAAACGCAAAAAATAATTTCAGCAACCTTTGTAGACGGTCTGTATTTGAACCACCAAACAAAATATCTATGCCTCAGTCCATGTGGTTTCAGATAATTTGAAATCTTTTGTAACTTCCCTATATAAGCTTATGTGAAAATGATCAGGTAAACCGCGGGTTGGGACCATTACTGATCCCAGGGGGCATAAATTTAACAATCTTGGTAGAAAAATTTTAGATGAATCTTCATGCAAAAAATCTAAGCTCTACTCCTTCAGGGGTTTAGACAAAAAGAGTTTTAAAATATTTCCTATATACTAGTAAGCTTATGAGAATAGGAATGAACCCAAGAGCAAGACCTTTTTAAACTCCATTGGAATGATTTGTGCATTCTTGGCTGAACCTCCTTACACACTATCTTAGCCTTACGCCTTGTGGTTTTATCAAGAAGATTTTTTCCCTATATAAGCTTTAGTAAAATCAAATAACTCTCGGGCAGGGCTATTAATGATCCAAGACGCATGAAATAAATATCTATGTAAATAACACTTAATTGAACTACCATGCAAAATATTTAAGCTCAATGCCTAGTGGATAGAAATAAGTTGTATCCTCTATGTAAGTCTTTATAAAATCATGTGACCGACTGGGCGGGGCCAATTTTGATTCTTGGTCTATGATCTGAACGGCGGCCCTGTAACTGAAATGTCCACCTGTAAAATCTATTTTTTAGCTCCCTTTTAGTGTCCCAGATTTGCAACGGACCTAAATAATTTAGACATCTTTTATAGAACTTCGTGCAAGGAACATTCCAGACAAGTTCCATCAAATTTGGCTATATGGTTTCAGAGGAGATGTCTTTTGAAATAATTGTGGCCTACAGACGACGGTCGTTTGACAGCCGGCCGTGGATCTTAAAAGTTCACATGAGCACTTCTTTCTCAGGGTAGCTAAAAATAAACACAGAGGCAAAGTTTGAACAACCACGGCAGCGGTCAAATGGGCAATGCTTCAAGCACAATTGCCCTTACCATGGCTGTGTGATTTTAGATAAGGAGAGCTTTAAAGATTTTCATATATAACTTTATGTAAAACGTGAACCAGGGGATAGAACCATTGCTGGGCACAGGGGTATGAGTAGAGCAGTATTAGATGAAGTTTACAAGACAAGTGCTACATACCAAATTTCACATATCTCAGTTAGCATATTAGCTCACACTGCCCGTTCAGGTGCGATAGGCTTAAACGAAATCATATTAAAAAAAGTGTTTTGTTCAAGTTTACTCACTTATTTGTATTTTTCATAAGCTTGAAATTTTGTTATAAAAACATACAAAATGGCAAAAATATTATTTCTTTAAACTGTAGATAAAGCATCACAACACAAAAAAAAGCAAAAACAAAGAAGTCAACGCGTTATGCAAATCATAACTTGGTCAAGCTACAAAGTACGTTGATTTTCACTAATTCTTTATTTTGTTTTATCACAAAGACGAAATCAATCAATAGTCCGCCGATCACAATCTTTTAGACACTTGAGGCGCTACAGGATCAAAATTTTCACGACACTAAGACGCTACAGGATCACAATCTTCACAACGCTAAGGCGCTACAGGATCAAAATTTTCAGGACATTTTAGGCGCTACAGGATCACAGTCTTCGAGACAACTGAAGCGCCACAGGATCTCATCTTGGATGACAAATGGGACGGTACAATCATCGGGGCAGTTGAGGCGCTACACAATTTAAATTTTCACGACGCTAAGCGCGCTACAGGATCACAATCTTCACGACGCTAAGCGAGCTACAAGATCACAATCTTCAGGGCATTTAAAGCGCTACAGCATTTCAATCTTCGGGACAATTGAGGCACTACAAAATTTCAGTTTTCACGACGCTAACGGCTCTACAGGATCACAATCTTCAGGACTTTTGAGATGCTTGAGAATTTCAATCTTCAGGACGCTAAGAAAGTCACAGGATCAAAATGTTCATGGCACTCAAGGCAGCACAGGATCGCAATCTCAAAGAAGATCGTGGCACTAAATGAACTTTTCAACCTCAGGAAGCTAAGAGCGCTTCATGAACTTTGCACAAACGCTTGATCAAATAATTGAATGTTGCATCAGACCCAAATGTATTAATAAGACCTCACTAAGCACTATCTGCTTCGGATTCACGATTGAAGTAATATGCCCAGTACACGATATTGGATAGAAAAAAAGGTAGCTGGAAATGCTATCCGTGAGTTTTTGTCCACACTACGCGCTCGATTCGCGATGGTTATATATGCTAGGGTAGATTAAACGAAAACCTTAAAATAATGATGTGTTTTCTATGTATGAAAATGGAATCATCTATTGTGAAATACAATAAAGAAAAATCTACTTATATTACTTTGATGTCTTCCTCTCCGTTTATGTGTGTATCTTCTGACTTTTCTCAACACCTTTTCGTGTCAACACATTGACATAGGCAAATTCCACGAGCCCTAAGAAAACAAATGTTAGACAAACTGCCATGTATACATCTATGGCCTGAAATATGATTCAGAAAATAAATTATATAACGTATAATATATAAAAGAAAAGTTGAGAAATGTGTGTGTTTGTGTGTATAAAATGTTATCCTACCAACAGGGACAACCTCTCAGGCTTATAAGACATCCCAGTTCTTGAAAACATTTACTTCCCTATCCTTTTTCCTGGACTTTTGTGAACAGGTATTTGTATGCACGCTGAAGTGACAAATTGCAAAAAATTGGAAAACTGTCAGAATACTTGAGATGTAGATCTGTATCACGTGGTAGGCATATTTCCTATGCAAGTTAAACTTTACACCGATACACGGATAAATAACTGCAACGAAAACAACAACATTAATAAATTTGTGATTTTACGCCATCCATCTTTGTACAGATTACACAATGTACACCTAACCATCCTCTCTTACAACCACGGCAGCCTAAAGCAGATTTAACAATTGTCTCTGGATAAAGCTCAGACATTATGTGAATAGAATTTCTAGATTTTAACATCGTGTGTAAAAGCTTGCATTCAGTCTTACCAAATTAAGATATCAAATGGTTAAAATGACAAAATCTTTATCTGGAAACAAGTTAATACAAAATACAAAAAAATATTCTCAAAATTCTTTCTTCTCGGCAAAATGTCTATTTTCTTGTAAGTCTATAATATTAAACTTTCTTGTATAATTTGTTATTGTTTGTTTGCTGATGTAGGAATTTAAAGGATGGCTTAAGACTCCTGTCACGTAGTCTTATCTTTTAAAGCAAACGATAGCAGAACTTACTGCAGTAACAACTTTTCTTCACAACTATAAGACGTTATTTTTTTCCAGCGTAAATTGAGGAAAGTGTATATTCTTGGCCACAGAGACATCGTCGGCACTCCAAACAAACTTTAGATCTTCTGTACTAAAGCCATCTGTAACAAGAGACGAAACATTTTTACTGCGACAATGGTGTTGAACCGAAAAAAACCTAATTGAAATAGATGACGCCGAAAATGTTTTAAAGAAAGTGAGAAACTCTCAAAGAATAAAACGCATGTGCTAAAAACAAAACAAAACAAAAACAACAGAGAAACGAGTAGATTTTATTGACTGAATTCTTCAGTTACACTGTAGTTTCTGACGATCTCCCAAAAGGAGCTAGCATTTCAGGATTATTGTTTTTCAAGTTATGATTCAGTCTGATAGGTCTTTTTATATCTATATTAAACACACTTGTATGTACATACAGATTTGAAATAAAATATGTATCAGTATTTCGAAATCGTTAAAATTTTTAGTAACGCATTAGTTTCTACTTACAGCTTTCCAGTTCAAAACGACACAGCTGTCTGTCGAATGGATAAGATTGTAAATGCATCAAGCAAGAAAGCACACCAGTCACTCTGTTAAAATTAGCAGAACAGACAAATATATATTTCAAATGCATCAGAAATATACACAGCATCCAACAGAAATACAAGAAAACCGAAATGATAAACATTAGTACATAGCCTGGTTACATCTGCACCAGAAATATACACAGGATCCAACAGAAATACAAGAAAACCGAAATGATAAACATTAGTACACTGCCTGGTTACATATTCACCAGAAAAATGCAGATAAGGGGGAATATTTAACAACACTTAAGACACAGTGTGCAGAATATTTTCAAAAACCCAGTTATGTTAGCGACAGAATTACACAGATTTCCAGATGGAAGCTATTTCAACATTTAATTTCTTTCTATTTTAGTAATGTAACTGTTTACATGTTTTCTCTCTAGCTGCATTAGTACTAATGACAAATGAAGTGCATCTGTCATAATGTGTTCATATGCTTTTCACCTGTAGTACACGTGTCAGGGTTGATTCGTACCTTGCGCTATATTGCACAGTCCCATCTGGATACACGTGCATCAGTTTGCATCAGTTTTCTTTTTAACATCGGAATAAAAGTGTGCCGATGACTTGAAAGTGTATCATTTAATATGAAACACCCTGTATGTTGCGCCACACCACGCAGCAGTTAATTCCTGAATGAAGAAACCTATTTATGTTATGTTTTCCAGTGAATTATACAGTTTTCTCAGTGAAATAAAATTGATAATCCACTGTTTTAAAACTATGGAATACCATTTTTATTTTCACTGTATTTGCCGAACCACATTTTAAAACTCATTACCTCCCTTTGTTACATTTGTCACAAGTTCTACACAACAGTCCCATAATTTCATATCCAGGATCTCCAGCTTGTCTTGAATCTTTAAGAAAGTCTTCCCTGACACCTCGGGACAATAGTTTTGACTGTTCCCCAAACACACATGAAATAACTGTATAATGTTAGTGGAGGAGCGGGGAATCGATCTCTCGACCCCTGGGTTACGAATGAAGGAAGGCAAATAAAGTATAAATACTAAGGGACTGAATGTTTAGAAAATGTTTATCATGATATTTTCATGTTCATATCGATGAAATATTTCATAATTGTTTCAGGTTATTACCTCGGTTACATTTCATGCGTATCAGTGAAACGACATAACGATAATTAAAAAATAATCGTCAATAACAACTCGGGTATTCGGCTCTTTCGGGTCTAATACCCAATTCCCAGCTGGCTGGGAATTCGAACCTAGCTGGATAATGAATATCCAATACCCAATTCCTAATTCATAGCTAACTTTACACACATTTTACATCGTGGAAATATTCTTTATGATATTTTAAAATTAAGGCAATTAACAGAGGGAACACACAACTCGATCTCAGGTATTCGGCTCTTTCGGGTTGGAATTCCCAACTCCCAGCTGGCTAGTAATT
Organism: Cyclina sinensis; assembly: GCA_012932295.1. Classification (NCBI taxonomy): domain Eukaryota; kingdom Metazoa; phylum Mollusca; class Bivalvia; order Venerida; family Veneridae; genus Cyclina; species Cyclina sinensis. The sequence continues at coordinate 31,931,138 of JAAONU010000014.1, read as the reverse complement.
CCAACCGAGCTGGGTATTTGTTTACTGAATAACCAACTCCCAGCTCTCCGGGAATTCGATTTCAGCTCTGTATTAGGATCATTCGGGTCGAATAATCAACTCCCAGCTGGCTGGAAATTCGAATCGAGCTGGCTATTCGTTTGGTTGATTACCCAACTCCTAGCTAGCTATAAATTCGATACCCAACTCCCAGGTGACTGGGGATTCGAAACTAGCTGGGAACTCGTTTATTTAATACCCAACACCTAGCTAGCTGGAAATTCGATCTCAGCTGGGTATTCGAAAATTTCTGGTCGAATACCCAATTCCCAGCTTGGAATTACTAGGAATTATTGGAGCTGCATGGTACTACTAGTATGTTAATGTTTAAGGCAGCAAAAATCAAGAAATAAAAGTTGTTTTATTTTGTGTAAAAAGAGAAAAAATTGTCTGATTTTCAAAATGTAACATAAAATACAAATATAAGAAATATGATCAGAATCATCAGATCTTCTCGCAAATATACTGTTTATACATATACTGTTTATACAACCAAAGCGTTTCAAATATCGGAGAGAAGATTTTAAATGTATTTCCGACGATAAATGTATGATCGATCCAGTAGTAATGAACAAATTCATTTCAAACTGAAAGGAAAAGAAGACATTTCAAGGTAATGAGAACGCCTCCTATTAGCACCATTTTCCAGGCACTCTTAATTGATCAGTCTGTTGTAATATTCCAGTTAGGAATTGTTTATATGTTGTTAGTTTTAACAATGCCTATTAACTGTAGCATCAAGAAAATGCCTCTATTGTTCGATAATTCATGCGGAAATATTCATTTTTCTTGTCTCGAGTTCACGATCGAATGCACTGACATAATAACGTGGACATGTTATCGCTAGCTGTATATAGATTGACCACAGTTTTCTTCGGAAATTAAAAAGCTCCAGTTATCGTAGAATAACATGTAAACTCAAAGTGCTCTTCTTGAAACAGAACATGAAATGATTCTCCATCTTTTCATTTTTCTGTTTTCTGTTCTGACATAGCCGCAGCTTAAACATTTTCTAGAGAGACCACTCATTTTATGTATTGTACTTTGTGAGAGCTATTAAACTTGAAATTAAAATACCTTTTGTGTTGCACTGACTGCACTATACAAAAGTTATTTTGACTAACAAATTGCAAATTTCAGCTTTCGAATATAAGTAAAAAATTCGATGCTTTTGATATTTTTACGATACGAATTCAAACGACATGATTTAAGATTTACATCTCTTAGAACAGAATACAGGAAATGGATAAAAAATATTTCAAAACAGAATCTGCAATATCTACCAGACTAACAATATGGAAATAGTTTATAACTTTTGTAATGGATATCTGTGGCATTAAATGTTTATTCAAATCGCTAGATTTTCATATAAATATTGTACTGGTATATAGGGCTTGTCAAACACTAGAAGAATTTGTCACTAATTTTCACGGGATTAACGTTTTTCCCCCTGGTTTCACGGGATTCACGTTTTTTCTCCCTCGTTTCACTGAATTAACGTTTCCCCCCTCGTTTTACTGGATTAACGTTTTCCCCCCTCGTTTCACGGGATTCACGTTTTTTTCTCCTCGTTTCACGGGATGAACGTTTTTTTCCTTCGTTTCACGGGATTAACGTTTTTTCTCCTCGTTTCACGGGATTCGCTTCTGTTAATCGTACTTTGTGACATCATTTGTGTTTTTTTTCTTTTGAAGAGAAAACTCACGATCACTCACGATTTTCTGTAGCAAACATGAAATTTGATGGTTCTTCGAGGAAATTTTTTTTTTAGTCTTTTGCACTTTATGACATTTTTATACTTTATATTTTTTTTACATGAAACATGCCTATTCTTAATAATAAAAAACATATACAATAAGCAAACGAATTACATAATTTTACTAAATAAACTTCTGCAGACCTTTTCACAAAAAAATCTTCCGATTTATCTTAAGGTTTTGACTTACGATAATCGTAAGTGAAATCTTAAGTCCTTTTCACAAAACCAGTCGCAAGTTAAATTTTTTATCTTATGATAGTTTTTATTCAAGATAAAAACTTATGATACATTTTACTTGTAAGTGTAACATTTTACATTTACGAACGGGTAACATCAATCGTTAGGTTAAGACAGATTTTACACTTAAGATTTTCTTACGATTTTTTTTGTGAAAGGATATTTATCGTAAGATTTCTCTTACGGAAAAAAAATTGTCGTAAGATTTTTTGTGAAAAGGTCTGCAGAACGGTAATGCGAAAACAGATAGGACAACAGTCTCTTTTCAATTAAAAAAACTCTTCTTGGATTTTCGAATGTTGTTAACAAAAGCTTCTTGTACTTAGCACTCAGTCGAAAACAAATTACCGCAAACAATACAACAGATCAAACATAAAGTAATTTTGTTAAACAAACAAACAAACAAACAAACAAAGAAACAAACTTATATAGTCTGAAACAAATATTTCTACCTTTGCGATTGAGCATGCTATATTTTACCACAAATTTCTTTAGCTAGTCTTTTCTTTCGCAAGTTAGTCATTGAATTTAGACTTGATCTTCAAAAATAATCTAATTTTTTGTAAGTGAGAAAGATCAACCGATAACATATCACTTTACAATATTTGTTCTAACCACAATATTTTCAAAAGCTTTTCAATCAATGCTTTGACAGACATTCCACAAAGGTTCATTTTGTCATGAAGGAAGTATTAACAACACTATATGAACAATTATGTAAAATATGTAATCGAATAGATTAAAATATGAGCAACAACAACAAATGTTGAAATATTTATATCTTGTCTGTATAGATAGCATGCCATAGTTTAGAGAAACCGCACAGAGTTTTCTGGACATTTGATATAAAGATGGACGTTATCAGAGTACGTTTAGAGATTTAAAAAATACAACAACAACAAAACAGTTTGATCATTAGAGAAGATGACAGTTGAAAATATGAACAGAAAAGAGGAACCCTGAACTCTCAACAACGCTGGAAAAACAACAAAAATAAAATGTAGAAACTGCTAATTTATTATCTGTATCAATTCATGTTTTATTACATGTGTTTGTTGAAAGCTTGCACATCCCTCCCCCGAGACCTGTTCAGCAGAGAGGTTTATTAGATTTTTACACTGGCTATATTCTTAATTCATTCTCATTTGCAAATTGATTGTCTTTAGAAGGAACAATGAAGCAGATATTTTAGCTGCAATAATCATGCTAATATACCAGACTGTCTCAAGATGAAACCGATCAGTTATTTGGGCATGAAATATTACCACTGAACTCATAAGAGTTGTAAAGATTGTCATTTTGTGTTGCAAAGATACTTTTAAGAACAGTGTACGAAAAATACGTGCAAACAGCTATTGAATTGTCTGTTCAAATTAATTATCATTTTCGACCTTAACCGGGATGGTAAGCTTCAGAACTTTCTTAACATTTCCATCATTTCAAGATATTTGAATTAAGTTAAACAACAAAAAGATACTTGCATTGAGTTAAATAACTAAAAGATACTAAAATTGGTATCTCACAAGATTACCGTAAGAAAATTTCGGAGGTACTTGTGTCACCTTGGAGCGAATTCAAAACTCAGAGATCTCCATGGTGCTAAAGTCTGTTTGGCGTTCTCGGCGGCCATTATTATGAAAGTATCTTTTTCCCGACTGCTACACTATACTTAACCAATCAAGGCCTACTTACGTTAGGTAGAGAATGAGACACAAAACGCGGTGAAACGTCAGTTTCCACAGCCTGCTCTCATGTCAGTTTCCTCAGCCTGCTCTCATGTCAGTTTCCTCAGCCTGCTCTCATGTCAGGTTCCTCAGCCTGCTCTCATGTCAGTTTCCTCAGCCTGCTCTCATGCCAGTTTCCTCAGCCTGCTCTCATGTCAGGTTCCTCAGCCTGCTCTCATGTCAGGTTCCTCAGCCTGCTCTCATGTCAGTTTCCTCAGCCTGCTCTCATGCCAGGTTCCTCAGCCTGCTCTCATGTCAGTTTCCCCAGCCTGCTCTCATGTCAGTTTCCTCAGCCTGCTCTCATGTCAGTTTCCTCAGCCTGCTCTCATGTCAGTTTCCTCAGCCTGCTCTCATGTCAGGTTCCTCAGCCTGCTCTCATGTCAGTTTCCCCAGCCTGCTCTCATGTCAGGTTCCTCAGCCTGCTCTCATGCCAGGTTCCTCAGCCTGCTCTCATGTCAGTTTCCCCAGCCTGCTCTCATGCCAGGTTCCTCAGCCTGCTCTCATGCCAGGTTCCTCAGCCTGCTCTCATGTCAGTTTCCCCAGCCTGCTCTCATGCCAGGTTCCTCAGCCTGCTCTCATGTCAGTTTCCCCAGCCTGCTCTCATGTCAGTTTCCCCAGCCTGCTCTCATGCCAGGTTCCTCAGCCTGCTCTCATGTTAGTTTCCCGAGCTTGCTTTTATGTCAGTTTCCCCAGCCTGCTCTCATGTCAGTTTCCTCAGCCTGCTGTCATGTCAGTTTCCTCAGCCTGCTCTCATGTCAGTTTCCCCAGCCTGCTCTCATGTCAGTTTCCTCAGCCTGCTCTAATGTCAGTTTCCCCAGCCTGCTCTCATGTCAGTTTGCCCAGCCTGCTCTCATGCCAGGTTCCTCAGCCTGCTCTCATGTCAGTTTCCCCAGCCTGCTCTCATGTCAGTTTCCTCAGCCTGCTCTCATGTCAGTTTCCCCAGCCTGCTCTCATGTCAGTTTCCCCAGCCTGCTCTCATGTCAGTTTCCCCAACCTGCTCTCATGTCAGTTTCCTCAGCCTGCTCTCATGCCAGGTTCCAAAAACGAAACAAACCTAAAACATGTTTCTCGTTCAGAGTTTGATGAGAATATTGACACTCGTGATAAACGGTCACCTTTGCCAAATCAGTTCAGGATTGGAAGGTCTCGCTCTCGCCAGCGGGGCTCTCACCGAAGAAAACTCTATACATAGTCGCTAACTAGATCTCGACAGTCACTCACAGATTCTTGAGAAATGTCAAGTATTGTGCAGACGATTTCTCAACAATTCCAATAACCCGACTAGCATGCAGTCTATCAAACAATAAAGGACAGGAGAAAACAACACGATAGGCCAGACAGGGGCTAGTCATTCTTAACTTATTTCAAACCCATATAGTAATTTTCACTAAAATATTTTGAACATTGGTAATAATGCGGAATCAGATCTAGATTAAATTTCCCCAAATTTACCAACCTGATAGAAAATTTGCTATTTTTGTTGCACAAAGAGCAAAATTGATGAGAATGACGAACAATGTGTAACTCTGTGAGTCTTGAACTCTGTTCTGTGTCGGTCGAATTCATACAAGACGGTAACGAATGTGAAAACAGAGCGTTTGAGAGTTTGCTTTTGACCACCACGTCCTACTGTGGCGAGGGTAGTGTTTCTGAGACTCTCGTTCTCGGTGCTGGCCGTATTGCAACGGAGAGATTCTTCGTTAGCTCCGACGGCGGGCAATTGTAGTCTCGTACGGCGACACTTCTGTGACCACTTTGTGAAATGATGACCTACTCGTCGTATGGAAAGGCCATTCATCTTGTATACGAGCGTTTGTTTAATTCAAATTTATCAATTGATTAACAGCCGATTTTCACATACACATCCAATGTATGGGCAATTGAAAATTCAAATGGCATTGAAAAAATACATATTAGATATTTTTACCAAAAAAATAAAAAAAATGTAATACATTTTATACAAAAACTTGGTAGTATAATTCGTACTAAAACCCTGAATTTTTGGGGCAACCTTGTTACAGATAAACCAAATAAATATTCTAGCACTGTTTTATAGAATTATGTTAATAGTACTCGTAATTTTGAATAACTTAAATATGTAAGAAATAATTTCGACCGCAATAGAAATATGTACCAGAACTAAGATTAAGATCTAAGTACATGTATCTATTACCGCGTTTTAATAAGTTATTTATGACTCAATGAAGTTTTGAAAGGCTGTTTCAAGAAAGGTTGCTTTTGATGTTAAAAGCTTTTACCTTACCATTGCGTGCCCGTAACTTGACACAGCATATAATATTTATGTGTATGTGTTTATCTATGTGCATACTTACGTGTTTTGTTTGACATTTCACAATTTCTTATACGAATCAATTAAATAATAATCTTCAAAAATCTTATTTCGACATCAACCTTCTACATGAGTGTCAGGGTTAAAGTGACAGGTAAATAGAGGACCGGTTGCTCAAAACATTAACGGTCGGTTAAACTGACGGTCGGTTAAATTTTGACCCAAAATAACTTTATTTTTTTTTTCAAATATCTTATTCAAATTTCTTTTTTATTTTTAAAAATCTCTCAGTTAGGTCTTTTTGCATGGAGATACTTTCTTGAAATAGTGAGTCAATTTCTCAGAAAACTGACTCAAAATTTAACTGACTGTTAGTTTAACAGACTGTTAAAGTTTTGAACAACCGGGCACAGAACTATTGGTTCGGCCCAATTGGTGTCCGTTTTCTACCTCATTTCAACGGTTGTAGTTATGCTAGAGTATACTGATTTGGCAATTCAATGTTGAACAATAAAGTATACATTATTTAAAGACATATTCATAATAGACTAATAGACCTACAATAACACCTATGGTCCGGGAATTTTAGGCGCCCCCCTCTGGTTCCGGTTTGTGGTCTGTGCTGTAGTGTAATATCAAAGACATAAAAGTGCTTTATTACACGCCAACGACGTCGTCTATAATATAAATGTATTATTAGAGAGGTTATAAAATGACTTGAAATTGTCCTATACCGCTAAATTTTTTTCTTTTCCATAACTAAAGGCTCTAATAAAAAGATCAGAATATTTGTGCCTCTTAAAACACAAAAAGACGATTTTTCTGTCCTATTTTGTCCTATTTTGTCACTCTTGAAGTGTAGGTCACTGTGACTTATGTGCAATTTTCAACCAATAACAAGAATTCTGAATAATCCATACTAAAATCAATTATTTAAAACCATTTTAAAAACGAAGATTCCATTGATTGCAGTTATCTTATTCCAGCCGGATAATCTACGTCAAACACTCAAGCAACTTAGCAAGTATGATATCTCTAGGCCCAGTTAATTCAAATTATTAAATGAGAGCATCACTCTTCTCATACTTAGCTTGTTGTTAGTGCGAGTGTTCTGTGAGCAAAACATTTCTTCTTGAGTTGATGGCCAGAACTGCAAGAAATTATGTTTAAATGTCACTAATCATTGATGCGTTTACTTTAAAACGATTTCATTGGTATTGATAAACTTGACCTTGACTACAGTGACGATAAAATATATGCGCAATTTACTCTTTATAACCATCCATAAATGTTGACGAGTCTGAATGTAATTGACCGTGGCAAAGTAATTTTAACTGTTATATAAGGGCAAGTTTAGTTGTACTTCCTATCATGAAGGAAGAATATTGCTTTCCTTACAGAAATAGAGATGTTTTTTCTCCTACTGAAGAACGAAAATGCTTGCTTTAAGCTTTTGTAAGGTTTCGGTATTGTCTTGAAAGTCAGCGACGCTTCAAAAATGAAGTAATTGTCTCTACTTGAATGGCAAAATATTCGGATGTCCGTATTTCTATTTTAAAACAGAAGCCTCTAGAATATTGTAACTGATTTTATTTTTATAGATAAGGTCATTCGCGTATCTGCAAGTGATGACAACTTCAAGAAATCAACCTAGTTTATCTAACTTTTTCTAGACTTGTCTAAAGTGATTGAAATTGAAGGTATTTTAAAAAGAACTAACTTACATTATTATATTAGTTATGCAGACCTGAAGATATATGATTTGTCAATTATACACATTTTAGACAACAAGTCATTGGATAATCTTGTTCATTAGTGTATCAGTCTTTTGTTTTACTTATAGCCGAGTATCAATGCATAAGATATGTTTGAATTGTTGAAATAAAACTGCTTTCTTAAGAACGAGCCATAGTTCGAATTGGAAGACAGATATAATTACAATTATATATTTTATTGCTCTTATTTCTGTATACAGGTTCACTATTTCAAGGATTAACATATGTCAGTGAATCTCCATGCCGAAAATTAAAAAAAAAAAGCAGTTGGACTTTTGAATTTAATCGATCAAATACTTTTGCGTAGATAAAAAAAGAAAGAATTAAAATCTGTAACTACTGATTGTTTTAGTACACACACAGTATACTGAGAAATACAATTTTGATAGTACCATCTTATACATTTTATACTGAAATGATAATAATTATGATAAAAATAATTAAATACAATACAAGAAGTTATGTAAATTGTATGTAAGAATGTAAAAAAATACATTGTAAACGGAGCACAGACTGGTACCCTTATAGTGGACATTGTTTAGTTTGCAATAACAGCCGTGAAACTCTGGAACATCTTTTTTCAAATGCAATAAAATCAAGGCAGTTATTAAATGCACCTAATATATTATGAATATAATTTCAAAGTACAATACGTTCTTTATATTATTAAATTTGACATTAGTAAAACATACTCCACAGTGGCTCAGTGATCTTGACCGCTAATTATAATTTTACTGACCTAAAAGGCTTGGGCTCGAATCCTGTCAAAAACTGTTGCGTTTTTTCCTCAGTTTTCATGTTGTATAGAAACATAGAATTATGTTTGTTTTTTTCATAGTATATTAACTCATCTTAAAAATATGTTTAAGTTAAATTTTGAGTCAGTCACTTTAAGATATATGTCTGTAGAACTTAGTACTGTTTTAATCCTTGCTGCAAAATAATGAATACAGTATTGTTTGAAACAAAATGGATATTTTGAAATTACGACATAAATGTAAATACACATGGGAAAGAAAAGAACACACTTTAAATGATACATATATTTTAAAACAGAATTTTTAAGCTGCAAATCAAATACAACAGATCATCTAGATGTTTTCCCTATCTTAATGCTGATATTTTTTTAACTATTGTTGATATTACCTTGGCGTTTCGTTTCGGCTCAGGCAATCTTTATGTCGATATATAAGTAATATATTGAAGAAATGTTTATTGTATAAATTTCAAATAGAATAGGTCCAGAATTCATTATTGCTTTTTCACTTTTACTTGTACTTAAATGATCTCGAAACAGTTAAAGGAAATCATTTTCTTAAAACGTATTCCATAATGTACTTAGTCCTATGACAAATAACTTGAACTGGTAATTAGTATAATGTCATTTCTTTGAAAATTGTTTAAGGTAAGTTTGATTTTGTCACTATTATTGTAAAAAAGTAAGGGCGCCCGATCCCTAGTACGCCTATGACAGGGCAAATAAATGGGACAACCTCTTAAGAGTTGGAGAAAGTTAAGGTGTGTTACAGTTCAGTTTATTATTTTCAATAGCATGATAATATATTTCAAACGATATTAAAGTTTTCAGACAAAATTGAGCTAACTAGTTTAGGAAGGAGTGTGTTGGAGTAACTGCTAACTGGAACCTTCACAGTTTGTCCTAATTATAGTAATAATCGTAACCCGCTAATAGTAGAATCAATCTTTGTGAAATGAGAGGATCATGTTTGCTTACTGCAATTAGGTTTTCAAATTATTTTTATTTGTTTCTAAAGTAATCATTCATTTGCTTTTACGTCATTCATGAACATTTATTACTGATTAATTTCATATCGTTGCTATCTCCTTATCAAGATTTTCCTCTAGAATGAATATAATTATGCCGTTTACAAATTAAAGTTTTCAGTTGAAGAGATTTTTAATAAATGAAACGTGTTCCACTTCTACAAGGTTCAAATAAAAAAGAGTAACACTTTTTACAGGTGTACATAAATATATATTAAGTATGTATGATAAAATAAAGTACATGTATTTCTGTTCAAATTATTTTTGAAAAAAAAGATGCAAAAATGAAAGTTTTTTATATTTATTATTCTTCTATATTAAGTGGAGACTTTAAGCCTTCCACAGAGATAACAGTAAATATTTTATCTTCTCTATAAAGACTTGAAAAAAAAACTTACCATAGGTTTGACTTGGATGAAGTAAATAAAGAGGAGGTCTGTAGCCTCAAAATAGGTTTAAAGCTAATTCATAGATTTATACAAACCAATGTTTCTGAGTCTTTCTGTTGCGGAATGATAATTAAAGATGCCTTATTAATTTTTGAAGTTAAGGAAAATAAACTGTTTTAGACTTTTGCAATCGAAAAAGAAGCAACTTTTCACGAGAAAGTGCAAGTCTGATTATATCTTCAATACTTTTTCACAGTATGACAACCGATATAGGTATTTTAAGTACTCATGTTTGGGATATAATCTTCAAAATAATATACACAGACTTATAAAGGAGGGCAGACACTAGTTCTGGAACTTGACATATTTTGTTTTGGTCAAAGTATCGCATACCTAAACAGAAAACAGAACCAGACAGGTGACTGAAAGCTACAACCGGACAAATTTGCTTTTCATATGGCAGCGAGGTTCAGATTTTCCTTAGATCTTTCAGGATATATTTAAAAACATACTAACAGTCTCCATATCAACGACCTTCTGATGAAGCATAAACCAGATACATTGTAAATATGGAAACTGTCATTGACTGAAGGCTTTTGGGCAGATCTGAACTGCCTCACAAAAAGGCATGATCAAGTAGGCCAGTAATCCCAATGCATAATTTCAATTATATCAGTTATGAATATAGTTTCAAAGCCTTTGTTCGTCCTTTCTATCGAGAGATATAATTGTGATTTTTTTGTTGTTTATTGTTCTAATTTGATAAGCACATAGCAAACTTATGATAATTAATTGAAATAATATGTAGAGGATGGGGTCACTTGAATTGGCTGTTAACCAAAATGAACACAATTTTCACAGTTTTTATGTCCTTGTTGATCTGGAAAAAATGAATACGTACAACACAGAAATATGTACATGCATGCGAAAGGTCTAATTATCGAATGTGAAACATCATGCATCTATCATCAAGATAATGCCGAAGTGTTTCAGATATTGTGTTACTGGTATAGCAAAATGTACTTTGTCTAAAGCCCTATGAACGTTCACCAACAGTAGAACTTCTTAGAAACAAATATTCTTGATCTAAATGACAGTAAACTCATATAGGTCCCAATATTTTCGTCTTTGACATTGACACTTTAACTGTTCCAGATTGATACGTCTCGAAACCATTCCAGGTTAAGTAAAAATATTTCTTCAAAAGTTGGAATTCGGATGTCCTTCCCGACTAAAGTATATTCGAACATGCTCTTAGCAGTTGTAAGGTGTCATATTGTCTTAAAGATAAAAGCGTTGTTTGATTTACAAAACATTCTCTCTTCTCTTTTTCTGTTTTAATAAGCGATGGTCGGATATTCATTTTTGTCGTCTCTAAACAGAAGCCCCAAGATTGTGATTAATAGTTCCAGAAAATGCGTTTTTGTTTTGTTCTGTTTTAAGAAAATTTGCTTGCGCGTAGATAGAATGAAGAGAGAACCAGTATATCTCTCTCGTATAACATTTCTCCCTAGACTCTCTTATAACGTGAGGACTTCCGAAAAGAAAAAGACTTTGTTGAGAAATAAAGTGATATAAAGTGGTCGTTGTCAGGCTTTAAAAAGTGGTTTTTATATTAAAAGTTGTTTGGACAAATGTATAATTTTTTATTCTATTTTTTCAACCTTTTTAACATTTCCTTAAAGGTTCGATTTCTCTTACCAAGGCGCGATAAACAATATACTTAAATCAGAATTTTTATATGTGTTAACGATATGCTTCTTACAAGCATTTCAGAAATCCAATCGGCTTTATACAGCTCTAAGTCTTAATAGCACCAACGGTTTACTAACTGGAAGATACATCCGCTACATGCAAATTAACTACGGTGACGTGGATAGTCACGAGACCACATGTTGATCAAAAACAACAAATTACCGAGGGTTAATTTTAAGGCAAAAGAGGGAAGAAAAGACAGTATGTGCAGTCTCAACATGTTATTCGATTGTCTGACAGCACTCGAACTGAACGGGATGAATATATAAATGTCACGTGACAATATCTGTATTGACGCCGTGTGTGGTGCGCTATTTTAAGGAACGAGTTTGAAAAGAGAAAAAAAAAGACAATTTGCTGAAAAAACTGTACATTCTATTTCGCACCTAAATATTGCATAATAGCTATTCTTGGCAAAAATATTAGAAAGAAAAAATATATAAGAACTATTATAACATACTGAAGTATCATCAACATCTAGCGATTATGAAACATCTAGGAAGATTGAAGTACTAAGTACTTGTTAACACTAGCAGAAATATGAATAAATATTCGCCCATCTAAAATGGAAAGTAATGTCATAAATGATAGTTTTGTTCGTGGAAGGAATAAACACAAATTTTAATTTTCCATGTTTTATTTTCATACGACTTTAAGATCTTGTTGGTTCAAAAGTCAAATACAGAATGCTTTTTATGGATTCAAACATTACACATATAAAAAGGAATAAATGACCCTGCTTCAAAGAAAATGCAATGACCTCACATCAAGGAGAAAAGTATTAACAATTGTCCATAGATAATTACCGAAACACATTAGATGAAAATAGGATGGTCAAACAGGATGCTAGAAATCATCTGAGGAATTATATAGAACATGAGAGAAGAGAATTACATTAATCTGATCTTTATTTTTACCCATTAAATACCTTTGATGTTTTCCTAATAAAATAATTCATAAAATTGAGATAATAAACAAATCGTCCTTTGAAATTAAAACATTGATAATAAGGGAATAATAAATCATTATAATATACACACTGTATATGTGAATTGCATATATAACAGGAAACTATATTTGTCGGAAAAGTATGTACAATTGTATCACTTTTTATAATAGTGCCTTTTGGCAAATATCCATAGATCCGACTAAATAGTAACTAAAGCGAATTCATTTGGAATGACAGCACAAGCTGTTACGCAACAAGGTGACGAAAAAAAAAAGAAACTTTTATTTTGGCATTATTCTCATGTATCATCACTTATTACTTCATTAATGTGATACGAATTACATTGGGTGGATACAAAACCTGCCTGTCATGATTAAGATTTGATGTACTCAAAATCAGAATAACTTTGCAACAAGTATGTTGGATTGATAATACACTTTTAGTCCAAATGAAACAAGTGGGCAAGAATTTCTTGTTTACATTCTGTAGATAATTAGTATCTTCTTTTAGAATTAACTCTGTAATATGTAAATAACATGTGGCAATAATGAACTGCAGAAGATTTTGGATAGTCAAAATTTTGATACAAGAAATAGTCTTGTTTTTTAAGTGGAAATGTAGACACATATATTCCCTTTTTATATTAAAGTGATTTAATGAAGGCATCTTTCGTGTTACAGTAAAAAAGATATAATTTCTATCTCTGACTCTTATGTTTTGATAATGTTTAGTTATGTTATAATAGTGCTCATAGAAGCATTCAGTGGAAGGGTAAATATATAACAGTCTACCTTGAAAGAAGGGACGAGGCTGAACCTATCTGATAATTTCAGTTATATATACGAGAATTTAAGCTTTTTAAAGGAATATAACTATAACATCAGAGTACTAAAGACGGATAATATAGCCTGATTCAAGTTCAATTTAAAGTATGTTTACATTATCTCTCTCTATATATAAAATGTCATGCTCAGCTCTTGCCCACACATTAGAGCACTTTTTAGGATTTTCCTTTGTAATATTACAATTTACACAGGGCACTATGTAAAAAACCAGCAGAAATTTCTCATGATTTGGTTGAACCAAACAATCCTCAGTACCCTATGCCTAAATTATCAAAATATTTTGGCTATTTCAGATATAGCTCTATTTTGGCTTAGATGCAAATTCCGATAAATTTCTCATATATTGTGAAAAGCAATTTTGTTCATTGCACTCCATGACATGCCTTATGCTAAAAATTATCAAACGTGACTCTAAATATTAAATGTTCATTGCACTCCATGACATCCCTTATGCTAAAAATTATCAAACGTGACTCTAAATACTAAATGCACTATAAACATGTAATTCTTTAAAGTGAAGTGCGCCAATAACAGAAACAGACGAACTTTCTCTTTAGCTTAGTTCCTTTGAAATTTGGCATTCAGTTGGATTCTATCGTCTCAACATATAATGAACAGTGGTTGGGTTTTAGACTGTCAAAATTCTGCGGATGTCTTAGATGTTCGTGAGAAGTTTAAACCAAACAACTTCTTTTATGTTTGAAATGAAATAACGAGTTTCACTCTCGAAGACAAAAGCCAGATCTAATCGTTCTTAAGCAAACCAAACTCTTTTTACTTGCTTTAAAAAAAAAAGATTTTTCTGTTTAATGGGGCGCCAACATTTGCACTGTGTGACCTTTCCACACTCCACACTTTCGGCACAAGTACATGTTTAAATCCAGGAAGCAGTCATTGAGAGGGATTTATAAAAGTTTCTAGAAGTTGTTCGCCAATGGGTGTAAATAAGTAAGTTTGAACTAAAGAATTTCGTTTACCCAGAGTGATATTTTATTCGTCTAGAGACAAGAAGTTTATATATAAAGGATATTAAATGAGTGGTCATGTAATACGGGATTTATTGCAAGAGCTATTTGATAACGAAAAAAACGCGGCTTTGACGAGTGCTTATCGTTTTCTAATAACGAGTGTAATAAATCCCATATTACGTGACCACGAATATAATGTTCTATTTATATCATAGAAGTTTTGTAAGTGAATGGTGACAGAAACACACAGAAACCGCTTGTTCTGTCCGTATTCGCGCAACCGTCATAAGCGTATAGTTAATGACGTTGTTGTCAAAGTTTTATTACACTAGTGTAATATAAAAATATAACACGCGCACGACGTCGTCTATGATATTAGAAATGAAAACCATTGGTGTAAAAGACCAAGTTTATTTTCAAAACAAACATTTATGGAGTACGACTCACTTGTACCGCATCCCTATGAAAAACAAAATACTTCACATCTCTGTTAAATAAAACACAACTGCATCACATTCTAATGAACAGCAACACAATTGTGCCATATTAATATAAAATACAACACACTTGCACCACTTTCCTATGAAAAACACCTCATTTGCACCCCATTTCTACGAAATGCCGGACACTTGCACCACATTCCTATGAAAAACACACACACACACACACACACACACACACGCACACACACACACTTCAACCACTTTCTAATGAAATAAAACACATTTGCATCGAATTTGTATGAAATACATCACATTTGCATCACATAACATAACATAACATATATTTTATTCGACATAAAATTGTAAACATACAACTTATAGTCTAATACAAACAATATATGTAATGCATAACACATGTCAGTAGTTTCTAAACATTTAGCTGAGAAGTTTTTTGAAAATCAAAACATTCAATTAAATCTGGTTCTGTATGGTAATAGCATTTACTTAAATTAAAAGGTGGATCATAATCTACAATGTTTGAATTGGCAATTGTTAATTATCGATGAGAATATTATTTAAAAGGATGTACTTTTTGAGAATCAAAATTCCTCCGACACTTACAATACGTATGTAGTAATTTTGAAAAATGATAAGTACTCGACAGAAAAAAATTGATTTACAGCTTTTTTCCTCTATATTACATTAAACCGTACATGGTCACGTATGTATTGTTAACTCCCTCGCATTGTAAATATATCAAGACACAACAAGGAACAACTAGGAAATAAGGGCGATAATCTCGGCAGTTACATCCTTTCATTGAAAGCATAATATAAGTAACTTGCCAAGTTATTTAGAGTCTTAACATTTGTACTCGACAGTAGTGTTTCATACTTTTGTAATGTAGGCCATCTACAAAAATATGGCTTTAAAAATTTCCTTCTTAAGTTATAATATTTTGGGCAAACTAATAAGAAATGATATTCTGTTTCTATTAAATTTAAGGAACAATTTCGACATTTCCTATTTTCTCTTAGTGTATTTTCGTGTCGACCCTTTTCTATTTCTAAGTTATGAGATGACACTCTAAATTTAGTTAACGCAATTCTGTGTTTATCTTTGTTTAAAACATTTAAGTATTGTTCTAATTCAAATGTGTGTTTGTGGAGGCTGTAGGATTCAAGTCTACTAGAATTATTAATATTTGTGTACCAGCTTTGTTTATATATATCTAATATTCTTAGTTTTATTATTTGTATATTAATGGTTTCAGCATTTTGCTGTAGCCAGACATTTGACATACCTATTTGATTTAGCATAGTTTTTATATGGAAAGCCCAGTTTTTGTTGTTGTATGACAGACCATTATCTGCATCTTCTTTGAGCATATTGTATATTTTTTTTAATATACAATTATTATCTAAGTTTAATATTTTAAACCAATATTTGATCATTATTATTTTGCGATGTATTGCCAATGGATAACGACCTAGCTCACCATATACGGCATCTAAATTGGTTGATTTTCTAACGCAAAGGACTTTTCTAAGGAATTTACAGTGTACTTTTTCAATACTTTTACCTTCATTGAACCCAAAGACCTCTGCTCCGTAATGTAAGATGGGTGCTACCAGTGTGTCGAATAATTTACATTTATCTTTTATCTTTAGATCTAATTGATTATATACTGTGAATAAATTATGTAATGCAAACAGGGAGTGTTGTGCTAGATGATTTTGTGTTCGATAGCAATGACCATTTTTAAATAGATAAATACCTAAGTATTTAAATGATTGAACAGTTTCTAATGGTTGATCATTAAATTTAAAGATATGATTTGTGTGCCTACCTTGTTCGAATATCATTATTTTAGTTTTAGCTGTATTAACTTTTAAGCTCCAAGTTTGACAGTACATTTGTAAATCATTTAGCATTGACTGTAGCGCCTCCGGAGTATGTGCAAATAGTGCGGTGTCGTCCGCAAACAAAAGCATGTATAACTGTAAATCATTTAGACTAAAAAGACCTTCAATATTTCTGTTTATGTTGTTAATAAGGTCATTGACGAAAAATAAAAATAACAGACTTGAGCTGGGGTCGCCTTGTTTGGCCCCGATATTAGAGTCGAAACTTGGCGATAATTGTTTGTTGTAATTTACGGCCGCTTTTACAGAGCTATACATACTTTGAATTGCATTTACAAATTTTGAACTAACCTTTCCTTGAATAAGTTTGTGGAAAATGTAAGATCGCTCTAATTTGTCGAAACATTTTTCGAAGTCCACATATGCCACATATAGTTTCTTCTTGGTAGATAATGTTTTTGCTATGACTGAATGTAAAATAAAGATACAATCTATCGTTGACTTTCCCTTTTGAAATCCGTATTGATTATCTATAATTTTTTTATGTTTTATTGACCATGCTGTGAGTCTGTTAAGTAATACCTGAGAGTAAATTTTTGCTATAATATTTATTAGGGTTATACCTCTATAATTTTTTGCACTTTCTACGTCGCCCCCTTTATATATTGGAATTATAATTCCTGAACCCCACGCTTCTGGGTATTCCCCTGTGAGAAATATTCTGTTAAAAAGCTTCAAAATAAATTGCGAGGTTTCATGATATGAACATTTATAAATTTCGGATATTAGTGTGTCTACGCCACTGCTTTTATTATTGTTTTGCGAAAAAACTGCCTTTTCTACTTCTGTAATGCTGATTTCTTTATCTAGATCCTCATCTATAATATTTTGATCAAATGTTACGTTTTCATTTACAGTGTCAGTACTGTACAATGATTTGAAATGCTCGTATAGATCATCAGTTGTTAATGTTTCAGCTTTTTTAGTGTTTTTTGCATATTGTTGTCTTATTTTATTCCAAAATTTGCGGGGTTGTGTTTTACTCATCTTATTTAAGTTATCCCGTTCGTAGAAATTATACATTTTCTTTTGTGCTCGTTTTATTTTATTATAACTTTTCTTTGCATTAACAACTCTGTACGTAGTTGGTCACTAGTTTTATTTCTAACAAAGGCATTTCTAGATTTTTTAAATCGGGCCCTGGCTGCATAACATTCGGCATTAAACCAATGCTTTTTATTCAAATTTTTACTGATCGAGATATTGCTCGTAATTTGCATCACATTCCTATGAAGTAAACATTTGCATCACATTCCTGTGAAGTAAACATTTGTATCGCATTCCTATGAAGAGCAACACACTTGAACCACAATTTATAAAACTGTGTATGCAATTATTTTGTGATATCTTTCATAAATTGTTCAGGGGACACAAATTAGTCATGCAAATGGTATATAAACATTAGACATATTCAACAGATCTGACAATTTTTCAAACCAAATAATATAAAAAGTTAGCTTCTAATATTCCCAGAACTAGATCTTTTAGACTTTGAATAAAAGTAAAGTCTTAATATGTAGGACTGTTCTGCAGGGAAACTTTACAACGAATAAAATGGGACGCATGACTGCCGGTATATTTGAGGAAATATTAGTTTATGTCATTATAGTGAATACATAGTATTGACGTCATTTTTGGCTTTCGTAGCATCATATATCTCACACTATAAGATCAGTTTTAGAAACACAAGAGCGCCGTCATTATTCAACAATAGCATCACTGTATCTGTAAATGCAAATAATCTCTGCGAAACCTTAAACCATATACAAGTATAAATCACAGAATATTGCATAATGTGAAAAATTCAGCACGATTCTCACGAAATATGACCTCACATTACATTCACCTTTATATATTCCTGAAAAATATATTACGTTTTAAAGTTTATTCTAACAATTTCGTCTCCAGTTCAATTCATTCCTCAAAATCTCAATAGACACAGCTGCTATATGCAGTACTTTGTATATTTTGTTACAATTCTCGATCGCCGCATTTGGTTACATACACGTTTTTCAAACACCAAAGGTTATTCGAATTATCAGCTGTTTTTCGTTGGATATTTCGATTTCGTCTGAATAAGTGACAGCGTATTTGAAAGCTTTCTAAATAACGGAACCTTCGCGGGTTATAAAATATTTAAAAGTGATCACCAGTACTTACTTCAAAGCATCTAATAGTTATTAGTAAACTTCTGACAGAGAAATAGAGGATATTTGTTTGTTTTTGTGGAAGATGAGAATTTATTTCATCGAGTGAACACCATATGTGATATTTTCACTCGTGGCTGCGCCACTCGTGAAAATATCAACATATGGTGTTCACGAGATGAAATAAACTCCCATCTTCCACTAAAAAACAAACAAATTTTCTTTTTATTTTATGCCAACACGTCAAAAATGGGTTTTTTATGACATTTTTAATCAGGGCCTTCAATAAATTCCCCATGGTGAGCCCCAAATCAGTTAATGCGTACTTTGGTTACTGTGCACAAAAAAAGTGCAGACAATCTCCAATACATATGATAACTTTACTTCTGCTGAAATAAACTGAATACACTTTCATCAAATAACATTTATTTTTGTCTACACAGTGTATCAATATTTATTGAATTTTTGCCATACATACTTTAATTATAAAAGCGGATTAATACTCAATATTCAATCAATTCAATTGAAAGTCGGCCATATTGGATATTGTCCATGTGAGTTATGTAAACAAATCAGACATTTTAAATAATTTATGGCGAATTTCATCATTGTTCACAACTAGGAATTCAATATTATAACTGGATTTAACAAGGTAAATAAATTTCACTCGCTGTCACTGTCTGAAATACAGCGGATTCTCTTGTATTTACGTGGTGGGGAAATTCCTCAAGTTTCATCAAGCAGGCCAGCTTTTGGACTGGAATTTATGACCTGTTGAGATAGTTGCTGGGTTGCAGTTTTAGAGGAATTGAAATTGAAAGTAACATTTCCATGAAAGTGACTGTTCATGAAAAATCCTCTTGGTGCAGGACCAGATTCACTATTTCCTACAATCATTGGAGCAGTGTGGTTCTTGGCTGAATCATGTAAAAAAGTAGTTCGGGCACAAACAGTGTATTATCAAAATGGTAATTAACTGATTCAAAACAGTGTATTATCACTTTTATCTCACTGATATTTCCCTATATTTCATTGGTAGGCATAAAATAGAGACAACTTAGTCTTATATTTAAGTTTTATTTTACTGTATCTAAAGTAAAGGAACTATTTCTAATGTCTTGTATAGTTTTCCATACAATATCTGTAAGATTGATAGTTTGATAAATTTTGATTTTGTTTTTTAAATTTGCCAAACATTTGATGAAGCAAACTTATATGAATTAAATATTGAGCATGACTACCATTACTATTTCAGCTTGACAATAATTTCTTGTGCTCCTGTTGAGAATCTGAAAGGTCATAAAATTATGTGAGACTTTACTCCATTCTTTTGATCAGCATTTTAATACAGAGGTATTGAAATGTAACCAGAACATTTAAAATCTCATCTTGTTATGTGTGGTCTTGGCAGGATACTGACCGATTTGTGAAAAGAGATCGCCATTCTTCTTTGATCAGTCCATCTATTTAAACTGACTACTTCTATCGTGTCTGGCGGCGAGTCTTTGGCAGCTTATTGCAAATAGATGGTCTTGTTGTTCCGGAACCACCTTCTACCAATCTTGCTTGGAAATTCTTCGTGAAAACATTTACCTCGTGACCTTCATTTAAATCATGAAAGTCACTATCAAGTAGATGGCTGTGGCAGTGAATGATCAGACATTGACCTTCATCTGTATTGACCTTCTTGCCCTTCCTTTGCTACAACCATATCATACTGACTGCGTGTGCGCCACAGTTGAATGATACTGTTTAACACCTGTTACAGGATAACGTAGTTACTGTTTAACACCTGTTACAGGATAACGTAGTTCTCATGTTATGTGAAAATATCTATTTTAGAAAATCAATAGTAACCAACAAAAAATGAAGAGATTTTAAGCCAAAGGCACCTCTTTTATTTGTTGAAATACCCTTGATTATTCATTTCTTGTTACTTTGTAGGTGGAATGCTCCAAAATCTTTTCGACCGTTCAGCCATTCATGCAGACACAGACACAACAGTTCTTGTTACGACTGAGTAAAATTTCCTTAATATTGGTCCGAGAAAAAAAGGTCGCTCGTTACAACGTACAACATGCCTATTAAAGTCACAGTTAGAAATTCACAGTTTATTGTTAATATCCAGTTAGCCAGGAGGAAGAAAACAAAATTTCTACAGAGGCATACCCTAGACTCTTGAGTGTCTCAATTTCTTTAAAATCATGTGAATTTTAATGATTTTGATAGATTAGTTATCTTATGTCAAGATGTCTAAAATTTAGAAATTGAAAGTACAACAGATAAACTGAATACATTATATCAGTATTTTTACTGAGAATTGTTGTACTATTTTTTGGTAGTCCAGGAAACCTTGTCGCAGTAGGATATTGATGTATTTTCTGACTGGCAATATGGGCACATAACGTCTCGTAAATGAGACTACTTTTTTAGGGGTGGATAGCCTTATATTTGAACACTAGTTGTTATAAAACTTCATTATTTTTCTGAACTTATGTCATTTTTTTAATTATCAGTTATTTCTCTCTGTAGTAAATGAGCTAATAAAACAGATATGCAGTGTATCATCTGTCAGGTATAGGGGATGCCCCTTTAATGAGTTTATCTTTATATAGATATAAATAGGTCGTGGGATGATTTATGAGCGTTCAACGTTTACACGAGTTACTTTTAAATTGTTGACTATATTTTGACCAATCAAACCAAATATACACATTTAGAAATTACAATCCAGATTCACCATCATATAAGGGAAAAATCTATAAGTGAACGTTTATAAAGAGAGATATCTTAAAATCAAGAGCAGTCCATCTCCTCAAAAATCATATAAATTTGAATGATTCTGAAAGGATTACATGATATCTGATCTCAAGGTGTCGGTGCAACAGGTAATCAGAAAAAATGAATATAGATAGTCGTTTGTTGGAAAGTGATTTATTGCACTTCCTTAGTGTCTATATGCCTTTAAAAAAAGAACATTTGTTTTTGATTTGATTTCGTGTAGTGTATCATAAAGTTTGAAACATGACATCACAGTGGCCATAATATTTTGGGAGTACTATAACGTTTGCTAGACAGTGACATGAATAAAAAACTGATAGCGACAATTAGCGTTATCGCTGCGACATTTAACGGTCCTGATTTTGTGTGTGACATTTAGCGTTGAAAGTGTGACATTTACCTCAGAGCGATTGCGACATTTAGCGTTCATTGCAACATCTAGCGCCAGTCTTGCGATACAAGTGCGACATTTAGCGACGATGCGACAGTTAACGTTGCTACAGTCCTCAATGCTTACATGTCGCCAACTGTCAAACCTTTAGTTTAGTCTTGTTTTTTGTACCTAAGGTGACTGCTGTGTCATTTACATCAATGTTTATGTTCATGCATGAACTGTTCTTCTTAAATGATGTTGTAGATTTTCCCGTTGACTTGTAAAGTTATTTTATATTTCAGTTTAGATAGTTTATATTTCAAAATTCCTGTTGTCATTCAAAGTCTATTATTATGCCATACATGTCAACAACAGACCTTGTTTAAAATCAAGAAATACGACTATATCAAGATTGTTAAGGTCGCAGCTTTTTTATATATATATTTAATCTGTTTGGTAATTAGATTTGTCATAGTGTGAACAAATTTTGTATTAATTAAATGGAATCAAAAATTTTAGGTACACAAGATTTCTATGATAGTGCGAAGACTTCGTTAGTTCAGAA
Source organism: Cyclina sinensis (assembly GCA_012932295.1). NCBI lineage: Eukaryota > Metazoa > Mollusca > Bivalvia > Venerida > Veneridae > Cyclina > Cyclina sinensis. Next base: position 31,908,389 of record JAAONU010000014.1, on the reverse strand, counting down.
TGCTGAGAAATGTATCATTAAAACAGCAGAAAAGTATCACATATCCTAATGAGGCAGAGACACGTATTGCATTATCTATACGTTTTGCAGTCCTTGACCGTACCACCGCTTGACCCAGTATCTGCTTTGTCTATTTTTATTCTGACAAATAAGGTTACAATTTTAGAGGAAACTTTTAAAATAAGTCTCTTTCATGTACGATTTCCATGGAAACACAAATCATTATCAAGTTGACCTCGATAAAGATATGTTAATTAAGTCATCGCAGTTTCGGAGACATTAAACTTGATCTTAATCAATAATTCTGTCTAGTATATACAAATTATCTGCGATTACACTATTGCCTGTTGGCAAGGTGCTTTACTTCAGCAGTATGTTTGCCAACTAGGTTACCATCACGATATACATTCAGCCTCATATAACTAAAATAATATCGCATATTTGTGAAAATGAAAACAGAAATCATATTTGTTTTTATGAAGCCTGCAAATGGATAAAGAATATGATGATTGCAAATATGTTCGCCAAAGGGGTAAATTTTATTTTGTTTATAAATCAGGGATGCCGACAGAAAAGATCCAAAATGATCTTTATGTCATAACAGGCAAACATTGATGCGTAGCATCAAGCGAGAGCAGAAGATTCTGAGTTCGTAAAAGTGCTGGATACATGTATGCATTAAAATAGACCATCTGTGAGTGAAATTCGTACTCATGCCGCCTGAACCATACGCAATTTACTCTACCAACGCTCTTACCACTGAGACAAAGAATCGATTCCCTGACGCTTTTGTCTTACATCAGTTACTTACCTGAATGAAGGGAGGATTACTACGTAGGGGAGCCTTTTTATTGCAAGGTCGAACCCACTGTAATAATGTTTAGGGATCGAATATTAAGAAAATGTTGGTCATTATCATACACGATATTTTCATTTTCATACTGATTAAATATTTCAATCTTGTTTCAGGTGAACACCTTGGTTAAATTTCAATATTTATGTTTTCAATAAAACAACATGATACTTAAAATGTCAATCACAACTTGTCCCCAACTTTTGCTATGATTTGGACAATATCAAATATACAAGTTATACTTATAATCTCGATAGCGTTAGGAATTGTTTTCGACAAAATACCAACGGGCCCAGTCTAGAAGAAAACAGGGCGGACACGGAAATAAAACAATTCGACTGAGAGTATGGCCAATTAAAGATGCTATGAGACAGATATATCTGTCATTTTAGTATTCTTGTTGGCAAACATAATTTAACGGAAGTAAACCCCTTGACCGTTGAAGAGTTTGTAACCGCAGATAATTTGCCTAAAGTAGACCCACTTATTGATATATTTAAATTTTGGCACTGACACTGCGAAGATTTAATTAACATATCTTTATCCAGATCAACCTGATACTGAATTATATTGACGTACATAAAAGAGCCTTATTTCAAAATTTTCACTGTAAGCTTTGTCTTTGTGTAAGAATAAAAATAGACACAGATACTAGGTCAAGCTGTGGTAAACAAATGGTACATTCTATTTTTGTATTCGGTCGAGGACTGCAAAGTACAAATAATGCGTATCTCTGCCTTATTAGGGTACATGCTATTTTTCTGCTGTTTCAATGATGCATTTTCAGGATAGAACTTACGAAGACGTTCCAAGATATGTCGATTCAAGCGAGTTGTCTTTATAGCGTAACTATACTGTTTTGATTAATACAAAAGGTGGTCACACTAAAACGAAATTTCGTTTTCTACGTTACCGTGTGCAAGTTTGAATCATGCTCCTTTGTTCAGACAAAATGTTCATTGTTTATGTGTATATGTATGTTTGTATTACCATGTTTCTGTATGTAAAATATAATTATACCAATGAACGAATAATACTTTTTAAACGAAATGTTCACTGTTGAAGATATAAACTATACTGATTTGAACATTTACGGATAAGTAACTGCACACTTACAGCTTCCTGAAAATTTTCTGACAACTGTAAATTTTAAACAATCTCTCTGGGTTCAGTTTATATTTTATGACACATGGTCAGATTTATATAAAAAGTTATGCGAGTACGCTTCTTACAAGGTCAAATTAGCGCTTAAGTTAAACTCAAAATATTCGTCAAATTAGCGCTTAAGTTACACTCAGGCAAAATATTCGGTCTTTTGGATCTCCTGCAGACTGATTCACAGTAGAAATAGTTTGGCATTCGTGTTAAAATGTCTAAAATGGTTACGTAACTTTATTCCTGAGTCATTATTTGAGATGTGTACTTTAATCGTCGGAACTTGTAATGTGTGTCTTTCAACTCAGCTGGTGAAGTGCAGTTCTTTTACAATATTGTTTCGCTTTAAATGTTTCTAATTAACTGCATGCTAAATGACCTATTTGAATTGTAAGAGTCATAATCACTGGTTCTTTTCCTTATTTTGTCTGCATATTTCTTTTTATAAAACCTTGTTTTTGTATTTGCAACAGCAATGCATCTTGAATGGCTCTCTTTTATAGTGATTTTACGCTTTCACATAAACATTGGACGTAACTGAAGAGTTGTATGAAAATAATTTAACAAAAGCCTACTTATTATCTGGTGAGATATGGCAACATCTATATATCTTTAACGTGACTGGTTGTAGTTTCAAAGCTGAAGAAAAGTTTAGTGCTCTTAAATTCAGCCAATCCGAGCAGTTTACCAACAATATACTACAATTATTACATGACTGGAATATCTTTAAGTTTAACCTTTATTCAGCTTTTATCGCTGTTAGTGGCAAACTGCCAAGTTATAATTGACGTTATTGGAATTTTGGATCAGAGGTCAGTGCTGTAGCTACGTTAAGGGCACTTTGGCTTTTGTGTGTGTGTGTGTGTGGGTGGGGGATATACTATTTTCAATAGCTTTAAAAGTAACTCCCAGTTACCTTTCTAATTTGTCTTACTTCCAACAAAAAAACTACTCCAGAATGTAGGAAATCACTCCTAGTTAAAAAAAAAGGTCCGGGGGGGGGGGGGGAATGCCTCCGGACCCCTAGATACGTTCTGTCTCGGTGAGTGCCGTGGTTATAATTTGTCATTCTCACCTGCGATAAACAGTGTCCTCTTGTTATTACATAACAATATCTCCTTTTTCGTAAATTATTTCTTATATCTGCTTTGTAGCATTTTTATATTATGAAAATGTATATATAACCAATTTAAAGGTAGAACTAGCATCTTGAAAACAAACCACATATTTGGCTGTAGTCACTTCTGTATTCACTTAAGTCTGAGGCTAAGTTTTCTGTTGCTGGCATGGAATCTGACCTTTTCGTCGTGAATAAGTTAAAATCCCTTTTCTCGGAAGTCCGACATACATATGCTACATTTGTTATACGCACGCATTCAGTTTGAAGATAAACACAAGTAATCTGTCTGTATTAGACGAATATCTAATTTCTATAAAATTTCATGTTAATATTGTAAATACTTTTCTTTTGAAATATTTGCATTGATTTAAAAGTTAGATCATTTGTAATTTGATTGGAAAATACCAGAAGAATTTTAAGTCGCTTTGTGAGTGGTAATAAAGGAATTGGTTATATTTGTGTTTTTATTTCTTTGTAAGAAGAAATGCCATCAAAGGTCTTTCTCGATAAGAGTGCAACATTTTCGTCTTTACAACTGTGATACTTATAATTCAAATCGTAACTGCGTCTTACAGATGCGAATAAACAGGTGATAATAGAGTGACATTATGATAAAATGGTAAGTCTTGGCTTAAACAAGGCATACATACTGGCTGATATATTCTGTCTTACTGAACAATCTTGGCGAAGCGTGCTAAACACTATAAAGAGAATAAATCAAACAAAACAAATTAGCAATTTGCTTAATTGTTATCACGAAAGTACATCTCGAAAGTACATTGAATGCGTGAGATTCGCCGAAGGGCAGCTATTGGTCAAAAAAAAAAAATTAGAATTAGAAATAATAGAAAAAAAAGAATTAGAATTTGCGTTTTATTTTTACGTTACTTGAATGACAAAGCAATTGTTAATAAAGCTTTTCAGAGAAAAATATATTTGTTTCTAAAGAAAACACTTTTTTACAGAAAATAATTATTTTTTTTTAATAAGTTCAGCAACGAATAACGATATCAAATATTTCTAAGACTATTTCAGGTTACTCACTTCTAATAATTGCTATTGTTAACAATGAAATCTAATGAAAAACATCTTAACAAGAATATATAATTATATATGACAAATCATTATTTAGATGATAGGAATGATTCTTTTGTTGTCTTATTAATTCACGTCTGAACAATTTTATGTAAATGGAAACTTAATTAAGAAATACATAGAATATATTATCATACATACGTGTTTGCTTTGTTAAAATGAACTTTATTTAACTACCTCAAAACCATTATATGATATTAAGCAAATCAAAGGTTTACCTTCCAGCAAAATATGTTATCACCTATATCAATTATTTCACTGCTTATTCTGGTTTCGGCACGTCATGACGTAGTACATGTCTTGACGTCGTACATGATATGACGTCGCACAAGGAGGACATTTTAAAGGTAAGGAAACATCTGTACAGCCCAACTCTGGTGATAAAATAATCCAATCTAATCTTATTAGCAAACTATCAAAAATTACTTCGCAAAAATTTACTTTATGTCTTTTTAGAGTCAACACTCAGTAGAGTTTTGTTTAAATATTTGCAACTAAACATCTTAAAAGTTGACCAAAAAAATGTGCGATGTAACAGGCGTGCGTAATCATTTCAAAACACAGGAACGTACTATCCACACATTATTGGATAAAGATTTATTTTTGTTCAACTCAAATGTAACAGGTTTTGCTTTCTACCTGTTGAACCCATGTTCTTACTATGTAAACGGTAATTTTATTAACAGGCGGACACCAACAGAAAATAGCAACACTTTGTGGGTTTCAAACTTTTATTTTAGTAATTCACATCATATTTCACACTAAACTGTATTAAAGCTTTGCCTATCTAAATAACAACAGACTGTAATTAAATTTAACCTTTCAGTAATTTGTATGATTTATCTTTTAAAATTGAGTTGTTTGTTTAAGAATGTGAGAAAGATCCAGCCAAACAAATTAATTTTTCTCCCTGAATTAATTTAGAAGTGGCTAAGTTCTGACAAAATATAAAATCTACCTTGCGAGTGTCTGTGAACCAGCAGTGCAAAAGGAAAAATCTCGGCCTTATATACCCTAAAACAGGCCAGTAGGCATAAGAATTTCATGTAATCTGCATATAGAACAGAAAACGCTTTTTATCAGTAACTTGTACACTCACAAACCAGTTTTAAACACAGTGACTTTTCTATTACTGTAAACTGGAACAATCTGAAAGGAGTTTTAATATCTTAATACTGTAGAACAGAATTTCAATAGTTTCTCAAAATGAAAATATCAGAAAAATCACAACATAAAACTTAAAATCTGCCACAGTAAAACACAACTAGGCAAAGTGTAATGTTCTAACTCGTCAGCACTGTTAAACACATCGATCTTTCATTTAGTGCTATTTAAATCTTATGTATGACACATCACATACAGATAGCAAAGTTTACCTCCTTTTCAAAAACAATTTTATCTTTTTTCATTGTGGCATTGTGTAACAATTATGTAAGTTTGTTTCTTTTTATGCTTCCAATTTGATAAATTCTAATTTGTATGATGTTAGCCATTGCCCCAGCTTCAACAACAGGCTTCGTTCAGTCATTTCTTGTCCGGTTAAAAAATGAGTCTAACTCGCAATTAAATATGATACACGTTTTTAAAATTTAATCTCAAATATTTTTTTTCTGACGAACTAAGAAATTGATTTTATTGTAACGCTTAAAGAACAATGCTATAAGCTGTTAATACGTAGATAAAAATTTATATTATCCTTTAAATATCTCAGAAGCATGTTTAAGAAGAGCACACATTTCAATTATATCATTCTCCTGGTTATTTTCAAGACTGAAATGGCAAGACTGATAATCATGTTTGTGATAGAAGTTCGTTCTAATCTCAATAGTATGCAATCGATGCAAAGCTACTTTAATTAAACCCAGGCAGTTTACAAATATGTCAAGAATATAAATATCCATCCAAGTGGATTCAAATGAGCAGCATAGGCTCTTACCTGAAAGATGTATAGAAAATTGAGCCTGCAGAACACTGGTCAGACGGGACCAGAGAAATGTTAGGCTGATCTGTATTATTAGCATGCTGTTAATATGTTTTCCTTGCTATAAATACATTTTGAAACAACTAGTGTTATTAAGATAACGGTTAAATTGTTTTTTATTAATCGATAATGGTGGCTGATTTCTGCCACTTTGTTCTGGCGTGTTCTCGGCTTTCAAAGACTGCTAACGTGCCAACATACCAACACATCCAAACAACAAATATCATTTTTGTCGTGCCGTCGCGGTCATTTGTCAGCGTGTTGGCTTATTGTCGCCCCACTAGCACGCAAACACGCAACAGCCACAAATTTAAGGCACCAAAACGACAACACGACACAAAAATTTGTCGTTCCGTCGCCCATTGGCGAGTTGGCGCCTCAAATGTGTCGCTTTGATTTGTTGTACGCTTGAGTTTCATAACGCCCCAACACACCAGAACGACAAAAATGATTTTTCGTTCTGGCGTTTTGGCGCCTTCCGCTAAGCATGCGCAGATGTTTTACACACATGCCGATTTTAAAAATGGAAGAAATCATTGACATCTGGAGATCATTGCATAGTGATAAACATAGAGTTATATAATTTTGTATATTGTGTTAAATATATAACTGCAAATCAAAATTACTCTTTAAAGAGCACCAAACACGCCAGAACGAAATGAAAAATCGTTGGACACTGCTAACAAGTAGTCTCAGAAAAAAAACAATAAAAAACAATAGGATGTCAAGATCCATGTCCAGTGTGAAAAACTTGTGTATGAGTAATTCAGTAAATTGACCTTACTTCCAAGTACGCATTTTTTTAAATGATTAGCTTTTGCATAGATACTTTTTACATAAAAGACTTAGACTTAAAATATTACAATACATTGAAACAAATAAACAAACCTTTATTTTTAACATATAAATTATCATGAGATGTTAAGTACGTTAATGAAAACCATTCTATTTCTCGCATTCTCTGTGCTCCAATCCTCTCTTTTCAAAAAAATCTCTTACAAAATAATGGAATACGAGAATTTGTATAAATTATGTCAAACAGTATTTGTCTGAAACTACGCACGCTAGACTGCATCTTAAAATCAATGTCTTAAATTACTTTTTGTCAGGTACAAAGACGAAACATTTTACAGACATTTCTGAAGCTGAAGTGATGGAGTATAAAAGTTAACTTTCAGTTAAACCATCATAATCTGTAGAAATGGATATATATCAAGCTATCAAATATTAAGGAAATTTTGAAGGAATTAAAACAGACATACATCCTTTTAGCTACGACATTTAACAATAATAGCTGTTTGTCTTTTGGAACATGTCTAAGCATCCGGTTTGCACACTTAGTATGAGATCCAGTGCAAAATGTCTTACGTGTGTATCAACCAGACAATTGTTAGTGTTAACAAATGTGTCATGAAACACTTCCGCAAATGTCAAAACCTATTGTTCTGCATTATCAATACATTGTCTGCTATTCATCGAATTATATTTCTTTTATTTTTAAATGTTTAGAGTTGACTTATATCTTTGTTACGTTGTTCCTTATTGCTTTTGTTACGTTGTTCCGTATTGCTTTTGTTACGTTGTTCCTTATTGCTTTGTTACGTTGTTCCTTATTGCTTTTGTTACGTTGTTCCTTATTGCTTTTGTTACGTTGTTCCGTATTGCTTTTGTTACGTTCTTCCTTATTGCTTACGTCTTCTGTATCAGATATTTCTCTGATTTTCATGAAAACAGAATAGGTAATTTTTACATTTGACTGGAAATGTTCATGTATGTCATGTACTTACACCTCAAACCTGTGGGAAAGTAATCTGAGTATCACAATTGAAGAACTGCATAATTCAAGGAGAAATTAGGATAGATAGCATAACGTTTTTTGTCACTGCAGTCTAAAAATCTATAAAAAATACTGATATAAGATGTATGAAAATAGCAAAACGCTACTAAATGGTGATTCGCAAAGCCCTCTTCGGTATTTTGATCGAGTCTATAATTTCTTAATACCTTATTTTGCCCTTAAATTCATATTACCTGCTATGTTAAATAATACAAGGTGTGAGTTGTATGTATAGACTGTAACTATGTAATTATCTCAACTGTGATGCAAGAATAAAGTTGGATACTTTTACCATGATTTCTTACCGTAGATCATGCTCTCATTTCTTATTTTTATAGAACAAATGCCATCTCTTTGAAAGAATACCCCGCCTGTTTTACAACAATGTGTTAACATTTCCCAGTAATTGCGTAAAAGGTCTTGTTTAAACCAATGAACAGGTAATAAAGCTTTGACATAATAATCAGGCTGTTGTATTGAGACAGTCAATAATGGTTTGATTAAAGAATAAATGCCTGTTTTAATAGTTTCAGTACTTTCATGGGACTGACTGCTGCGAAAACATATTATCATTTTAAGATACTCGAGTGACATTGTTAAATGGATGTCCAAAAAATGCCCTGTAGTTTAACTGCGCTCTGTTTGAAGGCTATAGATGGAAGAGATAGTGAAATAATTGCTTTGATCAGTTATATTCAATTCTAAATAGCTTTTAAGTATTTATTTTTCTTAATGAACAGTGTTTATTATTCTTCAAAACAATATTTTTTTTGTTAATTGTTTAATATCAGTTTGAGTTATTGCAAACCAAATTGTACTTAGAGGGATAGACTACGTTAGAGTGCATTACGGCATTTCTCCTTGATTAGATTTAAATTCCATTCGTACTGTCATGGAAGAAACAGTATTCGATACAATGGTTATATCTGAAGGTTACTATTAAAATTTGTGACACGTACACACTTTGCTTAAAAGTTTATAAACAAACCCTTCCTGAAAATGTCGAAATACAATTTTATTTTCATTTCTCTTTATTATGATAAGCAAAGTTTCAGTACAATATGTTCATGGACAATGAAGATGTTTCTGTAGTCTAAGTTGTAACAAATCTTGATATTTTCTTGTTTACCGAATCTGGCTTTCTGAAGTTTCAATAATCATACACCCCCTTTATATAAGATTAGTTAATATCGCCCTTGAGGTCAGATCTGACGTCAGACTGACGCAATTTGCCCAGAGAAATCTATGCGTTTCTACTGAGAAGCAGTGCTCAAGTTTTATTCTGTACTGATATTTGGTAAAAAAGACGTTGTATGAAAAAACATCATTCATGTTTTTGAGTTTTACATCAAGCGATCCGTACCTCATACTCTTAAAAGAAATTAATATTCTTTACAAGTCCAGTAAAAGAGAACATTTGAAAATATATAACAAAAGTAAAACTCACTGTCAAACAAATAATTAGAATCTTTATACGAATATATAGATGTGTCAGAATGGGATATTTGAAAGTTTCTTGAAAAAAATAACACGTATAAATACGTTATTGCCAAAATTGTTTCCAAAAACTAGTGTACTTGCTGTTCTTGCAAAAGAAATATTCTGTAATCCCCTTTCAAAATAGGTATGTTTTAAAATACATATACAATGTACTTTGTGTTCAATGAATGTTTTTGAAAAAAGTAGCACTGGAGCTTTTAACTTATCAGAATTCAAATTTCCAATAAAAAAAAAAAAGAAAAGAAATTCCTTATTTATATTCATATCTAAATTAAAAAACAATCCGCTTTCTAATACAAATTCATAAACCCCGTCTATAAATCCATGATATCATTATTAAACTGAGACATCGTGATTAACGATAGACTTCGCGAAACATCACAAAAAAAGATTTCATGTCCTCTAAAATGACAGTCATACATCGACTAGGGATGTGGCATAAACATTAATGCTATTTATTTTGATAAACGACGACATTTATTTAATAATGAAATTGTTCGAATCGGCATTTGGGCGCAGGACTATTGACGTCATATGTTTTCCCGTGCATGGCCTTTTCCCCTTAATAATATTTTACCTTGATTCTGACCATTACAAAGAAGTAATAAATTGGTTACACACTTCACGATAGGTGCACGAATAGCGAGGTTTCGTTTGTTCAAACTCGCAGCTGATTATAACTATTTTTCATGTCTTTCAATGCACGTAAAGATAGGCTAATCCAGCTCGCGGAAAGCTGTGGCTCTGGCAAAATGTAGTAAATCGAGAAACGGATTGCCTGTTCCAAATCTACAATACACAAGTTATTCTTGTTGATTGTCATAAGAATGAACAGTATGGAAACAAAAGCATAACAACTTAGAAAACAACTACGAAACGAAACATTAAAAAATGTAAAGTTGTTGCTTAATATTTCTTTTTACTTGAAAATTATTTTACATTTATTAAAGAATTTATATCTGTCAAATTTAGTAGGAACGTTCAAACAAATTTAACAGTTAGATTCAAAATATCACTACTGGTGCTCTTTCTGTATGGATTGTTAAAATTCTTAAAGATTTCTAATCATACTGAAGTAACAGTGGAGAAAAAGTAGCAGTTATTACAGAGATATTTAACAATACTTTTTTAGCATTTCTGAACGATATGTCAGCAGTTTATAATTGTTGGATTTCAAACACTACACATCTACGTGTTGATCACTACACATCTACGTGTTGATCACTACACATCTACGTGTTGATCACTACACATCTACGTGTTGATCACTACACATCTACGTGTTGATCACTACACATTTGATCAATACACATCTACGTGTTGATCACTAAACATCTACGTGTTGATCACTACACATCTACGTGTTGATCACTACACATCTACGTGTTGATCACTACACATCTACGTGTTGATCACTACACATCTACGTGTTGATCACTACACATCTACGTGTTGATCACTACACATCTACGTGTTAATCACTACACATTTTATCACTACACATCTACGTGTTGATACCTGAACATCTACGTGCTGATCACTACACATATACGTGTTGATCACAACACATCTACGTGTTGATCACTTCACATCTACGTGTTGATCACTACACATCTACGTGTTGATCACTACTTATCTACGTGTTGATCACTACACATCTACGTATTGATCACTACACATCTACGTGTTGATCACTACACATTAACCTGATGATCACTACACATCTACGTGTTGATCACTGCACATCTACGTGTTGATCACTACTTATCCACGTGTTGATCACTACACATCTACGTGTTGATCACTACACATCTACCTGTTAATGACTTACTTTTTTCTGATTTTTAAAAAAAAATGATTTATTTGCTGTCTACTTCAATTCATTTAAGATTTTTTATCAATGACATTGTAATAATAATAATAATAATAATAATAATAATAATAATAATAATAATTATAACTTTGGTTTTAAAAATGACACATTCAGATAAATGGAAGCGTATAACAAAAATACAGCCTTTTCGTAAATGTATATACTGTATAAACTTTTTGACTGATCTTATTAGCGGATCTATTTTGCATAATATTCTTAAAAATTTTATAATGTGAAAAACGAATTTTTTGTCTAACTTTACAAACGTTCAAGTCCTGCATAAAATGAATCACTGGAATTTGACTAGATAAGGCTGTTTTTCAGTATGCTTAAATCTCTTTATATATCTTACTAGGAGAGTACTTTTGCAAGCAGTAAAGTGTTTATTTTTGACTTAAGAACGAATTCCACAAACCAAAATCTCATGTTAATTGTTTTGTCCGTTTAACGAATCTTAGTAGTACTATTTATGTTTCTCATGTACTTCTAGATTTAGAAACAATCTAATTTGTGTACGTTATATTAAATGTTTTGTTTATATCCAACACAGCCACATATTTACTTTTATCACTTTAAGAGCTATTAATTAAACATAAACTCTCTTTTTCCTTCTGAGCTTTGGGGGAGCGAATTTATGTGTACCAACATTAAAAAGTGTTGGCCACTTTATGGGATTTCATACCTTTCTACTATCTTAAATCACGAAAGAAGTAATATTGTAGTAGTTTTGTACTCACATTAAAGAATGATTTAATCCAGATGTCTTTGACATTGGCAATTGAGTAAGCATTCGTAGTTCTGAACATATCTATATTAAAATAAAGTCTGAAGTGAGAAAGTTAAGCGGCTGAACATTTCAAGAAAGGATAATTGTTTTATAATTTTTATAATACTAATTAGTGAAAGGGACCGTTTTTAAAATTAATCTTCAGCAATAAAAAGTTTGTTATATAAAGTATAAACAAAATTACAAAAAAAAAGAAAAATCTATGCGTGCTTCATCTGTAAGCTCTAAATTAAAAAAGTCTAAAGTGACAGTTAAGTTAACCATTTATCGTTCCATCTAGTGTCTATATGAAAAAAATATTACCGTTTGTGCTGGTAATGAAGGCTAAGCTTTGATGACGTGTAAGGTGCCGCAGCAAATTGAGGAACTGGTTTCTCTGTGTTTTTTTCTTCTGATATTGAGCAATAAAATCTATCCAAAGTCCACCTGAAAACAACTTATCATGTGTTCCGCACAAAATTGATGCTATAATTATCTTTTTACTGCGTCGAATGTTGCAGATACCAATAAGCAGATTATAAAGAAGTCATGACGTTGTGATAGCACAGTCAGTCTTGATTATAGTTGATATATTCGTATATTCAGTCTTATTCATATATCTGAATGTCTGAATGATATGAGAGAAAGAGAGAGAGAGAGAGAGAGAGAGTAATTAACAAAAACAAATTATGTCCTTCGCAAAACTTGTTAAGTTTAAGATTATCCCTTATCAAAATGACAAGGTTATGATTATTCTGACTTCTGGGGGGGGGGGGGGGGCACACAGTTATTTAAAAATACAAAAACCGCAAGTTTCAAATTTAAAAATACAAAAACCGCAAGTTTCAAAGAATAACACGTCGAACAGTCTAACATTCACTTACTGATAATTAAAGTTTAAAGTTTCTGAGTATTAAAGAGCAATTGATTTTTAAATGATACACTCAGACATTTGAACTGAAACTATTCAAGTATTAATGACTGGCTAAGTCAGTATCACATCTTCGGCAATTATCGTCTTAAAGAAACCTGATTCCATCAGACCATCTAATTTGATGTACGGCACATTCGTTCGCAGACCTATTTCAAATGAGATCACTTGAATTTAAAAGCATATAATAGCATTCAACATGCAATTTTCTGGGGTGTCATGTAGTAATTACTCGTATTTAAAGAATGTACAATAAAACCTTTTTACTGGCAAAAAATTTGTTACTGGATGCGTTATTATGAATTCTATATTCCTTAGAAACATGTTTCAAAAGGATTGTTTTGCTTTTGCGCAAGTTATTTTTGAAACTCATCAGCTCTCTGTTAGTCATCGAAACATCATTTAACACAATACTGTTTGGCAACAGACATTGCAGACTCAAATATATTTTTTTTCAAAAGAGTATGAAAATCTTAGAACAAATCATCGGCTTCAGTTATTTTCGAAACTCATAAAATCGACAAAACGTCTCTTGCGTCAAATTCTTACATGGCGACGAACTTGGGTAAAGATTGGAAGAAGCGTTCCAGGCATAACTTTCATGTATCAACAATAACCGATTAATTAAAGGCATGGGGATAACACAGGGTGGATACAAATTCTGCCCGCCATTATAATATTTTGCTTTACGTAACAAGAACAGTTAAGCATCAAATGTAATGGACTCATTATAAACTTATTTTCTATATTAGTAATTCTGTTTTCTATAATAACAGGAAATTATGCAAACAGAGATTTCGCCTAACTTCAGAATAACTATTTTTATCAACATCAAAATCCAGCGATTTTCTTGATTCCCAAGAATACAGTTTTTATTCTTTTCATTTTGTAATTCCATTATGCTTCGTATTGGATTACCAGTGGAATAATGCAGTGTTTGATGCCTCTAGCATTTAGTCCCTTATACCTAACAACTATGATAACTGAAATAGAAACTTCTTTCTCTTATCTTATGCACTCGAAAATGCCGAATGCAGAATGAAAGGTTTTGATGAAAATATTTTACAAAGTTTTATTAATCAAGAACCGTCTTTTTCTTGCGACATCCGAGTGTGTCACGTGGTTAGCTGTAATCCGTCAGTAGATGTTTCTATAAATTTTAAAGCAATTCTATTTAGATCTCTTTGTGAGAAGCAAAAAAAAGTAATTGCTTACTGTCTATATAAAGTGTTGTAATAGTGTAATGTTTATATGCACTTAAACACTCTTGTAGTAATTACATGTTTGACGACGTCAGAGCTTCTAAGTTTTTTTTCTTAAATTTCAAACGTATTTTTATATTGCCAATGATATTGTTATAGGAGTAGGCATGGATGCTGTTTTTATGTTTATACATAATGCCATTGAAAACAACAACAACAAAGTTCTGCAATTTATGATAATTTCTTATTTGATGACGAGATTTGTTTAACTATTTTTCAGCACTTCATTCGCATAACAGTAAGTCGGCTGTCAATGGGTTGGGAGGTGCTAATTAATAAATATCTACCATATGTGTAGATCATGAAATTCAGATATTTTTTATCATTTTCTTAAATATTTGGCGTGTTTGTTTAGTTTTGTTAACATATCTTCACCATCACTAACTCTTTCTTTGGTGTTTTAATTTGTCTCTACGTCCGCGAGCTTAAAATCAGATTTAAGTTCAATTAAAACTATCTACAATTACTTTTGTCACGTTTTCAACTAAACAGAAGAAAAAAAAACGACAGCAAAGAAGTAGTTCAGATTCCCTGTAAAGTAACAATCTTTGCATGCCTCATCTAAAGGTAATCCAATATGAAGCATACAGTGAAGTGCAAAAGTTATAATGAAGTCATTTTACCATCTTGTTACTATGTTATTTTATTTTTTCATCTATCCATTAGAATGAATGTCATTTCTTCGCATTCTAGTGGAATTTCAAAGTAATCTTCAAGTAATTATTCTGTAGTAATCATTAGTTCCCAATGGCTTTTGTTGTGGAAAGAAAGAAAAAATGAAGCAGATACCTAAACTATAAAGAATTAGACCCACTTACTAACATTTCCAACAGGTATCAATTAACGGCGCTAAATGTAATCATTTCACTTAAGACACTTAAGTTGCAAGGACACTAGTTTAACGAGGTGAGATGTATATTATATCAAAGAAAACTCTATGTTTGACATACGTCCTTCCTCGACTCAAACTTTACTATAAAAAAGACCATCATTTCATATCCATCTGCCACTATATTGTGTAACAATACACAGACAGCAACAGAAAAACAGATGACAGACTGTATAACAATGGAGGACCTGTACATGGAGATATCTGAAAAGAGAAATTATTTTTGAAATAGGATACCGTGACTTCAGTCATTTGGAAGAATGAAAAAAGATCTTATTGTATAATTTTCTGTCTTGATTTTTTCTGAGACGGCAATTAGACTTCCATAGGCCTTCAAGCGGATTACCCCATACTGTTGAGTAGAGCAAAATAAAAGTATCTTGTAATTTCGATTCAGTGCCTTGCCTCTTTAACCCTGTAATTAAAATGAATGATTTAAAACATTCTCTGATAAAATTAATATATTTTCTTTTTATAGTTTATATTGCAATAAATTGTATTTTTATAGAAAAACTGGCAAACTTAAAACGACATGTTTAGTTTAAATTCAGGGAAAGGTCTCGAGTCAAATCATTGAATGTTTAAACTGCCATATGAATATAAAAGGTCAGCAGCGATCTTGTTAGAATGGAGACAGCTGTGGTTGAAGAACATTCATCAAGTGGAACATTGGCCAAATGGATAGGGATAAAACATAGTGTTTTTTTTGGATTTCACGATTTCTCAGATATCTGCTTATGTTTTTTGAAGCATGAAGATGGAGAAAGTTATTTTAGGTATTGTATTAAACGAATGTTTAAGAATAAAGAGATTTTAAAAGAAAGTTCAATGATATTATTAACTATTTTGATTTTGTCGTTATTAGTTAAATGCATTTTAATACATATTTTACGCTAATAACAAACAGTAAATCTAACAGAAATATGTTGATGTTAATGTGTAAAATTTACCGTCTGCAAATAAACCACAGGCATATTCAAATTTGTAGCAGGTTCATTATGTTAAATATGTGAATCGTTAGTAAGGAACTTAAAATGCTACTACAAAATACTGCCAGTAACTACTGACATTTTAAGAGACTTTTCTCAAGCTGCAATGATGGAATATATTAGATATTTAGCTCTTTGACAGATTACAAGGGTTTGTAGAAATGGATATATTTTAAAAATTCTAAATGTTAAGGGAAATGTGAAGGATACACGCCAGACATAAATAATTTCAGTTAAGACATCCATAAAAACATTTAAATGTCTTTTGAAACATGTCTTAGTAATAGCTTAGTGCCTTAGGTCCTATGTTCAGTGCAAAAACGCATTGAATGCTTATCAACCGATTTGACTGGAGAACACGTTACATCAAAACAAGATATTGTTATTTTAAATTATTATTTGTTATTTTAATATTTGTTATTATTGTAAGAAAAAATCGTTTCAGTAGATTATTTATTATAGACATTTACTTTTTACAACTATTCTTAGTAGACTAACTTATACGTAAATAATTCCCTAGTTCTCTTTTGCAGTAAAAAAGCCAATAGTTTTATACTGGTTACACAATGCAATGTGATATAATATTTTTGCGGCATACGTTTCCACGCTACGTAGTCAGCTCTATGCAAAAAAGGTTATTCAGGAAATGAACACTTAAAAAGATATTATTAGCTAATATAATGAAAAAAATCTATGGCAACACGTCACGCTGTATGTAATTTAAAAGCAAGCATACAATGTTAACCTGTCTTTCTAATTCACTAAAAATACTTGAACATTGTAACACCTTTTTAACCTCAGGAAGTTGTGCTTAAACTTACTGTATGAATGTTAAAACATACTTAATGTTAATACTTACTTAAACATACTTTTACTGTCAAATTTAAAATATCGTTGATATACTGTATGCGAATATATATTTTATTCTGTTTGCTTACACTTTTTATTTGCACATTTTATTACAAAGACGTCTTTAGAACATTTTATGGAAATTTATCGCAACTTTTCTTTGTTTCTGGTCTGTCAAAGATTAATTCTATATCTGTATAAGTACAGCCGACATCTGATTTTAATGGCTAAATATAGTCCCATATATTCGCAACAATTAACATTTCATACCATACGTTAGAGGCATACGTGCATAAAAGTATTACCTCATTTAAAGTAAAATCAAAGCAGTTCTTTCCAGAAAATACAATTTGTGTTTATCAAACCTATGCATGAACCTATATAAAAAGAGTTTTACTAATCACTGAGGATGAAAAATCTTTAAAATATAAATAATTGCCTCCTTTTTGGGCCACTTAAATATACATATATACAAGTCTATTTTTCGGTATTCTGAATTGGTTCGTTTAAGGAGAGTACTTTTGGGCAGAATATAGCAATTATTTTGGCCCTGAAATTAAATTAATCCTACAACTTTCAGAAGTACTACAGTTAATTGTCTTTGTCTTTGGCTCTCTAAGCAATAGTTTTCTGTTGTTTCTTATGTTGTTTTTCTATCTTTAGAAGTGGTCTATTCCTTAACACAGTTTCATTACGATAATACACATAATACACATAAAATATATTTCTATAGCCGACAGAACAGCAAACTATAGTTTTAAGAGCAATAAATCATTTTTCCTTCTTAGCTAAGCGAAGACCAGATTCCTTTGTACCTAATTTAAATAGCGGTGGCCACTTTGTGGGTGTCCAAACAGGTCCTCTACCTCGAGTCATTGAATATACTTTAGGGTTTTACTCACATTCCTCAATCATTTATTTTATCAGGTGCATTTGTTATAGAGGCTCAGTTACATTGGTAATTGAGTAAAGATTCGTCATACTTTCTTCATTATTCTGAACACATATTCTTATGTGAGCTTTTATAATGCCAAAAACTAAGTTCTGTTTACATAGTTTATTAGGGTAATTATCAGTTCGTCATTTTATTGAAAGATTGAATAAAAATGTTATAAATAAAAATACCTGTGCAAAAAAAGATTTTGATTTTATTTATTTTCACATACCTTTAAACTGTAAAAACTGTTTTGGCACCAACTTCATATCTATAATAAAGTCAT
The DNA here is from genome assembly GCA_012932295.1 of Cyclina sinensis. NCBI lineage: Eukaryota > Metazoa > Mollusca > Bivalvia > Venerida > Veneridae > Cyclina > Cyclina sinensis. The sequence goes on along the minus strand of JAAONU010000014.1, from coordinate 31,890,069 downwards.
AGCATAGGAATGATATACAAGTATTGCTACCTATCTGGTTTTCGTTTGTTTTTTATTTTTCATTTTTTTACGCTTTGAAGAAAGCTGTAGTACACAGTTTAACACGAAACACTGTTTATTAGTATCGTTACTAAAATGTTCAAAGTCTTTTTAACCAAATAGTCCAAGACTATGTAGCTATGGCTAACCAGTATTTACTTTCAAATTTAAGCTGATAGAAATGAATCGTGTATGAATACCTTTTTTGTAAGGAACTGTGCTGCATTTATACGGCCTTATACTATGTTAACATTGGAATCATGAATGAAGTGTTAAATTGTTTGCAATTATCTATTTTTTTTTCTACAGAAAATCAACATAAAAATATTTACTATAGTAAACGATAAACATTAATCGAGATACTGGCAATTCGCGTCTGTTAAAATCGTTCCTTTAAGTATCGCCGCCCTACCCCTCAAACTTCAACAAGCGCTACGTTCGATTGAACACCATGTCCACCGGCGGGGCCTGAAAAATGCTAAAGTTTTGTGACAAGCAAACAGACACACCAAAAACAATATGCTCTCCCTCTGGGGTCATAAAAATCAGCCGAAATATTACTCCAGACTATTACTTAGCAAATTATCAGGGCTTATCTTGCAATCAACGAGATAGCATTTCTTTGGATTGGCAGCATAAAAGTAAGCTGTAAGAATCCTCGCACAGTATAAAAAAGGTTGACGTGGAATGCGCTTGCAAATAACAGACCTGACATCACTCGAGAATATGCCAAAGGTATTTACAATGACGAACCGGGTTTAAAATGACGAATAGAAAATTAATAAGAAATAAAATATTTTTGGCAAAATGTTGCCTCAGTGGCAAATATTCAATAATGAAATGAGTTTGAATAAAAGAATCTGTGAACTCTTTCTAAGATTACAGTTATTGTGTTCTGATCGTGGGTGGGCGTATTGTTGGCGTCAAACATTTGCCATGAGGAAATTACTTTCAGTGTAAATCATAAAAGTAATTAAAAGTTTATATTTGAAAAAATAAGTAGAAAAAAATAAACGCACAGTAGTTATATAGAAGTGCAAGAAAGACAGAGAGAAGAAGTTTGCTATAATTTAATTTATGGAACTGAAAATTATTTACGGCTGTATATTTAAGCATGACGTCGCTAGAATGGTGACAGCTTATGGCAGTAATGATCAGACATGAAAAACAATGATGCACAATATCAAGTCTGTGCAGAAGATATTGAAGACGTAAACTTGTCGGAAATGCGTGATTTCACACATACAGTAATTTGCAAAATCCCGCTAAATCTGTAATTAGACATATCAACTTTTGAATGTTCCCTTCTTCCACCCTATCAGTTACATACAGAACGTCTACCTTTGGTGAACACATGTGGTGGGAGTTCATATGGGATTGCAACTATACAAAGTAAAACCAGAAACGAAGTATGTGATAATGTCATTTATTACTTAAATGACGGTAAAAATCAGATACAAAACTGTTTGACTAGAATAACAATTCGAAGTAAGTAAAAACCACAAAATTTTGTTGCAGCCACATAGGTGGGCATATAAACCGCCCGCTTTATACTAAAATAACAATTCCAAGTGAAAAAAAAGCATAAACTTTTGTTGCCACCACCTAGGTGGACACATAAACTCAATACCAATATGCGAAATCGTTTATTACAAATACATGGAAATAAAACAGGAAGCAGGAAAATTGAATAGAAAGCATGAACTTAGAGATCATGATGGAGGCAGATGGGGTGGATGGAGGGAATTTGTAAAATAACTTAATTTTCCTCTTCTGTTTTGTTGTATAAAATGGCGACTGGTTTATAATGGAATCTTCCAGGTATCAGCTCAAAATAGCTGTTTATAATTATAAAGGGGGCGACTCAAATAGTTTTAACTGCGTTAAATTGCATTTGAATCTTCCCTTCTTCCACCCTATCAGTTACATACAGAACGTCTACCTTTGGTGAACACATGTGGTGGGAGTTCATATAGGATTGCAACTATACAAAAAAAAACCAGAAACGAAGTATGTGATAATGTCATTTATTACTTAAATGACGGTAAAAATCAGATACAAAACTGTTTGACTAGAATAACAATTCGAAGTGAGTAAAAACCACAAAATTTTGTTGCAACCACATAGGTTGGCATATAAACCGCCACAAGCAATACACATATTGCGTACCGACCCGGACACCACAAGTGTGAACCAAACTGCAAGGGAAGTGGAACAATACAGTAAGAAAAGCAGATACAAAATTAAAATAACGTGAACAAACACTTATGTACAGTAATTGGAAGCAGCCTTATGCTGAACATAACTGCAGGGTCTGGACTATATAAATGTTAACTGTTCAATGCAGACGTATCGTAAAATGTAAGAAATTAAAACTTTTAATAGTAATCAGCCTTATGCTGAACTTACGATGACCAAAATTTTCTATGTTCAACAAACATAAAGGGAACAACGTGCTATGGAAGGTACGGAAGCAGCACTATGCTGAACTTACGATGAACCACAGCTGATTATATTATACTAACATAAAAGACAAGTAACATAAAAAGTGCTAAGGATCAGATCTAAACACATATCTAAGCTGAAGCAGCCTTGAGCTGAACTTTCAATATGTAAAAGTGAACAAAATGCTTATGAATGGAAGATACAAAGGTTAAGCATTGCCTAATCAATGTAATACTGACACATCAAGTAAACTAAAAATAAAAGCAGCCTTATACTGAACTTCCCTATACATAACCACAGTTAAAGATAGGCATGAAGTAAACAGTAAAATACTAACAATCTATTACACAAAATACAGAAAGCAGCCTTATACTGAACTTCCATACAACATTACATAAATTGGAGTCAGCCGCATAAAATAAAATAAAAATAAAAGTGAACAGAATTAAAGCATGAGGTAAACAGTACAATACTAACTTATCTAGTAAACTTAAAATGAAAGCAGCCTTATACTGAACTTCTATATACATAACCACAGTTAAAGATAGGCATGAAGTAAACAGTAAAATACTAACAATTTAATACACAAATACAGAAATCAGCGTTATACTGAACTTTCATACAACATTACAAAAATTGGAGTCAGCCGCATAAAATACCTAGGGTTAGCTGCACTTTACAGCAGTCGGTTTGAAATGAGCAGGCTTATGCTGGACTCCTTACATCTATGATATACAATACAAAAACCAAAAAATCTGCAAAATGTGTTTCATAGGTTATTACGAAACTAATACGGTAACTGAACAGTATGTTACGGACATAACTGTAGGCGTGGCAAGCGAATGTAGGACTGAAAAGCATTGGACTTCCAACGACCCATTTTTGTATGGCATCATCCGGATAACCTTGCATCACTGCATGTGTGGCAGCACCAATGTGAAATGAATGAGACTTATAACGTGTTGTGTCTAAACCAAGAAAGGAAAGTACATTTTTTAGATGCAGGTTAAAAAATGCATAAGATACTGGATGGCCACCGGGTAATTGAAACAGTGGCCCTTCTGTATGTGTTGCATGAACAAGATATAGACGGATAGCTGTAACAGGGCAGATGGCAGGATCAGACTTATTAGCTGGTAGGAATAATGTAGCAGCCCTAGAACTGTGCTTTTATGACCAAAGTGTAAGTTCCAACCCCAAGGTTCCATCTGCGGAATCAATAATGTGTAAATCCTGATACATGATCACATTTGCCACAGTGTGTGGGGATTTGACACAGACCACCGATACGCAAGAATGCAAAAATACACATGGCAGAGAACATAATACGATGCAAATAATTATTCATAGTACATGTATATGGGAGAGCCAGTACAAACTTCCGCAGCAATGCATAAGTAATAGGCAGGCGAATATCTGGTTGAGCGGTATGAGTGACCAAGTTAGTTGCACTCTTGAGAAACTGACGCACTAAAAATGTGCGACTACAATCATTATAGCCAAAAAGCTTATTTATGTATGACAATGCAGATACATGAGATGCTATGGTGGAGACATTGTAACTGGCCATAAATAAAGATGCAAGGAAATTAACTAACATCACATTCGATATAGGTAACTGTACAACGACATTATTTTCAGCACAGAACGAGACAAAACGGTTCCAATAATTGAAGTAAATAACTTTGGTTCTGTTACTAAGAGCATGTGATATGATATGCTGCGAATATACAGTTAAAGCAAGAGATGATGATCCGGTAGACTGGCGGGTGACTGATTCAGAAATGGAGCTGCCATTAGAACGCCTTCTGAAATTCAAAACGAGACAAGTGGTCAGCAATATTATTATCTAAACCACTAACATGCTTGGCCCTAAAAAGGATATTGTATTTCAATGATTACAACACAAGTCTGCGCACAAGTTTCATTAAGATGGGATCTTTAGAAGTGAGTTTATTTAGCACACAGACAGTTGTCATATTATCAGAGTGGAAAACAATCTTGTGGTTGGCTATTTTGTAACCCCAAAGTTCTACCGCCAAGACAATCGGATAGAGTTCTAATATGTTAATATGGAAGGACTGCATATATTTTGACCACTTCTGGGCAAACCATTCTCGCCCAAAAGCCGCAGCAAATCCTACGGTAGAAGAAGCACTGGCATATAGATGTAAGCTATCTGTCGAGATCCAGTCATCATTCAAAAACAGGCACCTGCCATTGAAAGATTGCATAAAAGAATGCCACATTTCCAGATCTGCCCGTGCAGCCATGTTTAGCCGTATGAAAAAATTGGGACAGGAGATTCCAAAAGTCAGGTCATACAAGCGCCGTAGGAAAGTACGACCGGGAACCACACAGGAAGTGGCAAAATTCAGCAGCCCTAATAAAGACTGAAGTTCCTTAAGGGTAACCTTTTTACGACATATGAACTGAGAGAGTTAGAAACGGATTTTCTCAACTCTATCCACTGGTAAACAGGTGACCATGTTCATGGAATCTACCTCAATACCACAGATGGTAATACATGTGGTAGCTGGCACGGTTTTGTCTGCTTTGATTGGAATATTAATTTCGCGACATAAAGCAAGAAAGTGGTCAAGAGTTTCCTGGCAATGGTTTGTATCTGGTGGTCCTACAAAGAAGAAATCATCCAAGATATGACTCATGATCCCGCTAAATCTGTAATTAGACATATCAACTTTATATATAATATATCAACGTTTTATTGAATTACTTACTGCAAAATTTGATGTCTTATTTAATAAGTAACCTGCAAAATCAACTGGAGAAGGCAGAATCACATTAGCCGTTATTAACTGATCCCGAGTTTTGTCATATGTAGCAGGTACTTTCCTGAATGAAGGGGAGATTACCACGTAGGAGCGCCGATTTGTTTTAAGGTCAAACTCACTTTATTAATATCAAATGATCGAATTCTACGAAAATTTTCTTACCGTTGAATTATTTCCTCATTGTTTCAGGACAATACCTTAGTTAAATCTCAATAAAGTTTATTTAGTGGAACGGTATAATAAAATAAAAAGAATAATCATCAAAAACAACTTGTCCCCAACTTTGACTGTAACTTTGACAATAACAGATATGGTCGGCACTGTGCTCCGACGTACTATTTTCGAATTAATACTTGTTGTAAATTTCTTTATCATTTAGTTATTTAGGCCTTTTGTGTTTCCTGCAGATTTGTAGATACGTGTTTGTATTTTGCTGTTTGACTAATAGGAGTAATTGTTAGAAGCACATTTATAACAAATAATTATGTTAATCCTGAGATTGTTCAGTATATTTTATCTTTATAAGTGAAACTAGATCTGAAAACACATGGCAGAACCGGAGATTTTCATTTGCGAAAAAAATGCGTATCTTTTGCGGAAAATAAGTTCCTTCATTTGCAGTAAAAATGTTATCATTATCCAAAGATACCTCTTCCGTCAGACAATGTTAAAAATCTAGTTAGCATTGCTGGATTTTAATTGTTGCCCCTTGCTCACCACGGAAAGGTGGAAGTAGGATTTCGGGCAAGATAACCTTTAAAATGTGGCATGCACTAAAAGTAATGTCACGATAAAACAGTAAAACACTTTCCACATCATAACCAATGTACACGCAATTGTTATCATAACAGAGTCACATTTCTGTAACAGTACCGAATACCCTATCAATTTAATGTATTGAAGGGTTGTTATTTCTTCTGAAATCAACTTGTTGTGTTGAGCAACTATGAAATCCAGTTTTTCTTTTCCGAACGCTTGCGTGTTGCAGGATGTTTAATTAACTGTAGTTTTACGTACGTCGCTGCCTGTACTTTTCCAAGGTATCCAAGAAAAAGAAGATTGCTGGATGTACACTGTAAAATTGTTCATTAAAGTGAGCATGAAATGACTCGGTTCCATGGTTTGTACGTTTTACGTCCTCCGGTAAACCAGCCCACATATATGGTGGAAACAACTATTAAAGGGAATGCTATCTAAGTCAATTTAATTACAAAAACAAACAAAAAGACAATATGTCTATGTATTCAATATATCATATTTATTTGAAAGATGAAATTCTGATAGAAATAGTGAAAACATATAATACATATCTGAAAAATGCCTTACAGTTCGAGAACAGTGGCAAGCGGTAATAATGGTTTTGTTTTGCTAGTTTTGAACAATAAAACGTTAATAAGGACCGTTTCAAATAAAGTAACATGTTACACTATTACAATGGTATTATAAGCATCTCTAAATCGCATCATAGTCCTAACATGTACAGTAAATAAAGCAGGTATGTTATATACATGACGAAGTCATTCCCTGCTTAAGACGCCTGCATGCTTGATTGTGTGTTCAGTCAGATATTTTTTTGCGTGATAAGTTTGGCTCAGCGAGACAGCATGGAGATAAAAAATGAAACAACACAACAAACTATTTGCTTAATGACTGTTGCGAGAATTTACCCCTTGTGCGTGTAATCTTCTCCTAAAGGAATTGTTTCCCTATACAATAGTAAAATTGCTTTGATCTCATTTTTCTCTTCAATAAAAGCACAGCACAATAGCAAATATAATCTTTTCTTCTAAATAAATGACGATTTGTTTTGAAAGCTCGTTCTACTTTGAATCCAGTGCAAAGGTATTAAGCAATAAATATTGCACACCAAAATATTTTACCTATAGTTATTCTAAATTAAGCGACACAGAGCATATGCAAATACACATGGTCTATGTTTGACCTACTTGTAATCTAAACACTGAAACAGCATATCTTTAATGAAATATTTTTCAATGCCATTTATTTACAAGCTATATTTTGTAACAATAGGGATGTCGTGAAGTTGACATTTCTAAATGGAAAATTAACAGGAATCCTAATCTTCTAATGTATAAGAGAAACGTTCTTTTTTCCCTGAAAGAGCATTTAATATGTCAAAGTAGAGACAGGCACAACAGCGCTCTCGTTTTGTATCAATATGTATTTCATTCAGTTGATTTCTCGAACAACAGTAGGCAACGCCTAATGTATAAAACGAATTAACGTATCTTACACCGGAACTTATGACTGAAAAAATATTTAGAAGAATAAAAGCCAACAATGACTTTTATAATGGAGTATGAAACTATTTATTCACTGTATTTCCTAGATCATTTAGAACATTTAATAATCCATTTAGAGGGTAAAACATATCAGAGATATGAGGACAAGTGACTCTTTGAAATCATTTGAAGCGCTGATCTTAATCGGAATTGATACATTTTAATCTAAAATTTCTCGATCTCTTTTGCTGTAAAAATGCGTGTTTTTCATACAACTAAACTTTGACTTAATATTCGATCCACTTATGCATATATATTCAGTACAACCTTTTTGTACTTAATGTCCTGCTAAGCGTTGTTTAAAACTTTGAAAATCAATTTTGGAAAATGTTCATTGGGAGAAAAAGTCTTTTAAAATACAATGTAGTTTCTTTGCAAAATTAAAAAATATGATAATATAATCACGTTTATAAAAATGCTAGGCTGTTTAATCTAAAATTTGCATGCATCACTCAATGACAGATTTATTATATCTCCGGTAATATAATCACCTTCTAAAAAGAACAACAACACTGTTTCTCTCTTACCGGAGTTTATGTACAATTAATAGATTTAATATGTATATACTTACGTTTATTTTCTCATGAAAATCATGTAATTTCAGCAATAACGCTTAAAGTGCACACTGGGAAATGGTCATTATTATTTATTAGTATCATGTTTTTAGAATATTTATTCTATAATAAGCGCGGTATGCGACCTTTTTATTTGCAAAAATACGGTTAATGTGAATGTTATCTATGTCATGTCCTTGCGTTAATACCTGATCATTATTTCTTCGCAATTTGTTTCAAACAATAACAAGTTGCCTTTTTGCGAGGTAAGTTTTAAAACTACTTTACATTCTAAGAAATATCAGGCAGTTATTAAAACGTCATATAAGACTTAAACTGAATCTAGCTTATGCATTTCCTATTAATAAAATCATTAACAGCTATCAATATATTACAAGTCTTTATGGTATCTTATTTCAGTTTGTAGCACAGCAATGTGTTTTCACGTAAAATATTAATGCAAATAATAAACTCTTTAAAGGAAGACTCATGGGGAAATTATATGATCGATTTGAAATTCCACCTTTTTTTTCTTCATCCAAAACTTCAAAATTTACATACATGCATCAGGTGCTGGCATGATAAAAACGGCGGACTCCATGTTCATTATAAAACCTATAATTCCGAAGTACCGAAGTTTAATGCTAATGTAAAAACACACACTGAGTAGTAGCTATCATTTTGTTGCACGTTAAGTCTTATTTCAGAAGCTCGTATATTTTATGATTTTTCGTTATAATCTACCTACACACCTCTTAAGTCAGTATTTTCTATTTGACATCACAGAAGAAAGGAATAACAATGATACAAAATCAATCCCTTGGTTTGAAATTTAGACCGTAATTGTAAATTTCTTATTGTCCAAATCTTTTTAATTTCTTATTTTGTAAACAATCTTTCTATTCTGAAAATTTGCTCATTTGTATCACCTGGGACATCACGAACATTGATTGTAAGTCATGAATATTGGCATCTGATTTAATATTCATGGAGCTTATTTTCAGAGTTAAACTTGAGCTACGTGAGGTCTTACACATACATAATTTTTTTTTTCGATTTAGATTGAACTATCATACGTGATGGCCACAGATGTAAATAATCCATGACGTCATTTAAGTGAAATATCGACAGATGTGTAATAAATGTTCAGTGTGAAAATTAATTAAATAATGCATGTGTTAAAAGTTTCCAATTGTCTGTTTTAGAAATACTGCCTAAAGGACAAATTCGTATTCGATAAACAATAAAATTTATTAATATACAAGTAATTGATTGGCAAAGCTTCTGATTATTCCAGGCGCTGCGTTCAAATCATGTCTTGGCGTTTAATTAGCGCAAAATCGCCTTGGGGAAATGTTTTTCAGTATAAGTCATGAACGCATTTGGGCGTAATACATTTTGATTCTATTTACATATGCGAAAGCTCAATACATTAAACTGATGTTGCAGAATAAAGTAACTCATTAAGATTAAAACCTTGTGTTTTTGTCTTTTATAATCAAGAATTAGTAAGAGAATTGATCTAGAGGCGTGTTGCATGTTTAAAAAGGTCATATGAAATTAGATAAAAATGCTGTGTGTATAAAATTAGAAATGTGGTTCCTGGAATGAGTGTATTGTTTTGTTAAAAGCTATCGCTGTACAGTACAGTAGCATTTGCTGTATATGATTTCATACCATCAGGCCTACCTAATAATACTTACATCTGCATCACTTGTATCTGATGATATTAAATACAAAAATAAACAAACAAAGAAACAAACATACATACAAAAACAAACAAACAACCCCCCACAAAAAAACAAAAAAAAACAGCGTTACGTCAATGTAAGAGACACAGCGACGAACACAATTGTCCTAATGTATTTTTAGGGTAATATGAAAAAAAAATCCACCTGAAAACTATCTACCTTCATTTACCCTTAAGGTTGCAAAGTATATTACCCATATAGTGCAAATCATTCACAACTTTTCCAGTAAAAGAAGTACCTAAATAGTCAGTTACTAAATAACTAAATCAGGAATTATAAGAATCATTTATATATTCAATCATATCACTTTTATACCTTGTAATAATGTCACGACAGCTATATGAGCGGTAAAAACAATCATGAAGTTATTGATAGTGATTCAGTGACTATCAGTGATTGTTACTTGTACGATTATCCATTTGTTTTTGTAAGCGACGGATCATGTTATGAATTCAAAAGATCGCTTTTTTTGCAATATATCACATTGTTCTGTCATAACAAAAAAAAAATATTCATCTTGTTTAGAGATCACTTTGATAGGTTTCTTCTTTTCATTGCTTCAGTCGGGTTACATCCTTTGTACTTTGCATGTTATAAATTTACGGCAATCGAGAGGAATTTTAATGACTTTGTAAAAACCATATATTCTAACAATTGACTTATTTTAGAGACCCTGTTATTTATATTTCTGTAGAAAATGAAATGTTTTCTAAGGCCTATCATTATAGTAAACCAACAGCTAAAACGCTAAAATTATCCTGTGATTGCATCAACAGTCTCTGAAACAGTAATTACTCAGTGACATTATGTGCATGATGTTGTAAAAGGACAGTCAATCAAGGCTTAAAAGGAAAAACGGCGTCATTAGAGATTCTATTTCTTTCAAAGAACTAACTGAAGACGAAATAGATTAGCCAATAAGAAGGTAGGTAGAAAAAATCAAAATATGTAGCCATTAACTTAATGTGTGGCACTAGATTTTACGTGCGTACTGATTAAGCTTGTCCTTCGCCTAAATGCACTCCATTCCAAAGCATGTTCAATGATCTATGGTTTATCTAAAGATGATAATTGTTTTACCTCTTTTGATTATGGTAGTGTCAAAATGCTTCATCTCCAATATCAAAAAAAAAAAAAAAAAAAAAAAAAAAAAAAATGCTAGGCGTCTAAATACTGTTTATATACTTAATGCTAAATGAGGGATTTTGACATAAAAAGCCGTATGTTGTTGACAACGATAAAGAGTTAAAACTTTTTTTTTCAAATATTAAAAGCTATATAAGAGATGAGGCGAATGAATGATGTCCTTTTCTGTCATATCACTTTATAATATGCACCGTATTCTGTCTTTAATTATAAAAAACAATGACTGCAAATGTCACATGTTGGTGTCAACGCAATTGCCAGATGACGCTAGTTAGCTGAATCTTAAAACTCAATTGCGGCATCAATTTTGACTAATAACTTTGAACCTGGGGATAAACCAAAATTATAATTATGATCACTAAATCTTTAATGATCATCTGTGCGATAGGAAACAGTTTGTTGTCTTATCGGGTACCTAATCTGACACTGTTAAAATCTCTTCAGGCGTTCCACAAGGCTCCATTCTTGGACCTCTTCTTTCTTGTATATATATTAACGACATTGTTTCAACTATCTCGTCTCAGATCCGTTTATTTGCTGATGACACTACAACCAACATTATTGTTGACCATCCCGCTTCATCTACGGAATACCGTTAGGGCCATCATGGTTAGACGTTATAATCCAGAGGGCGACAATGCGATAATGCGATAACGACAGTGCGATAATGCGATGGCGACAGTGCGACAACGCGATAATACGATGACGACAATGCGATAACGTGATAGTGCGATGGCGATAATGCGATAGTCATATCGTACTGTCGCCATCGCATCATCGCATTGTCGCCATCGCACTATCGCATTGTCGCCATCGCGTTTTCGCATTATCGTACTGTCATCATCGCATTATCGCACTGTCGCCATCGCATTATGGCACTGTCGCCATCGCACTATCGCACTGTCGCCATCGCATTATCGCCATCGCACTATCGCATTGTCGCGTTATCGCATTATCGCACTGTCACAATCGCACTATCGCATTGTCGACTATCGCCTTCCGGTACACATGCGCACGTCGTTTTTTGGTATGTACACAAGCGATTTTTACGAAACAAAAACAATTGCAGAAACATAAAATGGATGGCTTTATAAAGATATACTTTGAAAGAGGTTACAGTTATAATGAAATCCGATTCTTTTAAAAGTGGGTCCAACTATATACAAAAAAAACGATGTGTGCATGTGTACCGGAAGGCGATAGTCGACAATGCGATAGTGCGATGGCCATCGCATTATCGCACTGTCGCCATCGCATTATTGCACTATCGCATTGTCGCCCTCTGGATTATGACGTCTAACCACGATGGCCCTAACGGTATTCCGTATTCATCTGCATATACACTCAACTCAGACCTCTCAAAAATTAGTCCATGGGCAGAGCAATGGCTAGTCTCCTTTAACCCAACTAAAACAGAGTCACTTACTATCTCACGCAGAAAAAACAAGCCAATCCACCCACCTCTTGTCTAAATCAACACCCAAATAATGTCACTTTTCACAAACACTTGGGCATTACATTCTTTGATAATGGCACATGGCATACATATATACAAGAAATCAAAAACAAGGCATGGCAACGCATAAACATACTAACATCGTTCAAATTCATTCTTGACAGAAAATCATTAGAAACAATATACTTCTCCTTCATTCGCCCATTTTCGCTTCGTTCTTGAGTACGCCGATGTTGTTTGGGACAACATTACACAAAGCGATGTGGACGATCTTGAACGAATCCAAATTGAGAAGAATCTTCTCTGGAGCAACTCAGCTGGTTTCTCATGCCAACCTTTATAAAGGAACATTACTTGAGCCTTTACAAGATCGCCGAGATAAGCACAAACTCATACTCTTCTATAAAATGAAAAATTCTTTATCGCCAACATATCTGTCAAGCTTGGTACGCCCATCTGTTGGATATACTTCACCATATGGATTACGAAACACGGATGAGATCAGAAACATCCATTGTAATACTGAACTTTTTTCAAAGTCTTTCTTGCATTCTACTATCGTCTCTTGGAACTCCCTCCCAGCCACCACTCAAAACTTACCAACGTTATCTGCCTTTGAAAATGCTCTTAACAAAAACAAAAAGAAAGTACCTGAATTCTACTATCAAGGTAACAGAGAGGCATCGATACAACATGCGCGTCTACGCATGCATTGCAGCTCACTAAAGGAACATCTCTATTAAAAAAAAATCATTGAAGATCCTGTGTGTGCTTGTGGCCTTGTAGAAGATACAGATCATTATCTTTTATACTGTCCACTATATACTCAGCAACGAATGGTCCTTTTAAACAAATTACAACCATTGGCACCGATCACTTCAAATACCCTCCTTTACGGTATGAACACCCTTGACAGCTCATCAAACTCGGAAATATTTTCTTACGTACAAGACTTTATCACCACTACTCAGCTCTTCAAATGGTGTACCAGTCAAACTTACAAATCTCCGACCCAATCAGTCCCATAATGTCAGCATCACTCTCTCTTCAATCCTTTTTCCCAAATCTCTTTCTTTACTATACACCCTTATCCTAAACAGATGTCATGACATGTTGATGAATTTAAAGCAGTAAACTGATCACCAATGTTTACTGTCAATCTCCTTTTCCATCCTTTTCGTTTCATTGTAAATGAATATTTTTATTTGGTTAAACTACTTGTCTTGATGTTTGATACACCGATTGTGCAGCTTTGCAAGATAAACAAAAACGAGGCGTTAGTATAAGCTGATAGCTTTTTTCCTCAATTCTGTGTGACACATATAATATCACATGTTATTGTCCTATACATGTATAATCAATATATATCTTTGTGAATACTATACAATGTGTAAATGTCAAATATATTGATATGTTTCATGATAAGTAAATATTGTTTAAACCAAACCAAAATAAATGCACTTTGACTAAGATAAGTTCTCATAAAAGAAAAAAGCAACCTACCAAATCAATACATAAAAGGTATATGGACTTAAAACAGACTAAACACAAGGTATTACCTTTACAAATAACCAAAATACAAACCTAACGCATGTTTTACTTATACACAAGAAAGCTAACTTTCGCTCACAGGTAAATAAAAAGTCCTTAAAAAGTTTTCGAAAACATATATAACCGTTGATAGTACTAACATTAAATGAATGAAATAATTAACTCAATTAACCGGGTTTAAACAGATGAATTTAAGTTTTAAATAAAACTATCGTTGATCATGTGAAATCACTAATTTTAACTTCAAAGCAGAGCATAATCGATGCCACCTTTTTGAGTCAGACATTTGTGATTGATAAATACAGTATAGTCCTTACATTGTAGCCTACGCCGGCCAGATTTTTAAAAATAGGTATTTTTTGTAACATGGAACGCCCGATTTATTTGAAAAAAAATACGGTTAATGTGGAAATCTACGGCTTCGTAATCCACACTTAATAACACCTATTATTTTGAACATAAATGCTCAGAAATAAATCTTCAATACTTTTTCATGTATGTCTAATTTTAGAAGCGTTTAATCCCCAAAGGAATATAACTGCGCACATTCGCTTCATGTCTGTGGTTTTTGTTTCACCTTAACTATAAAACCCAGCTCTATTCGAATGTAAAAATCCCCTTTCTTTCTGATCATGGGGGAGACTTAATCCCTCTTGTATCAAATTTAGACTGTGGTGACCATTTTATGGTTGTCATTACCTTTCATCATCTTATTCGATAACAATGTCATTATTTCGTAGGCTTTTTACACTCTCCTTTCATTTATCATAGCAAGGTCAGCATGTTCACATGGTTTAGAAAATGATTAGTGTGGGTGTAATGGTTCGTGATCATGAATGAACAAACCCAACTGTATTGCAAGATCAACATGTAAAACTGCACGAAGGGAAAATATGTTAAAATAGCAAAACTGTACATGGAACAGTATGAATGAATGAATGAATGAATTATTCAAATACTTTGTTTAAATCGCGGTTTGTCTCGTCAATACGAGGATATTGTTATACATACATCAAAAGTTTTCGAGTAAATGCGTTTTATAATGAGCAATAATCGCATATAAATTACGAGGAAGATAGCTGTAAATATTTCTTGTCATAGTTGAAAGTTTTGACGCCAATTTACCGGCCATAATTTCTTAAAATCATATTCTTAGTAATTTATTCAACTGATTTTGCTATTTGTTTGTATTAATTGTTCAAAGAAAAAGAACTTAAACTATCACTCAAGTATATTTTTTACACATGACTGCTAAACATTGCAGTTATACACGTTATTTCCTTAATGTGTTTAATACTTATGACCTACTGTGCAAATGATTGGACTCATCTAGGCGAAAGGAATAATTTGCTATTTAAAAAAAGCAAATACAACTGACTAAATATCTGAGTATTTTCGCGAAACTGAAAACAGTAGTCAGATCAGTCACAACGATTCAGCACATCTTCGCCAAAATCTTGTTAGTTACGTTCAATTACCTAAAAATATTGTACTACAGAAATCTACATATTCCTACGGCAGTGTAAACGGGCAAATAATAATTACATTTACAAATGTATCCATGCGTAAAGAAACTCATTACTTTGATTTGTATTAAAGCGATTTTGCCTTTTAGTCTGCACATCTTCTCCGTAAAATAATTTGCACTAACAAGGGAAAATAAAAATAAATGTTCAATGCATTCTTAAAACATTTTGCTTACTGTTTCATCTAAGAATACAAAGAAAATATCCCATGAACACACCTTTGATTATTCATTCATTTTGTATACAAATTAACTCGTGTTCACAGAAAATAAATGGATTACACCTGAGAAGTGTGTGAATCATGCTCACACAATATGTTCCATGTACCACTGATAAAAAACAGCAAAGATCTACAGAACTTTTCAGATATTGAATTTATACTGGCCAATTACTGAACAATATCAGATACAATTGTAAAATAATAGAAGTAATAAAAATTTGTATAGTCATTTTGTTGTAGATAAAGATTTTTTTCATCAGTATAATTGGGGTATAATGACTAATTATAAACCAAGAAATACATCAAAAAGATTTTCCTCTTGTGCTAGCCAGAAACCCTCAGAGTTTTATTTAAGGCTGATTTACGAATGTTTCTTAACAAAAAATTGATACATATCTTATTTAAAAAATTATGTTAGTGTTGCATGTTTTCAAACTGAATAAATGCTGATCAATGAAACATATTCTCTGGAAAATTCAAATTATAACAAGCATTTATTAAAGAAATATTTAGTATCATTACACAGTTTAAGAATAGACACATTTTTCTTTTCTCTTGTTGCAAAAAGGCACAAGTCACGAGATTCAAACCAGAAACATTTAAATGTAAGCATGGTTTCCACGTGCAGTGTTTCATTTAACTATGGCATGGTCTCTTTGTTTGTGAACAGAACTACGTTTAGCACACATACATTAATCCAAGCCTCGAAATGTGTACAACTTTTATTTGAGAAATAAAACCCCAACTTGATGTTTTTTTTTTAAATATAAATGTATTAATTTTTTATGTCGAAAGTGTTTCAATAACTTTCCAAAAATCCAGAAAAAAACTCCAGGTTTTAAATAATTTAATGCAAATATAACCAAGCTACAAATTATGCAACAGATGTTCAGTTTTAACAATTGTTCCATGTCATTTTTGTCGAAGTGTTCAAAATGAATTGAGTGGAAGATTGTAATTTGTTCTGTTAAATTTCTGTCTTATATTTATTCTTTGTGTTTTACATTGTATTCATTCCAATAATTTCAGTACATAAGTTCTATAAGATAATAAATGTATCTTACTATGCGACTTGAGCTGTCTCAACAGTGTGACGTATAGTCAAAGGTGTTTTCAGCATTCATTTATTTTGAGAAGTGGTAAATTCAATAAGAAAATGTCACCAACAGCTTTATGTGTCTGCACATGTCTACAAACTTCTCGTTTTAGACAACCTTCACAGACACCTTTATATTTACTGGGGAATAAAAAGACAAAAACTGTATGGGGACAATTGATATTTGTTTTTCAAACGGTGTGGCAGGTCGCAATAACCTGAACTATTGTGTGATTGCTGATCATTCAAACTGAGGAGATAACTGTTTCAAAGCAAATAACAAACTTTATTGACAAAGAATGCAGTCAACGGATATACTTGCGTATTTCTTTTTGCATTTTCTCTGCCAACATCTAAGGAGAAGCTCTATTGAACATGCACTGCTTTGTATTAATCGCCTGTCAGGCATGTTTTGCCAAATAAATATGTCTAGCTATTTAATTTACTCCACAAGAAAACATTTGAATCATTTTTTAAAAAAGGTTTACAAAACATATTCTACAAATGAAAGACAGCTTTATACAAATGTGAAGGGCGTAGCTAGGTGTACTTCTTACGTCCAGATGTACACATCGATCCAAAATTGTGTGTGTGGTGGGGGGGGGGGAAAGAAACAAAGAAGCTATAAATTCGAAACCTGTTGTAAAATGTGACGGTGTAAATGGGTAAGTGTAAGGATAAAAAAAAAGGATAAGGACAAAGTCGTATAAAAATCTTAATGTGTATGTGGCAGTTACCGTTCAAAGTCATCAAGATTGGCCGGTTTTACTTTCACTCAAAACAGGTTTCATCCAAAACCACCCAAAGAGGAGTTGTAACAACGCTGTGTGATGTTATTTTATCATATCTTAGGAAGGTACATATGTCTGTTAAGTTTATAGCGTAGTTTTGTTTTATTTTTTATTTATTTTTTTGCAGCAAGCAGTCCTCAGTAATGATTTGATTGCGTCAAGAAATTTTCTAACTTGTTTCATTCTCTATTAAAGAAACAAATAATCAATAACGATTATACTTATGTTATGTTACGAATATACTCGTAGTTCTTTGCGGAATAATCTTTAAAAATGTTAACTGATATAACTGAAACGGTCCTTTTGAAAATAGAACTTAAATTAAAAAAAAAAGATTTGGTACGATATAACAGGGGGATATTTGACTTTTTCTTCAAATTCTATAGAACATATCATTAAAACAACAACCTGTGTCAATAAACAGGTGAAAAGATGACATTGACGTGTCAGT
Source organism: Cyclina sinensis (assembly GCA_012932295.1). Classification (NCBI taxonomy): domain Eukaryota; kingdom Metazoa; phylum Mollusca; class Bivalvia; order Venerida; family Veneridae; genus Cyclina; species Cyclina sinensis. Next base: position 31,871,945 of record JAAONU010000014.1, on the reverse strand, counting down.
ATCCTATAATACTGATGCATATTTGTTAGTTAATATCTAAATAATTATGTTCACTTCAGTTAAAAGTATTTTTTTTAAAGAAAATAACTTTTATCAGAGATTTATCTGTAATGGGGTCATAAAGCATCGGTTTATGTTGGTACACAGACTTTATTTGTATTTCTTTAGATGACATACCTTTTCATATGTCATTAATATTTATTTCAATTCATTGCAGAACTTCAGATTTATTTGAGTTTCAATCTTTATTTCTTCTGCATTCTATATTTTTATTTAGGTAGCACTATCACCTATTCAATATATTTGTTTTGTACAAATATTTAAGCCATTTTAGTAGTTCATAAAAAAATCAAGTTTACCTTTGACTAAACTCATTTTTTATGCAAAAGATTTACTATATCAGTTATCTAAAAGTTTTTTTTGCCAGATTCCTTAATTTCGACATGCACGTTGATCTGACAGACAGACACAGGTCGTTTTCCTTTCATGATAAAAATAATGATTCGGAAATCCAGAGTTATTATCTTTATTTCTTTTAAACATGCAGCATGGGGATAGCTTAATCATGTTTAACTCAAGTCTTATTTTAGAAGAAAGTTATTCTAAGTACGTTCATTTGCCTACATTGTTTCTTTTATGTATGACCTCAACCTCAAAATTCAGCTGTAACCACAAGTTCTTTTTATCTTACCGACAAGGCATAAAATTAAATCCATGAGCATCAAATTTGGACAGTAATAACCATTATATGACTGGCCGCACCTTCCTATTTGTCCACTGGATAACAATGTGATTATTCTGAAGCTTTCAGCTTTGATTTGAAATACCTTTCATTCAATTTCAGTGAAGTCGTCAGGTGCATTTGTAGTGGGAAGTCATACTTGTAGGCCTTTGATTTAGATTTATGACTGATTTACCCATTGTACTTAATGTTTAAACTGTTGCTTTTAAAACTATTCTTTTGTTATTACTGTATCGATATTCTGTCATGCAAACAAATTGTTAACTCAAATTAGAAAAAAAAGCCACAAACGATCCATCCCAAATCATATTTGGTTGACGCATTTATTCTATTTCATGATAATAAAAAATATTTTAGTTATTACCGTATATTGATTCGACATAATGACAAACATTTCATTCGAAGAATCACGCAGAATGGGATCTATGTTTTAAGAGATGATAGTTTTAATGACATTTAAAACGCATAAAAAAGAAAGATGATAGCATGGGTATTTTGAAAAGTGACATTTCCCAATACAAAGGTAACGTTATACTGAATCACAAGTTTCGAAACCAAAGGAATAAAAAAAGCAGAAAGTTTCCAATTTAAAACAGAAATTTTATTTAATTGTCTTTCTTTTAGGGTCCATTGTTTAAATAAAAAAGATATAATAGAAAATGATAGCTAAAGTACACTTCTACTGAATCATCCGTGCCGGCTTTATGGTTCACTGCTTTTAAAGATTCTAATAAAACAAATACTTCTGCAACGTAGTCATAGCCCCCGCCGCACCCCCACCCCCATGTACCTGTAAATATTTGATAAACGAGTTATTAAACTTTTGACAAACTACTTACATATTATCTGATATTCATTCAATAACATGGTTCTCTTTATCCATAATTCTTTTTGGTTCCAGGAAAAAAGCGATATTTTCCACTAAAGATTTATTGTATAAGAAACGTAATACTTATAGACAGAAATAACTTACAAATTCAACAGACTCAGACAGTATGTTACATGTAAATCTATCTTTCCGACTTTGATAAATAACAGTAAGGAACCTTAACAAATATTGATCTCATCACCTTGATTTAGATTGGCCATGAACTAGATAAAACGGGATGTTTGGAGATTAAGCATGTAAACAAAGGAGTATGTTTCCGCGCAAGAATTGTTAAAAACATACTAGAATGTTAAAAACATACTGTGCACTCAACAATATATTTCCATGGTCTAATAATTTGTATAAGAAGAAGGGTTTAGGATTAGTTTGTCCCAAATTCATTTTAGTTCGTTAGTGTAGGAAGCTTGTAGACCTACTCTCGAATCTGTTCCTGGAACCAACCAGTACTAAGCAATGAGAGTAAAGTTTCTTGCTTAAGGAAACAACGACATGCACCTGACTGGGTTTGAACCCATGCGGCTAGCAATCCTTTGACTACTAGTCCGACACGTTAACCATTAGGCCACGCCGCCACCAAGGGTTCAGGATTGGTTGTAAACTATACAATGACATCATTTCCCGATGTTTTTGTGTTAAAATATGAATCAACATAAATAATAATAATAAAATAATAATAATAATAATAATAATAATGATAATAATAATAATAATGGAAAATAAGATTCTTAAAATGTAAACTACTTTTTTAAATCTGATGACCGATATTCAAACTTGGCCTCAGAATCCACAAGACAAAAAGTAAAATAAGTCGTATGAAAATTTTATAGACAAATACAGCCAATAAAATGTTAACAGGTTCAATCCTTTATTTCACACAGACACCTAGTTGATAACAATAGCCTATCCTTATTCAAGCTATCATTTAGCGATTTACGGTTAAGATTTTTTCGACCGACAAACCCAAAATGAGACAAATTAAGTTGAACATATTAATCACCAGCCCTGACTCGAGTTTTGAATACCTTCGTTTATACAATTCTTCTACACCAAATAGTTTTATAATACTGCACACAGTTCCAAACACATGTTGTATAGTTCTAAACTCGATGAAGATTCGTAACAGAAGAGAATGTATCTCAATTGTTTATATACCCACTTTTACTTTCATTAAACATTTTTAAGATTCTAATTATTTATCTTATCCTCGACGGAAATGTAACTTCATACAAACTTAAGACCAAAATATTTCTAAAAATCTAAAGTAAAAATGACTACGAGGATGCCTTATTTTTTACTGTTCCAGAAACACAAGGTAGCCCTTTATGTCATCTAACGGATAGACAACAGAATGATAAAATTTATAGCAAAAATGAGATTTGAAATTTAATATATTTATGATTTTTTAAATAAATGTAAAATGTACACAGAAAGTCTTATCTTAATACAGATCTCAATGCATTGATGCAAAATCAACTAAATCTTCAGTATGAATGAAAATATCTACGTGGTTCTCGCGATTTTAATGACTATCTTCTCTACGATTATGGGACCCTTTCAAATAAACTATGACTTAAACGTTTGCACATCTGAAAATTTGCTTTAAAAAGATTCATCTCGGGACTTTAATAAATGAAGTTCTCTATTTGTCTTATTTTATAATTAAGTAATCAATTAACCCGGATTGGCAGTCATACCTTGAAATCGTTGCGTAACAACGTCAGAAATGTTTACGTTGCTATGTCTAGTTTTGAAAAAGAGCAGCTGGCTACTTGTTCCAGGAGATATTTTAGATATATCTCCTGTTTGATTTTGTTTCCATTGCAGAACAAAATAGCTAATTAAATGTCATGTTACTTCTAAAGTTACCCTATTGTTGCATCAACAGTCTCTCGGGTATACAAAAGCAAGTAAAACAGTGGGCAGTGATGTTTGATAAACGAGACATTCAACCTTGTCTTGAAAACAAACAGCACTCTGCTTTTTGGAATTCGTTTTCTGTTATTCAGCTTACTGAGGCTAAATAGAATTGGTGTTTAATGAGAAACTAGGGACACAGATAAAATTATAGAGCTATTTGCTTAATTAGTGTCAATTTCTATGTTATTTCTAATTTCTAGTATTTCTTTTGTACATATTTTCAGTCTATTGGTTAATAGTTCTGTTTTCTAATGTAAACTGATTTGATTTGGGATTCATCTGGGACAGTTCAAAAGCGTTGGCTTTTATAATCTCTTTGCCTTTTATCAATTTTTAAATGCACGTGAATACAAAATAAGATGGTTCAATAAGTACAGAGTTTAAATTTCTACAGAGTTTTAAACACAGTTCTGACAAGAAAAACATGTACACAAGTTGCATATCAGTTCAACGCATAACAAAGGTCTAACTTTAGTAACTCTTGGTGAAGAGAGAAGAACTATATTTCCTTTTCTTTCTTAGATTTGATGTTCTGTTAAAATGTAGTTCATGTTATTTTAGAGGAAACAATTGATAAATAGAGGATATTTGTTTGTTTTTCGTGAATATGGAATATATCTCATCGAGAAGTGATACAATATAATATTTTCACGAGCGCGTAGCGCGAGTGAAAATATAAAAATTGTATCACTTCGAGATGAGATATATTCCATATTCACAAAAAACAAACAAATTTTCTATTTATTTAATGCTAACATTTGAAAAAAAAATTGAAAAAAATGAAGAACTATTTTTTTGATACTTACCATTGATAAACGCGCGTATGAATACATGATATTGGTCCTTCAATTGCACAAATTCCGCCATATTGAATCTTAAGCGACAGAAATCGATCAAACTTGCTTGTAGAATTTCAAGGATTTTTTCAACTTGTGCACCATGACTCAAAACGATAACATGACTGAAATTGGGAAATTTTTGGATAACTTGTCATTGAAGGTAAGTTCTTAATTTTTTCTTTATTTTACAGTCACGTGTGACAAAAAATTATGACTCATGAATGTCGGTACATGTAAAAGTAGTCCGGCATTTCTACTGTGAGTGATATAGAATCTATATCACTCACGCTGTGAGTTGATATGGAATATTTCTCACTGATAGAAGTCAGTATTTCAATAGTTAGCATTAAATAAATGTTTATTACTATTATTATTATAATTGGAGTTCTATTTATTATATACTTATAAATGAAATATTGAGAAATATTGATGAAATAAATTGCGTATTTTCATTTTCCGTATTTTCACTGTAAAAATTTATTTTTCACTGCAGTGAAACATATTTTCCGTATTTTCACTGGTGTCTTGCCGGACTACTTTCTTCTAAATTCAGCCAATACACTAAATTAAAGGGGAATTCTTTCGAATCTTAAGGTCAAAAAAGAGGAAAGTATAAAATAAACAGAAAATTCAAGTTTTTTCATTAAATACGGGATTTATTTTCATCTTGTGGTATGAAAATTATCAAATTTCACTCGTGGCTATCGCCACTCATGAAATATTTATTTTCATACCACTTGATGAAAATAAATCCCGTGTTTATAGAAAAAACTTGAATATCCTCTATTTCTTCTACAATGAAGATTCGCCTTATTTCGCGAGTCATCTTTTCAAACCTTGCCAGATATTAAAGGATGTTGGTAACAATTTGAAAATATTAATGTATTAATGCATTAAAATAGATGAAACAGCCGGCTTTGTTTATTTCAAGTAAACAGAAATTTAATTTAAATCAAATCGATAATCACAACATGAAGGAAAATTTATGGTGTGCTTACAACGTTTTGTTCACATGATAAATTAATAATTCCGAATTCCACATTAAATAATTATTTATTAATTTCAAATACATGTTTTGCGAAAATAGCATATTCATTTCGAATGAAAGTTGTTAATCTAGATAACGTAGTACGCTCCTTTGCTAAAAATGAGTTTATAGTTGACCTCAATCATGAAATTAATCCGAAACAGTAACCAGTAATCATAAACGTAAAAATCTTTCTTTCTTCGAGAAAAGAAAAGGACTTAATTATGTGGTATCAAGTTTAATCTGTAATTGCCATTTTATTGTCCACACCTTTCTGACTTCTCCCTTCGATAACAATGTGATTATGCTGAAGCTTTTTGCTCATTTTTGAAAATCCCTTCCTTTTTTTCAGTTCAGTCATCAGGTGCGTCGTGGGAGTCATAATAATATTGAAGATTGGAGTGAAGGCTCTTGATGTTTTCTCATTATTCGGAATACATTCATTGTTGCAAAGCTTTATTAGATAGATTGTGTTAATTCCTTATCGTCATATTTAACTAAATGTACATTCTAAAAAAATAAAAATGTGACGGTTTAGGTTCTCAAAGATTATCAAATATGTTTAATGATTCGGATAGGTTAAAGAGGGGATTCTTATCAATGGCCAAAGCTAAATTTGCGAATCACGATAATAAATATTAATGATGAGTTAAAATAAAGTTGTGGTCAACCTATTAAACAATGTTATAAAATAACACAGGGGGTAGCACAAATATATATAAGTATTGGGTGACTGTTCATAAATTGCAAATTTTTAGTGCTAATCTCTTAAAGATTGCATCAATTTGGTGACCTTTGTACGATGTAAGTACTATGCTTCCATATGATTGCTTGTAAGGTCTTCTGGACGCGTTCTACTGGTTTTACATTACAACAACATATAACAGCGCACAACCTTTTCATTATTAGTAAACGACAAGATTAATAAAGCATTAAAAATCCCAAACCTATTTATTGAATAACATAAATTATTATGGACATTAGAAGCTTTGTCTGAACAAGTTATGAGGAATGAAAGAAAATGTATAAAACAGAAGGCTGACATTCAGGATAAGTATGTAGCCTGCTTAAGAGCTATAAGTGTATATTGACATTTCTTATGCATGTTTCGATTCAGCATTTTTAAGTGAAAACAGAGACTGAAAATAAAGGAAATAAAAAATCAGGAAAGCTTACTTTACTTTCACTTTTAAATTTCAACTAATGTTAATGGAACAGAAATCGTCCAGATCAATTTAAAACATGCTCATGACTAACACGAAGTTATGAAATTAATGGCTACCCTTACTTAACCATACCCTTTCAATGAATTACATTTGCCCCCGTTAAAAAGCTGCGTTGTTAAGATGTGCCAATCTGGTATCTCGATATCTTACAACAGTTTACTTCTCCGCATTAAGACCAGAGCGATCTTGGGAACCAGTGAATAAACGATAACCATGTGAATTAGTTTCTGACAATCTGCTTATATTTTCTTGGAAATCTTCTTCGATATAAATGTTCTTTGCAATAAATTCTAATCCTCATCGTTATTTTTATGTTCCGTGAAATTTCAGAGATAGCTCCACCTAGGATTTATTATTTGTTTTTGTAAGCAACGTAAGCCATATAAACAGAAATAACCTACATATTCTGCCTGAATCAGTGTATTTAAAACAAGTTCAGACAATATGTAACATGTAATTCCACCTTTCCGGTTTTGATTTATAAATAACTAGGAAGTTTCACAAATATTGCTTTCGTAAATTGATTGATCTACACTAGCCCTGAACTAAAAAAACAGGATGTTTGGAGATTAAGTATGTAAACAAAAAAAAAAATTCTGCATAAACGGTTGTAACAAAAAGTAATGTACCATACGAGATGTGCATTATGATTTGTACCTTTTCATATATACTAAAGAGGTACATACTTAAATTTCGAGTATCCTATTATCCACAAATCATGTTGGTGTCAATGCTATTGAATGGTATTGAATGAATTATTTCCAAAACGTCAATAGGTTAGTTGAAAATTCTAAGTACAAACTGCAAACTGCATGCAGTAATAAAATAAAATATCATATAATAATAACAAAACCGTGTTGTTGTTGTTTTTTATATTACACTAGTGTAACATCACTTTGACGTCAACGTCACCAAGAATACTTTTATGACGTTCGCACGAATACGGACAAAACAAACGGATTCTGTGCGTTTTGTCACCATTAACTTACAAAACTTCTATGACATCAAAAGTACCTTCGGCAGAGCTTCGTTTTTATCGTTTTCAAATAACTCGTGCAGTACATTAATATCCTCTATTTATACAGCGCGTTGTTGTTGTACAACTTCTGTTTGGACAGCCATTTATTACAAATGCACTCTTCCTTTGTTGATATATGCCTTAAAGAAACATTTTTGAACACATATTCTTTTTTAAAATTATTGATTATTTTTCACTTCAAAAAGAATAGGCCAAAAGATATGCAGTATATAATCGCTAAATTCAAGGGAATGTACCCGTAATTAAATATTGTTACCTGCTGATAAGAATCTTCTACAAAATTTTCTCATCTGACTAGAAATTTTACTCAAATATGTTGTTTGAAATTTGAGATATCGCCTACTTGCAATAAATAGATAATTATAATTAAGGTTGAAAAAAAAGTCAAAATAATGAAATTAAAACAGATGAATTTCCTATCGTGTTATTAATGGAAATATTTTATTATTTTGTAATAACTTTTTCACGTTTAAATGTTCCAGTGATCATTTTCTGGTAATGTTTTTACAGTAAAACGTTTAAGAACGGCTAAAGCAACCGCTGAATAGTGACTAAAATCGCAATATTAAACCGTGCTTTTGATGTTAGTGAAACGAGTATTTTTGGCGCACGAAATGTGGTTTACGTGAATAAACTTGCCCTTTATAATTGTTAATTTTCATTGATCTATAACAGACATTAAAACCTTTTATATTTTCATGGTTTACTACCATCGTTCTTGTATTTCATAATCACTGCGGGTCTCTTAGGGCACACTATCTTCAGATGCATTTGTTATCGTAAACAAAACAACCAACGTGTTACTATATTTTTTTCAGTCACTATGGTGCTCTGTGTAAACCTTTGAACTGAATAATAATAAAAATAGCAACAAAAGACAAGAAGACAATGGATCACAATAATTGACAAAACCCGGCAACATCTCAGCACAAAATCGTTAAAGGAATAAGTCCCCCGAGGTTTATTCAGAAAGTTTTCTGAGATGGTGCAGCAGTGAAATTTGGTTATGTCCTCGACCATGTTGCAAATTTCATTTCTGAAAAATGATTTTGGAAAATTATAAATATGTCTTCGGATTGTCTCTGAGATCTTAAAAATTGGTTAGTTGCTTTGTTAGTTAGGTAGTTAGTTGGTAGTTTTGTTGTTGGTTGCTTAGTTGTTTAGTTTGTAAGTTGCTTAGTTAGTTATTTGTTAGTTAGTTGCTTAGTAAGTTGTTTAGTTAGTTGTTTAGTTAGTTAGTTAGTGAGTTGCTTAGTTAGTTAGTTATTTGTTAATTAGTTGCTTAGTAAGTTGTTTAGTTAGTTGTTTAGTTAGTTAGTTAGTTAGTGAGTTGCTTAGTTAATTATTTGTTAGTTAGTTGTTTAGTTATTAGTTAATTAGTTGTTTAGTTAGTTGTTTAGTTATTTGTTAGTTAGTTGCCTAGTTAGTTAGTTATTTGTTAGTTAGTTGTTTAGTTAGTTAGTTAGTTGTTTAGTTAGTTAGTTGTTTAGTTAGTAAGTTGCTTAGTTAGTAAGTTATTTGTTAGTAAGTTATTTGTTAGTTAGTTGCTTAGTTAGTTGTTTAGTTAGTTAGTTAGTTGCTTAGTTAGTTAGTTAGTCTGTTAGTTTCTTAGTTAGTTATGAAACTGATGAACAATTCAGCGTGAGTGATTTCAATACAAAATGGTGTTGATGGGCACACTTATTTAATGCAGGACAAAACTGGTATCTGAAATAAGGAAATAAACTCGCTGATCGTAAGAGCAAGCAGACAATGGATTTGCACTACTCACAAAAACATGCTGAATCTGTATCAGCGACAATTCGTTATAAATATTTTCTACTGTTATGTAATTTTTGTCATGTTCAGATATGACGGAAAGTTATGACTGTTCATAAGTATATTTTCAGGAGTTTACACTCGACTTAGCTGTATCACTTCTCGGCCTTTTGGCTAAGATCAAAGTGTAGTATCTGTTCTTATCTTATCAGTAGGCTACATCTTAACCTTAAGAAACAAAATTCAAATTGATGTTTATACTTTTATTTACTTCTTGTCAAAATATATTATATTCTCTCTATTCCTGCCTGAAGTATTTTGTCGATATACTTCTAAACCATTTTAATCCTAGTTCAAATTGATTAAAAACACAGTAAATCTACACGTTATGAAATATGCTGTGACAATTAACAGCCCTTCCATGTGTTAAACTCGTCGTTAATATTTATTATCGTAATTCGCATTTAAGTTTTTGCTTAAGATAAAAAAGACCAATCTTTAACCAGTCTGAATGATTAACCATATTTGGCCATCTGTCTAATAAGAACCTTAAGCTCCGTTCTTAAAATGGTACATTGTTGTAGCTCTAATACATTGGTACTAAGGAAATTTCAGTAAGCTCATATTAGAGCAAAGCTCCAAAATAATCCTTGAAATAAACAGATATTATTGTTACTTACGTAATCTGCCAGTATTTATATATATACACCTTAGTCATCCGGTCTAAAATGCAACAAAAGCAACCTCTGCCCTCATTTCCAGATAAAAAATGTAAACAACTTTCTTGCAAATTCGGTCAAGGGCGTACTGCAAGGTATCTTACACCTGTTGGGCTGGTTTCTGCCAAGTAAATATGTCAAACTAATCAAAATAGTCTAGAAGATATTGTAATGCAATACAACTTTAAGAGTCTAAATTTCTGAACTTATACAAGTTCAGCCCTGTCCGTGTTCTATATATCTTACAGCGGGAACTGGTTTTACATTGTTTATAATGCATTCTGGCACAAAATGAAGTGAAAAAAAACAAACTTAACATAACAAACTATTTGGTATTTTTGGAGTTTTGTTGCTGTGAGATATAAATAGTTAAATAAATGAATAAATAAATAAATGAGAATGAATGAATGAATGAATGAATGAATGAATGAATGAATGATTGAATGAATGAATGAATGAATGAATGAATGAATGAATGAATGAATGAATGACTTACAGAATGAATGAATGAATAAATGAATGAATATTAATGCTTATTATACACCTCGTATTACTTGGCTGTATCATACATGCCAAATTTAAGAGATGCATAATTTGTATCTGAAAAAAAAGAACTAAAACATATTGTTATAAGAATTTAAATCTTCTGTGTTATAACGACCCCATATTAAAAAAAGTATAGAACATTGCCATACGTCTAAATTTATTTACATAAATTCGATATGTGACAAAGATTTTTGAAAGCTTGATTCGTTTTGTTAAAGACGGTCAGTTTAATTTAATATTCTCTGAATGATTAGTTACACAACTGATTTACACTGTTTCAAATGTCTTATAGCATAGAGTAGTAATTAAATAAAACTTGCCAAGCCAAACACTTCAATGCAATTGGACAAAATATAAATTCAACCACTAATCTATCCGGTAAAACAAACATTAACGTCTCTGTTTCCATAGAGTACATTGTGCAATTATTTATATGTCTTTTAGCTTCGTATAGAGAAAGTTACCCACATACATCAATCAAACAGTAAATTCTATCAGATTCTGTATTATTTTCGCTCTGTACTACTGGGGCCTTCTCGTGCAATCTATATGAATCTCTGTTGTACTATAACACTCTCTCTGTAACAATTGCTGTTTCCAATATCCATTCATAAAAACCTGTAGGAGTTTCTGTCAGTCGGTAGTCATCGCGGCGCAGGGGATTGCGTCTTGTTATTGCAACGTGTGGTCGAGCGCTATAAAAGAGAATCTTCACCTTCATCTCAGATATAAAGGCATGTGAAGTCGTTGAGAGACCATCGCAATTTTCAATACGAGAAAAGTTGAAGAAAAGTGGTGAAAGAGCAACTGGAATTAGAACATACATCAAATAGAGGACTACAATTTATTGAAATGATGAAGCTGGTGTGTATAGTTCTTTAGCTAAAAATTCAGATTAGCATTATTTGGACTTTGCATAGCTTTTTGCTTATTTTAGTTGTCATTGTAAAATTATCGAATTATTTTTATGTAACAATCTGCTAAATTTCAAAGATAATTCGGCTTTAAGTTTTACATTATGTTCTTATAAATATTTAAGTAAAAATTAAAAAGATGTAGATGCACACAAATTTTGCTATATTTAAAGTTTGTCGAAGTTTTGTGTACCTTAGAATAGTTAAGAAAATCTAATTGATTTTTTAGACAAGAAAAAAGAACACATATTATTAAGTTGATTATATTTGTTTTCTGAATTCAGTCAAAATAGTTTTAAAAATTACATTAGAGAGGCATGTTAAAAAAAATTCCGAAACGAATTCAAACAACAACATAACCTGGATCTCGATTCAAGCCACCTTTTTTAAAAATGTTCAATTTGTTTACATTTTTTTCTCCCAGGTTCATCTTGTCCACGCTCAATTTACTGTTTATTATAAAATTTAATCATCTTATCATGTATCTAAGTGTACCGCCATCAAACTTACCTAAATGTACTGAAAAATCACTTGCGGGATTTCTGATAGACGAAAAACAGAATTTTAACCGAATTTCGTAACTATTACTTTTAGATTTTGGAATCAGAACATCCTTTCGTTGATAAATTAGCTGACAAGTTAGTGATTAATCATTGCTTTTTTCGGTACGCTTTCTCTAAATCATAGGTTTACAAGAATACTACTCTTTTTTCACTAAAAAGGAGTTAAAAGCAAACTCTGATGTGTGCGAGTGTTTAAAGTTTTTAAGCATTTCTGAAATTTCACCTTTGTTCCGTATGTTTACAAAATTTGATTTATTGCCAGATAACTTATAACATATATAAATGGCTAATTCGTCGACAATAACGTAAAATCTTTGCTGTCGATTAATCAGAAGTTTCCAGGTTAACAATGAATCAACTAAATGATTAAATCTCTCAACAATTATTCGACGAGATGGTTAATCCTCTTAACAACTAAGCGACTAATGATTAGTCATTACAACATTTAATCGACGGAAATGATAACCACTCTCGACAATTAATCGACGAAATAATTAATCCGCTCATCAACAATCGTCTAGGCAACATTGCACTCGTAGCCTAGCGATTCGAATGAACTCATTCTTAATAAGCAAATCGATCGTAATATTTCAGAACAGAATTTCATAAGCTCGTTTAAATGTAGAGCAAGGGTTATTTTTCAGTAACGACAGTTAAGATGACAAATAACCAAAGTGGCTGAAATAGTTAATTTATGAAAAAAGAGCAAATATAAGAATTATTAAATACATTTTTTGGATATATCTTTTTCACTGCTTACCCGCTTTTTAAAACAGTTGTATAGAATTTTATCTTTTATGTAAAAAAAGAATCATAATGAATTATTGTAAAGAGACTGAGAAAAAATAATGAAATTGCAAGGCATGTCTTAAGCCTGGGGGGAAGTTGACTGAATAAGATGTAGCTGATTTTTTGTTACACCCAGTATTCTATTATTTCGGTATTACCCTAGGGCGCCGATTTATCATTCTATTAGCAGTTGGCTATAAGACAAAGCTTAGAATAGAAACGGAAATGGAAATAAACCGCAAATATGTCTTGTCTTTTTCAATAACATTCCAATAACCATTATTGGGGCTTATCCAATAGAGGTGATTGACAAAACAATATTGTTGAATCTCTCCTAGTAATATGATACAGTTTGCGTGGGAGTGGGATTATTGTATGGGATAAGCATTGTCATAGGCCCGCCATTCACTGATTTCTGTCATTTGGAAAATTGGTAAATTGAGTGCAAGGGAGTGTTCTTATTAGTTTAACATTTAATTCACGATCCGATGGACTGTCGAAATTATTCATGCTCCGCCTCTTTTTCACGTCCGCGTGTTCATTGAAAGTGTTTCAGGCTATATATATTTTTTAACTTGTGCTGCAAAGTTATTTAAAGTTAAGGCACATTTCCATTGACTTGGAGAAACATCTGCAGGAGTAGTTTTTATGATGTAAGAAAACTGTTCATAGAAGACGTTTTTGTTTCCTGTATAAAATGTAACTGCATACTAACAACTAATTTCGTTACTAAAATATGTCTCTGCGCATAAGGCAGACCAGTGTACATTTTTTTTTCATTTTGTACATCAGTCTGTTCTATTTGAAGTTTGCGCTGAACGCTTTGCTAGTTTCAATTCTACATTAAAATGTATTCTGCGTCAAATCTAATAAGGACTGTATATTTATGTTATGGATGCAAATGGTCATTGTTACGTGTATGTACATACTAAGGATACACACTACATTAAAACATTTTGATGACAATTACAGTTTGATCATATTTAAATTTATAACACTTGTAATACTGCTACTACTACAACTAATAATAATAATAACAATAAAAATAAATTTGAACTTTAAATATTAAAATATTTAGGTTTTAACGATTCTTCGATATGGTCCTCTAAATAACAACAGTTACAAACAATTGCGTGAAATTCAGATGGTGACTATACTGTGGGCGATTACTATGATAAAATAGTATACTACTTGTATTTACAAAAGATAACTAACAGTGAGCCTTTTTTCTGTATTTCAGAACGTGCAGAGCTTAGTTTTATCCCTCCTGTCACTGTTTATGTTATCCTCCATCTTACTGACACGGTCAGCAGTGCAGGGTTTCTCTATTCCGGGAGTCCGAAGCCAGTCAATAGACGCCTGCCAATACAGATGTGGCACAGAAGTGTACAAATGTGACTTAAGATGTAAATATTGGAAAGACCTTCGGGGTGTTGGACTGAAAGCCTGCCAGTCAAAGTGCGGAGATCTGTTCCTGGATTGTTTTATCTCGTGTTATAACTTTTCCTCTTTCTAACATCAAAACAGCATCGGTATAACAGTGAAAAAAGAAGATTCCATAAGTCTCAAAATATAACATTTACACCAGTTGAAGCTGTGTATCTGTTCAGACTATTAATAACATTTGATCAGTTGCAGCATCCGGGGTCTTGAGGTTAAAGACAAACATGTTACATGTTGTTCATAGGGAAAAAACGGAACAAGAACGTAACTACCAGACATCATAGGCTGTTAACGAGCAATTTTTTCTGTCACGTCTATTTTTGATGTTCTTATATAAAATCCATTCGAAAGATGAAACATAGCTGAAAACTAATGAATGTAGAACTATAAATATCGTAGACACGGCCATGTGTTCAGTCGGTGGCAATAAACAAGCACAGATTGCAGCCAAAAGTGAACCGTTCCTGTTGACCCGGCTTGAAATGTTACACGAAGGAGCTAAACGTACCTTCATAAAGACCACGATCAAAACAAGAGAATTTGGGCTGTTATAACAAAACAAGGACTTCTTAAAATGAGTATTATTTAAACAAATATCAACTATCTTGGATAACAAATTCACATATTGACAAACACAAACATGCGAACACATTGCTTATTACGGAACTTATCTTCAATTCATTATATTTGTAAACTCTACTGCTTCAAGGTAGAAATGTTTAAAAGAAGCTGCTTTGTGGTTATATTTTATATGTATATAAGTACTTGAAAGCAGCTAAAGATATATTTATTTTGATTCATTTGTATGTATATATTTTTGGGTAAATGTGTATGACCATTTTTCGCAGGCACGAAAATATGCTGATGTATAAATGACTTTTGGCGGATGGCCATCTTCATGAACTTGATCTGTATTTACTTGTTATATCAATTTGTCTTGAGTTATGTCACTGTTAATTACTAATGTGTAAGCTTTTCGATAAACAAACAATATAAAAGAAATGTTATAGTTGTCATAGTATATTTTGAAATAGAATCAAATAAAAACCTGCCACGGCGTATTGGTCAATTCATGTGTGGAGGATAATGGTCGCTGAGTAGCAAGTCTGATTTCCGATCCGAAGGTCGCTAGTTCGAATCCCGCCAGAGGTCACAGTCTCCATTGACTTCTCTCACATTTCACGCTTTAGGCTCAAGATTTTGGCCTGGTCAAACACAGAAACCAGTCGCTAAGTGGAATTGATTTAAGCTTTAAGAACGTTTCCCTAATTGGTGATGTACAGATTAAAAAATCAAACTATACTAATTCATGTGTGCTAGTGATTAACTTGATAGTACCTCGATAGGGAAGAAGACAGTTCATGAGGATGTCCAGCTGCAATAGTTACTGTGAGGATACGTCTTGCTTTGACGTTGATTATACTTGTTTTTACTTATGTCTGTGTGTAGAAACTGCAACATATTGTTGTTTTCATTGCAGACTTGGCAGTCTATTTGTCTCTTAACCTACATAAGGAATTTTTCCTTGCTTATGTTTTAGATTATTTTCAAAGATCAGTCTGATTTCTATATACTTAAGTGATTCGCTTTTATAGCTAAAATATAAATAGTTTACAGATTTCTCCCAGAAATAAATTCATCATTTTTTTGGTAAATCTAAATCGTTATATCAACATGATACTGGGAACATATGGAAGTAATAATCGCTCTGTTTTTATTACCTGTGCTTCAGTGTCTCCTATATATGTGTAAAATATGAGCGAGTCTCGGATATATGATCTTGTATATTTAAAATATACTAAATCTTGAATAACGGAATAAAAATAAAGGAAACAAAAATATTTTATGACGTGTGTTTTAATTTTGAATTGCCCATGGTAGCAGAAGTATACCGTATGAGAATAGATGATGTCTGCTTGAAGCGTGCCATATCTTATGTAGTAGCTGGAACACAACCAGTTCAAACCTTTTTGTGCAAATACAAGTGTTATATATTATGTGAACATTACATTTTGGCAAGATTCACATGTCTTATTCTGCCATAAGTCTGTTTTATAAAGATCGTAACTTAAATTTGAATTAATTAATATAAATGTCGTTATTGCGAATTAGAACACTGGCACCTCGGTACATAAATCTAATATAAAGAAGCAAAAATCGTAGTCTTTGTCTGGAATTTAGCACGTTCACCGGTTGTTTTATAGCCTTGAATATAAACAGGAACAAAAAAAATAAACAGCGATCATTACATTAACAAAAACAAACTATGTTTTTTTGTCTTACTGACACGTTGATTACTCTCATTACGATGTTCCCTGTTTGTTTATTGTTGTTTGCATAATGCTGCGAAAATGGTTTATAAAACAGGTATTAAATCTCACTTGCACAATATCTAGGTTTATTTGTGTTGCTTCAAAATCTAATTCTAATTATCGTAAAATAACAAAGCCTATTTCGTTAATCACTGTTTTGTTATTGATGGCATGTTGCATTAATTCCTGTATGATTGGGTCAACTAGCATTCCAAAATGAACAAATTTCATTAAAATACAGTTTGATAACGCGTTATTTAACTTTCAATTTGAGATTTGATCTTTAATGTTCATTTTCAAGTTCCGTTTCAAATTTACTTATGTTTAACGTGCATGTGTCTGATGTTAAAACGTACCACCGTCTTTCAGATGTTACGACAGGAAGGCGATGAAGTGAACAAATCACGTTGAGTTGGATTGATTTTATCTTGTTTTGAAACGTACTTACTCGGACATCACCGGGTAGTTTTTGGATAATTTTGAATGCCTGTTGCAAATACAGATAACATATACATTTTACTTAACCCACTTTGCAAAAATACGCGCTTTACTACAATATCATATTATAATGATGCGTATTAAAGGGGATAAAATATTTCTTTTTGTGATCAATGTTACGAATTTTTAAAATTCCCCCCCCCCGCCCCTAAAGCCTTGCAAATTTACAGAACCACTATTTAGTTCAACTCAATAAAATATTCATTTTATTCATTTTTCAAACATATCAACGAACAAGTACATCAGACGTAGGAATCTTATACCACTAGAAATTACACTTTAAAATACCCATCGACAGAACTCCATACAGCTGAGACAAAACTTGATCATCGTAGAGAAATTGAAAATTTCTCGTTAAAATATGACGGTTTTGGCGTCCCACAGTTCCCACTGACGTATCTGATATTCTTAAAAGTATGCGTGATCGCACCACGACCTCCCGCTGACTTCTATGTATTTGTCACGTATACAATAAAGCAAAAAAGTAAAAGTGCAATAAAGGTTAGACACGCAAAAACAAATCCATGATGATAACAAGGTGGAAGACAAGAAACTGTTTGATTATCGAGCTCTTTGCTAAAGACTATGGCAATCCGTTGTGCTATGCTTGGGAAAAAGAGTAGAATTTCAGGTTTACCTTTAAAGTTTGTAAGCTCTGGTTCAGGAGCCGCTATATAAGCAGGGCCAAAGATAGGCAATCATAGCATGTTTGTAAAGTTCTGCTATCAAGACTATTCAAGACTATTTCAAAACCAAGCAAAAACTAATTTGAAGGAATCAAAAGTCTAAAATTTAGAACTAATCATACAGGGTGTTTCAAAATTTCTGTTAGCATTACACAATAATGAAAAATGTATAGGTAGCGAATGGTCCAGCAAATTTATACATCATTCTAAAGAAGACATAATGAAATTTTAGGTGATTCAAAAAATACGGGGAAAAGTTAAGTGACGTCATTAAAACAAGTAATATTTTTCAAGATGGCGTTGCATATAGAAAAGTGGACAGAAGTTGTTAAGCTATATTATGAAAGTTTTTCACCAGTTACAGTTATTAGATTGATGCAAAGCTCTTTACATACAGAGAAGGGCAGCTTTGAGTTTGTCAGGCAGTATTGGTCTACATATGGTGATGTAGAGACAATTGATGGTGCTCGCTACCTGGACATTTTAAAGAAGATATTTGTGCCTGAATTAAAAAGAAGAGGTGTCGACTTCAAGAGTCTACGGTTCCAGCAAGAGGTTGCTACAACACACACTTCAGACGAAGTCATTTCATGGCTTGAGGCACAAACTTTATGTCTTTCAGGACAGCCAATGTGTGACCCCCTCACTCTCCTGACTTAAGCCCTCTGGATTTTTTTCTTTGAGGATATCTCAAGGACAGAGTGTATAGCCCCTCACCAGCATCAACAGAAGAGTTGAAAGCAGCAATCAGGCGTGAAATTACAAACATTTCCGCAGAAACATTCTCATCAGTCATCAATAACTTCAAGAAACGTTTAGACGTCGTTTTGAAATAGAATGGGCGTCATCTCGACATATCGAGCACCTGTTGTAAATTTAAACATTTTCTGTTTAGGTGCTTGGCAATGAGCATTTTAGATAAACCTTTTGGTGTTATTAATCAAATAAAACTTTATCTTACTGCTTATCTATCACTTAGTGACGTCAATTTTGTGGTACTTTCCATATTTCAAAATATTTCAAACAGCGAAATTGTAACAGATATTTTGAAACACCCTGTAATTGCTATTTAAATATATTTGTAATTAAGACCGGTCTTTGACTGTCCACTTTACTAATTTACTACTTTTTCGGACTGTTTGTTTAAAAACAATTGTACAGATTTAGAGCTCTTGTGTTTTGTGCTTCACCTTAAAACTTCCTAGCAGTAAAACTGTTGATGAGGTCTAATGTTGTAATATTTCTGAATTTAAGGTGTTAGAATACTAATAAACATACTTTGAATGTAGTTCATGTAAGTCACCTTTACCATGTGATTTTCAAGAAATGACTAATATTCACTTCAAACTTAATGTCTTTATATGGTATAGAGAAAAACAATGTGTTTTCTAAGACTGACCATAAAAAAATGTTACTTAATATGTAATCATTCACAGGAAGACCGACTGACTGCTGACAAAAAGCAATCAAAATGAAAAGCCGGAAGTGAGAAGAAACGAAATATGATTATAAACATGGCACGAATATACCCCACCCACTTCATTATGAGGAGATGTTATCAATGTAAACTTCAACATTAATCTTCGAGGCTTCAAATTCGCTACAATTATTTTTATTCATGCACTTTTCTGAACAAACAGGCAAAATATCAAATATTTCTACCGTCTAGTTTTGGAGAAATCAATAACTGAAATTACAGATACCCATTTTTAATCAATTTACCAAGTTGAAAAGCCTTGTGTCAATTAAAATATATTTAAAACAATATTAAACTTCCAAAAACTAGAGAAAACAATGGCTTGAGTGGGGTATGAACCTTTGTCCTTCAGTGAAAATGTCTCTATCCTACACAAATTAATGGAATTGAATACTCTTCAGAGTGGAGGAAGGTTATTAGGAATCAAATATTTTAAATAAATTTTAAGAATAAGTAAAGGACAATAACTTCGACAAAAAATACAACCGAACAAACATAAGGTTTCTGTGTTCTGCACATTTCTAGTGCCATCAAATACCCTCAAATTTCCAGTACCATCTTTCTATACATGTATATGGTTTGAAGATGATACAAAAGTAAAATTGAAAGATGACAAAGTTATGTTACGTACAAACTTTTAAAGCAGCAACTAACTCTTGTCAAAGTTTCAAGTCAAAATATCGAAATTACAAAGTATTATGCTCTGGACAAAAGTTTCAGGATGACGGACACACGATATACAGTACCAAATTCTATGTTGCGTTATCGGCAGGGTTATACGGAATACCGTTAGGGCCATCGTGGTTAGACGTTATAATCCAGGAGGGCGACAATGCGATAGTGCGATGGCGACAGTGTGATAACGCGATAGCGCGATGGCGACAGTGCGATAATGCGATGGCGACAGTGCGATAGCGCGATAGTGCGATGACGACAATGCGATAATGCGATGACGACAATGCGATAATGCGATGGCGACATTGCGATAATGCGATAGTGCGATGGCGACAATACGATAGTCATATCGTACTGTCGCCATCGCATCATCGCACTGTCGCCATCGCACTATCGCATTGTCGCGTTATCGCACTATCGCGTTTTCGCATTATCGTACTGTCGTCATCGCACTATCGCATTGTCGACTATCACCTTCCGGTACACATGGGCACATCGTTTTTTTGTATGTAGTTGGACCCACTTTTAAATGAATCGGATTTTATTATAACTGTAACCTTTTTCAAAGTATATCTTTATAAAGCCATCCATTTTATGTTTCTGCAATTGTTTTTGTTTCGTAAAAATCGCTTGTGTACATACAAAAAAAAACGATGTGCGCATGTGTACCGGAAGGCGATAGTCGACAATGCGATAGTGCGATAACGCGACAACGCGATAGTGCGATAACGCGACAATGCGATAGTGCGATGGCGACAGTGCGATAATGCGATGGCGACAATGCGATAGTGCGATGGCGACAGTGCGATAATGCGATGACGACAGTACGATATTGCGAAAACGCGATAGTGCGATGGCGACAATGCGATAGTGCGATGGCGACAATGCGATGATGCGATGGCGACAGTACGATATGACTATCGCATTGTCGCCATCGCACTATCGCGTTATCGCATTGTCGCCATCGCACTATCGCACTGTCGCAATCGCATTATCGCACTATCGCATTGTCGCCCTCTGGATTATAACGTCTAACCACGATGGCCATTACAGTATTCCGTAGGGTTATGTGTATACCTTATTCATGGAAGATTGTTTTACCGACCATAGCCATACCATGAGAAAGTTGGCATTATCTTACGGTGTACAAGGGTCTAGTGCAGGTCCTTCCCAGAAGTGCTGGTTTTGAAAATTGTCCGTTTGATGTATCTCTTGTCGTTAAGAGGACATTAAACCCCAGCCAAATCAAACCATAGCATTTTGTCAAGACGTTACCATAATAAACACTAGCGCTTGAAACCTTGTATCACATGTAACAGTTATCATTATTAGCGACCTACAAAGCGGATGTAACACAGACCTCATTTCCTATTACTGGTGTAAGTTCGTTTTTGTTTCTATGGCTTCTATCTCTTCACTTAGATTAAATTACTAGGCAAAGGAGGTCAACCACAGATATTTACTTTTTGAAAGGTTTTAGATATACTCCAAAAGATGTAAACACACACGAATTTCTCCGTTTACGTTGCAATAGGACGCTGGTTACCGTGATGGACAGCTGCTGTGTAGATATTCTTAGATATATGAAAAGGAAAAGTTAGGTACTAATAGCCAGCCTCATATCCTAGAAATGTTAGCTTCTAGTAGCCAGAATATAATCCAAAAAATATATACAGTTAAACTCACAGTGAACTCGGTAACAAGGAACTCTCTGCTATAATAAACTAATATCTGTGGTCCGTTTTCGCTCTTAAACATCTTTTTTTTTTCATTTAAAGCATACTCACATGTTAGAATGTAAAGAAGTGAATGGTGTATATATTATGTTATTTCTGACAATGATAATAAGTCAATTTATAGTCCATCTAATCAGACTTGTCGAAGAGACATCGAGAACATTTTTGATAGGCGATATCATTTTCCAAATCCAACCACAAATTTCGTTTTTATGCACGGAAAATGTCCAATTAGAAGTCGCTGGGAGCGATAACTAGCATACTTTGGGAGAAATGACCGACATTATCTTTTAGGGAAACAATTTTTATACAAGTTCCCGAAGTATCATCTTTCAATGAACAAATTATGCTATCAAAATTGACTTAGATAGATTTCAATCACAACGCTAATCGACTATAGGGGCGGCCATTTTGGATAGTTGGAATGAGGTAAACGGTGCACAGGTAAACATTAGCTACAAATTCGGTATCTTTCGTTTGTCGGGTATATTTTATTAACTCTTTATTATATACATCGAGAGCCGTACGTAAGAAAACAAAATTTCCATTTCGTATAAGTGAACTACATCAATACCAGTAAGACGTAGTGATTTTCCAATAAGTTTTCACGGCATGATTGTTTTTACGGCGACGTCATGCGACATTTCGCTGCGGAAAAGCTTTCGCAGTGCAAATGTGAAATAAATGGCAAATACACTTTAGGGCGACAGGTTTTAATGAAGTTTTTTTCTTCACTATAATAGTAATAAAATATATGTTCTTTCGATTTTTAGAGGAAATCGAAGATGCATTAATATTTTAACAGAAAAAAATCAACCAAAACCACCGGCAGTGTTGCCGCTAAATTTTCCGCGCACAGAATTGACAGTAAAATTAGGCGCTACGGTTTGACAATAATTAACAAGGCAGTCTGAAGAACAGCTAAATCCCCTTCCGCAGCGGACATGAATGTGTACTTCTTGACTTTTAACCAACCATGACCTTGATGTTGTGCCATGCATATTATAAGAACATATTCTCATGATAGTAATTATTTGTGCCATGTTATTTAAAATCTTCCATAAAGTCAAAAAGTTATGGAGAACATTTAACCTTGACCTTTGGGGTAGCAACCTGGATGTTTGGGTTTGCACGTCGTGTCATAGTGGTGATCATTTGTGCAAAGTATTTAAAAAACTTCTCGTAAGCCAAGTAAGTAAGTTATAGAGCAGACGTGAAATGTGGATATTTGACCTTTAACCGTGACCTTGGCTTTGCGGGTAGCAACCCAATCAGTGCGCTCTGCACATCATCTCATAATGACGATCACCTGTGCCAAGTTATTTCAAAAAAATTTCAGCGGTTTAAAAGTTATGGAGTGGACACGAAATGTAGACTTTTAACACTTGACCTTTAAGTGTGACCTTGACCTTGGGGGTAGCAACCCAATAATTGCGTTCTGCACATCTTCTCATAATGGTGATCACTTATGCCAAGTTATTTCAAAAAAAATTCAGTAGTTTAAAAGTTATGGAGCGGACACGAAAGTGTTACGGACGGACAGAAGGACGGACGGACGGACTGACAGACGGAGGCCATTCCTATAATCCCCTCCCCGCTTTGCGGAAGGGGATTAAAAATGTCTATAAAATGGGTCAAACCGTCAACGCCAAATTAATTAGGCTAGTCCATTTAAAAATTTACACCAAATACGATTTTCAGGGTAAATTTCATAATTCTACCATCCAAAAACATCTGTCATTCAGACCTGCGGTATTGTTTGTACTTACTTGTTGAAGTTCAAAGATCGGATCATTAGTTCAAACCAATGAAAGGTGCGACAAGGTGCAAAAAAACCTCTCTTTGCTTTGATAGCTTTAAAATTGAGATTCATAGATTCATTGTAACAACAACAACAAAACAACCGCAACAACACACACACAAAATAAAACATGGGCTACTAGTACTTCTGGCAAATGACTGTAAGTAAATTTAGTCGAAAATAATTCAAAGATAAAGAAGCTGGTGAGCTCAGTAGCTCAATATTTCTTTGATAGTCCTTTTACATATCCTGGTCAGGTTCACCTTAGACATCAAGTCTATGTGCATTACGCAAAGATAACTGGACAGCTACTTGTATTGCTAGTAAATAATCTGACGATCTGGAGGCGTTCATAATCAAATGTTGAGCTCGGTGAAGATTTCCACATAGGCCTATCATATCTTGGTCTGACAGACCGGACACTATGCATATGAACAACAGAGAGAGATAAATGGACACTTGTATTTTGGACAAATAGTATGACGTAAACATAGGTAAACACATTGAAAGGTGAAAGTTGCTGCTGAGCGCTGTAATGATATATGGACAGGCCTATTATATCAAGGTCTGCGACACCGTGGACAATATGCCTACATGCATTACGGACAGACACATGGCCAGCTACTTGTTTTTGGCAAATGATATCACGTACTACGGGGTGTAAACAATAAAGACACAAATAGCTGTTGAGCTCAATAAATAAAATTATCCTGGGAGGCTTATAATATCTTACACCATTTGGACATCATGCCTTTATGCATTTAGAAAATATAAATGGCCAACTACTTTTTTTTCGGGCAAAAAATATGTTGTTCTATATCTGTATAAAATCAGAAGACACACGAAGGAAAGCCCATTATAATCTGGTCTGGGACACCTTCGACATCATCAGCGGGTATAATTATATGGTTTCTAAGAGGTAACCTTTCTCTTGACAAGTAATTAGCTACTAGAAGCTAGCTACTAACACGTTACTTTTATCTAGACAATTTTCCAGCTACTTTTAGCTAGCTTCTTTTAAGAAACAGCCGGCTAACTTTAGTGATATGAACAATAGGATAAATGGACACTTGTATTTTTGATAAAGGACTGCATTCTCCCATTTTCACTTTTTACAAGAACCAAAGGGCTTTTGTTAGTTTATAACCTAGCAAGATACATTCAGTATCTGACTTGATCTTCGACCAACACGCAGTATATATACCGTTAATATCCTACTGAGGCTTACCGTATAGTGGTTTTATCTCGCCTAGAACATCGTCAATCCAATAATTAGACTATTCAATTACGTTGTTATTTATTTCATGTGATACCCAGGGGTATTAACGAAAGGTCGCCCGTTCAACCACTAGTGATGATCTGGTATTAGAATCATCAAGACTTCTTGAAGGAAAATTCATTTTAAAGTTTTATTTCTTTTTTTTCAGTACTGAAGCACATCGGTCGTGATAAAGATTATAACAATCATTATCAAATAACTAAATATTATTAGCCCTATAAAACGGCACCGACCACGTCAAATATTACTACGGCTTCCTCTAACAGGGCCAATATTTATATCAGTCAGTGGCCCCGGGCCAGAAAGTGATATAGATGTAAAGCCCGAATTTTGAGAGATTTCATTGGCTGATTACACAGGGTCAAAATTTAAAATAGAATTGCTGCAGAAAGATCGGGGAATCGGCAGCAATTTTGTTTTAAGTGTTGCTAAGACAGCTTGCATATTAGTTTTTGAATTCGGGACCGTTTCTTCACATTTAAATCAATATTCTGTTAGTAGTTATTGGTGTATTTAACCACGTTTGCTAAATTTACAACGTGGCGATTTAAAACATTTACAAGCATTTACTTAATTAACATGGATTAGTCGTTTAGGAAAAATGTCGAGTGGGGAGGAAATGTTTGAGTGTTAAGTTTCATTACATGTAGTTATTTAATAAACTTGTGAATAAATTAAGAAGGCCTTTGGCCAATACGACTGCCCTCGGACAAATAACAGTGCCAATATCAAATCACTTATTTATTAACATGTAGTAAAATCTTAACAGTAAGATAACACTAAAAAAAAGAAATCCGCGTGCTTATGGTACGCTTGTTTTGTTGAAAATATTCCCAGGTTCAACTTAGCGAGTACAGATTGTAAAAAGTTCAGATTTTCAACCTTAAAGTGATTTCAATGACTGTTTTGTTTCTATGCATTTTTGAAATTTACCTTTTGATCCTGCCTATGCAATGTCATTCAAATTTATCTGATACTCTGATATCATTGTCAGATCAGTATGTTAGCTGGCTATCGAGTGAAAATATGCTATACAGGTTTGGATGTTAATGAGTGAATGTTCAGAGTAATATGATCACACCTGATGAATGACAAAATGAATCACGTTCTCATATTGAAATACTATAAATGATAAAATACCCACTTTGATAACTATTGAAGGGTTGGTAGTTATAACTGTCAAGAGGATTCCCAGCGTTTTAATAAAAAATAATGACGTCAACCAAGCGTAGAAATTAGTCTCTAAGGAGTAATAATTGGTTTGATTGTTTACATTCATTACTGTATAATTTGTGGAAGTAACAAAACATGATGGTAAGTATGAATAGGAAATATCATCTAATAAAAGAAAAAAAAGTATTTTACATCATATGCTAGTCAAACAATTCTCCTACGGTATCTGATTTTGTTCTTGTCTATAAGTAGTTTTAAAATAATATCATTGTTACAGTATTAGCTGTTTGCCAGATCCGTGCCTCAATGTTCATGGCAGATCCGTGCCTCAAGGTTGCATGGCAAATCCGTGCCTCAAGGTTGCATGGCAAAAAGCAGTAACTGTAGTATTCCGTGAATTAAAAGATGACAGTTTAACTGGCAAAGAATTCGTCGTAAACACATCGGTTGTAAACCATATCTGTGAGTTTTTTTTGATATATCTCAATCTCATCTAAATCAAAACACTTCCTCAGCATTTCCCCTGTTATGTGTATGTAGTATGCGTAGCATTTGTTTAACATTGAAACGAAAGTTAATAAGAAGAGACAGTAAAAAGAATTTAATTAGTTATCACAAAATGAACTGCTAAACGTGGCAACATTTTAAACCGCTCAAGTGACGGAACCCCGTGAAATCTATTACCTAGGGAAATTCCTAATTATTTTCCATATTATTTAAAAGAATGACTGCCTTGAAATGTGCAAGACTATCCTGAAGAGAGTAGCAGACGTGATTCGTTCAAATGACAGCTCAGTAGTCAGGAGACTTAGTACACAATTATTTCGAGATAATCTCGTGATCTTTGATTTAAAAGACGTGCGTAATATCTAATGCCTTTCACCGACTGCCCTGAACCACAAACTATATTTAATAAATACGTGATGACGAGGTTGAAAAATGTTAACTTAACAGCGGACCTTTTATATCATTACTTTCACGTACACGGTTACTTTTGTGCGCATCTAAAACAAATTACACTAAACCAAAATGACATTAAAAAAAATAAAAAGTCTAAAAAGAAATAAACAAATACAACCAGCCATAATATACTCTCATAATATTTCTATGAGACAAACCACCAACAATTTGCATTTGCAGAGTTCGCCTTTTTACCTGTATAATGCTATATATATATATTGGACCCACCTTTCTCAAACTTAGTATGTAGGCAGGCCATGACTAGTAGATGACTCGATGACCCCTATAGTCTTTTGGATCACTAGTTCAAAGGTCAAGGTCACAGTGATCTTGAATAGCTAAATGGTTTCCGATCAATAACTATATAACATTATGTCCCACGTTGTTTAAACTTAGTGTGTTGGTTGGTCATGACTAATTAATGACCCCTATAGTTTTTCACATCACCAGGTCAAAGGTCAGGGTCATAGTGACCTTGAAGATCTAAAACGGTTTCTGATCAATAACTAAAGAACTCTTGGTCCCAGGTTGTTTAGTCTTAGTACGTAGGTTGGCCTTGACAGGTAAATGACTCCTATAGTTCTTCAAATCACCAGGTCAAAGGTCAACGTCACAGTGAACTTGAAGAGCAAAACTGTTTCCGATCAATAACTATAAAACACTTAGTCCGATATTGTTTAAACTTAATGTGTAGGTTAACAATGACCAGTAGATGACCCCTACAGTTTTTTCAGGTCACCAGGTCATAGTCACAGACCTTGAATAGCAATAACTATAGAACGCTTAGTCCCAGGTTGTTTAAACTTAGTTTGTATGTTGGTCATGACAAGTAAATGCCCCTATATAGTTTTTCAGGTCATCAGGTCAAGGTCAGAATGACATTGAACAGCAAAACGGTTTCCAATCAATAACTTTTGAACCCTTGGTCCCAGGTTCTTCAAACTTAGTTTATAGATTGGTCATGACTAGAAGATGGCCCTTTTAGTTTTTCAGGTCACCAGGTAAAATGCCAAGGTCACAGTGATCTTGAAAAGCAAAATGATTTCCAATTAACAACTATAGAATGCTTGGGTCCAGGTTCTTCAAACTTATAACGATGTTTATGTTGACCATGACAAGTAGATGACTCCTTTAGCATTTCAGGTAAAAGGTCAAAGTGACAGATTAGCAAAATAGTGTTCGATCAATTACTACAGAACGCCTGGGCCCAGCTCTTCAAAACTTCATAGGTAGGTTGGTCATGACAATTAGATGAACCCTGTAATTTTTATGATTATTAGGTCAAAGGTCAAGGTTACAGTCCTTGAAAAGCAAAATAGTTTCTGCTGAATATCTAGGGAATCCTTGGGCCCAGATTCGTCAGACCTAGTACGTAGGTTTGTCATGATCAGTAGATTACAATTATCGTTTTTCAGGTCGTTGGGTCAAAGGTCAAGGGTCACGGTGACCTTGAAAAGCAAAATGGTTTCTGATGAGTAAGTGTAGAACGCTTAGGTCCATTTTCCTCAAACTTTGTTTATAAGTTGTTCACGACCTTTAGTTGAGCCGTTTAGTTTTTCAGGTCACCAAGTCAAAGGCCATGGTCACAGTGTCCTTGAATAGCAAAATTGTTACCGATCAATAACTATAGTATGCTTGGTACCAGCTCCTTAAAACTTTATGGCTGCGTCTAGGGATAAGGCGCTAGGGGGCATATGTGTTTTACAAACATCTCTTGTTTTTGTAAGTTTTTATCCATACGAAAAGCGTCAGTTCTGAAAAAAAGCAATATTACAACAATGTCTAGACCGCTAACTGAACATTCCAGTTTGTTTGTATTTCTTGAAAGATGTTAAGTTACAGTATGTGACTACTTACATGATTCCCTAATAGCTCTTTTCACAAAGTGAAGTTTGTATTATAAACAGTACGGAGTTTAAAGAAATAGACACGTATTATCGATTTTGTTGCTCGAATGGATTTCTCTCTGAGTTTTCCAGTCACAGCCACGATGGTCTGTGTAGGCCAGAAGTTGTATCAATGTTGACACAAGACGAATGCTGTAAAACTGGGATGTATATTTTGATTATTTCTACGATTTGAGACCCTTAGCAAAGTAACCTACCTGGCCAAAAAATGTTAAGTAATTGATGTAGGGTACGAATTATATCAAAGACTTGTTTGATACTTGAATCAGTTTGTTCTAACGAGAAGATTTCTTAAGAATAATTATCCTTCAGTCAGTTCTATTTCTCAATATTTCACTCTTGATACCGATTCAAAACCAAGCGTCTTACAGCGGTTAGTTATACTGTAACTGTGTCACGTTTATCTAGAGACCTAATTTTCATGACCATTTGGTCTTTTACTGAACGTAAATTGATAGGTTGTATGAACTAGCAGGCGAAGATTCAGAGAAATTGTCGCATTATATGCCTTTCAATAACAAATTGTGTCATCGTAAAATGGCTGGCGTTTAAAATTCTTTATTTAAATTTATAAAACATATACACATGATTCGTTTTTGTACAATTTGAGGTACCGAGTACAACACAACTGAAAGAAAAGCTCTGTCATAACGGTAATCGACTGTTGACGAGACATAGATGAAGAATAGTGCTGAAAAGTATGTGGTAAATACTTTATTACACAACACTTCACCAGCCATTGACGCATTTTTGTCAAACGTTTGAATAACCATTCAACTGCATTTCAGTGTTTGTCTTTTTTGTGATGGAATGGCATTCCATGTTAACTTGTTCTATCAGTGATAGACATTTGTGCATCATCGCTAGACAACTTGGTGAGTACAGAGGCTATATGAAAAAAGACAGTTATATGTTTATTTAGATGACTGACTCTACAATTAACAAGGCATTCTCTAACATTAAGAATATTCCGTTTCCTTTAAAATAATGTAAAATGATATGAAATGAATTATGACCAAATGTCAAGGCGTCAGTAAACATTCCAAGTACAACAGATAAGCTGAAAACATTGTTATTAGTCTTCATATAGAGCATTGTTGCTGTACCATTTTTGGGTACAAAAGTATTTATTCAAAATAACATTTAGGCTTTTATAGAGAAACACACTGTTGATAAAATATTTATTTGTTTAAAACAAAAAATGACTGTGTAACAACAATAATATATTTGAAAGCGGAGTAAATAATCAACATATCAGCAGACTCTTACCCGCTTATATACAGTACAATGTAATAATAATTATCAAATTTCATTATTATATTTACAAATACAGAAAAAGCCGGGTGGGAGGGGAAATATAATATATGTCACAACAGTAACATGAATATCAACAACAGGTTTTCCAAGAGGAGATAGAAAATGAAGGTGATGTTATTGGTGTCTGATCGGATAACAGAATACAAATCAGAATATACAGACAGTTCAGTTGATGACAGTTCTTCTTCTGATGAAGTAAATGTTTGAGAATGATTGAAGATGACTTGGACGAAACGCTAGTTGAAGATGACATAAACATAATGAAAGATGAAGATGATGCTGACGACCCAGCTGAAGAGAATATTGCTCCTGCACAAAGAAGAATGACCTCTGACCAAAGAATTACTTATCAAGCAACTTTAGTTAATAATTACACCGGTGACATATCATTAACAGAAGAATAGAAAATGAGAGGAGAAGGAGGTGAGAGAGAGAGCAGTCTAGAGACATTCTTGAAGAAAACAAAACATGAAAATTATTGTATTATTAGAAAACTGAATCAGACGCTGAAAGTGCTACAGCATCACAAACAACAGTAGCAAATAAAAAAATCAACAGAAGCAACACGAACAACAGCAACATCAGCAGAAACAACAATATGAACGTCATCAACAACATCAAAAACCACAACAGCAGGAACAATACTTGTATAGATTTATGCCAGTCTCACCTTACAATTAAAAGGTAGGTCTATAAATAATTTTAGTATGTAAAATTTGTTTAAAGATTTATTAAAACTGTCATTTTTGTTTTGTTAGCAAGCTAGTGTTTCCAAACCACGAGTGCGTTAGACAATCAAATACCTTGCAAAAGCCAGCCTGACTGGAACAATATAAAATACCAACTATTTATCCATAATTCAATTTACCAATTCAAGATTTAGGCCATACTCTCCTATACACGAATTAAATTTTATTTACTATAATATTGATTACAGCAGACAATACGAAAGATACAGTAACCTCTATGACTGACAATGTACAATGAAGATTAGCTTATATTGAAATAGACAGAGACAGTTTGAAAATCAAAACAGCTATTGTACATTCCCGAGTGAAAGATAAACGAACCATGAGGACAGAAATACCCCTGTCAAGAGTAGTGCAATGACTAAAACAGTAAAACTAAAAACCCCAACCTTTGACAGAAGTGATGATTTGAATAAATTCTTTTAGTTATCTCTTTCCAAATATGTAGTGTATTGAATAATTTGAACTCCAGATCAAAAGGGCTGTGCCTTGCTAGCTGTCTTAAAGGAGATGCTCGCTCAGTGTATACTAAACTAGATACCACAAATTACTCTGACTACAGCATGTTATGTGACTTGTTGACCAAGACATTATGATCCTTTAAATAAAACAAGGATATGCAGAGTAAAACTAAAATGTCGTGTTAGAAACAAAGTTGTCTCAAGATATAAGAAGACTTGCCCATAATGCATATGCAAGGGCTTTGAGAGAACCAACAGAAGCCATAGTAGTTGACCACATTAAAGCTGCTATAACAGACTCTGACGTAAGATTAAGATGAAATGAAATTTGTCCAAAAACTTTATTAGATGCTTAACAGGCTTCTATCAAACTAGATGCATTCCGTTTTACTGACAAAGACACAGAAAATAGAGACAGTAATACAGACCTGAAACTAGGAAATCTGCATAAATCTTTAACCAAAGAAATATCACACTTAAAGAGAGACAGATATTCAATTAAAAGGCCAATCAGACCTCAAATGTCTAACAATAACATACATTTCCAGTAAGAGCAACTATCAACCAGCATAAACTTTAGATATCAGACAAATAGACAAGTGATTAAAAAGAAAAGAAAACAGGTCGGCCTGGAGGCCAACAGGTCCATTCTTTCACAAGGACCAGAAACACAAATATTGATCAAGGATGCTTCATATCAAACAAGAAAAAAAACCTCTTTACTTGTTACAGGCTCCAACATTAGTATTCTTCAGAAATCTGAGTATGACTTTTACCAGACAATACAAGACCTCAGTTACAACCTGCAAGTACACAAATGATAACAATGACAGGTGAAACAACACCTTGATATAGGTAAGCAGTGGTACAGATAGACATAAGGGGTCATATATTTAAGCATGAGATATTAATACCTGACATACAGAACAAAGCAATATTAGGTAGAGAGTTTCTATATAAAAACAACTGTGTTATCATTCTGAGCCAAATGAAACTTGTGAATGGTCAGGAAATTGATTGTTTAATACATGAAGGAAACAAAAAGCCAATGTGTGCTAGAATTGTCACAATACAGTACTAAGTAGTTCCCCCTGAGACTAAAGTGACTCTACAAACAAAAGATCCGTCTGACAGATATGAACCGTCCTTAGTAGAAGGGAAGTTGGATTTTATAAACCGTACTGTGGTACATGTTGGGAAAGTGTAATAGACCCATATGAAGGTTATGTTCACGTGAGACTTTTCAACATGTTGGGGGAAATTTAAAAATCATTAATCATACTGCTGTTAGGTATAATGACACCAACTGAAATACCAATAGAACATGCTGATCCAATTCTCTCTGTTGATATCTAAGATAAAACTGAAGAAATTCCATCTCATCTTTTTGATGTATATAACCGATGTTCTTCTGAAATGACAAATGAACAAAAAGAAAAGTTAAAAATTGTTTTTTAAGAATCAAGATGTATTTTCCATTATTGCTTGGGGCATAGGCTTTACTGACCATGTGCGGTGTACAATTGATACACGCAAGAGCCAACCAGTCAGCCAGCACCTCCTTATAGACTTTCTATAAAGAAACAAGACCAAGAATTATGTTGCAGAAGAAAAACGAACAAACTGAAAGACTTACGAAAAAGGTTCTTTCAGGTTTAGCATATAAAATATACATTATTTACCATAATGACTTATCATGCTAAACCAAAACTTTTGATGAACATCTACAACACTTATATGAAATGTTCCATCGGATCCACATAGCAAATCTGAAATATAGTCCAAAGAAATGTAATTTCTTACAGAGGACTATATCATTATTCGGCCATCAGTTTACCAAGGAAGGTGTACGTCCATGCCATGAAAAGAAAAAAAAACAGATTGGCCAACTCCAAAAAGTACCCGACAAGTACGTGCTATTGTATGTTTAGCTCCATTTTACAGGAAAATGATGCATAAGTTTGCAGAGATAGTTAAGCCACTCAACAGACTTACAGAAAAAGGTTAACAGTTTCCCTCGGAGGAAAAATGTCAGAATTCATTCCAAAATCTCAAAGATTCATTGACCAATGTCCCAGTTCTTGCCTATCCAATGCAATGAGAATCTTGCACACATGAATGTGAAGCGAGTAAATTTTCTATAGCTTCTTTACTTAACTAAATTCAAAATGGACAACAAAAAATAATAGCGTGCTATTCTAGATGCCTGACAAAAACAGAAAAAAATTATTGTACAACTAGGACAGAACTTTTGATTGTTATTTGTTCAATTCTTCATTATCACCACTTCCTCTATTGTGCACACATTGAGGTTGTTTAAGACCATGGTAGCCTAAAATGGCTAATGAATTTTAATAAGAACTGTTATGGTCAACTGGCCAGATGTTAAGAGATTTTAGGCCAATATTATTTTGCTATTAGATATAGACCAGGAAAAATATCACTTAATAGTGATGGAGTGAACCGAAGGCCATGTACTGCCGACAGATGTAAGTACCGTACTCATTCTGAAGAACTTTATCTAGATAGTTGTAACAATGTTATAACTGAAATAAAAACTCAAAGACCTGAAGCTTATTGTATAAAAAAGAACTAGTCTGTTCCACTAGAGACGCTGACCAAAAACCAGACTATAGTTCAGAACACCAAAGTGTTGAAAACAGACTTTCTGAATTTCAGGATAATGAGATTAAGTTGTCACAAATCAAACAGTGGGTTAGAGAAAATCAGAAACCAAGTTGTCAAGATATTGCAAGATCTAATTAAAATATCAAAAATTACTTGTATAATTTTGACAGACTTAGAGATAACCAACTTTTAGATTGCCCATATTTACTGAAGGCAGGTCAAACTCTAAGAATAGAACGCTAAAGAAGTAGAAAATGAGTACTAAAGGAGTATTCCATCAGCTACTCAGTACTATCACAGCAGGTGACTTAGGGGTAAACACAAACTATCAATAAAGTCTTTTCTGGTTTGAAGTAAGATATGACATTGAATACTGGTGTAAATCTTAGGACCAATTCGCTAGGCGAAAACAATCAACAGGTCATGCAAAGGCCCCTATGAAACAATATAACGTATGGATACCACTGAAAAGAATAGCTATAGATATACAAGGATCCTATCCAAAATCTAGACATCATAACACATAATTATATCCTAGTTGTAGGTGACTATTTAACAAAAAAATAGTAAGATGCCATACCTTTAAATAATGTCAAAGCAGATTATGTAGCCAGAAAGCTACTGAACAGATTCATTGCTATATTTGGTGTCCCACTTCAGTTAAATAATTATCAGGGTAAAGCCTTTGAATCTCAAGGTTTTCAAGAAACATATAGAATATAAGGTAACAACAAGACCCGAACCAAAGCCAGACCAATAAATGATGGAATGATTGAACGTGGCAGTCACACCATAGAAAATATGCTATCAGCATATGCTGATGATAATATAAGTGACTGGTGTGAACACTTGACTTTAATTGTATTGGCATACAGAAGCAGTATACATGAAAGCATCGGAGTTAAACTTTGTGTTATGGTGTTTGGTCGACATATCAATCTTCCTATTTGTCTTGTAATGGGAAGACCTGTAGAAGAACCAAAAGATCAAACTACAGATTATGTGTATGATTTAGATGACAACTATCCACTATTCATGACATAGCTAGATCACACATAGATGTGTCTAGTTTTCAGATGAAGAAACTCTATGACAGAGTCACTTACTTAATACCCTATGTGAAAGGTAATACAGTATGGTATCATGACCCCAAGAGAGGTTAAAGTCCAAAACTTCAAACGTCATTACAAAGAAAATCAATGTCTATACAAGGTTCAACAAGAACCTACCTCAACACCAAATGCAGTACATCATACAACCTTATCAAGGACAATGACCAGTTTGGTTTAAGAAGAAAGAAGTAATTCTATACAGATACCTCAGGAAGATGATAAGCTTAAAGTACCAGAATTGTATCTCTAGTAGAGCAAATAAGTATACTAGCATAAGAAAAACATATTTTCGAACACATTTTTGTTTAATTTCAGAACCTCTTCAGATATCTGTGTAAAAGATGTACCAATCCAGTCAAATCATTTAGGCAAAGTGGCCACTGTAGACGCCATGTCATCTTATTCCACTATGGATTCACTAATAGGTGTACAGCGTGGCAGAATGATGAATAGAAAACCAGAGAAAGGACAACACATTTGTAGCCTAGCCGAGTAGCCTAGCGATGATGTACAAATGTTTATCACTTAAATAACAAGTTAACATGGAATATTATTCCATTAAAAACTGAAATGCAGTTGAATGCATATTTAAACGTTTAATGTCAATGGCTGGTAAGAACGTATTACTGTTACTGATTTTAGACAAACTGTTCAGTACTATTCTTCTTCTATCTACCATCAACGATGAAATACCGTCTTGATAGAGCTTTTCATCAAGTCATTGCACTCGGTATTAAAAATTATACAAAACGAATTATGTGTATTGGGATAAAACGTGTAAATCATATGATATGCTTATAAGATAAAGAATTAAAACTAAAACCAATTCGCGGTGACACAGATTATTTCTTTGTATTTGATGGTCTAACTCACAAGTGGGTTGGAAGAACTCACTTGTCAGGAGAACAAAATTGAAGTTTGAATAAATCTTTAAGCAATATTTATGAACTTAAATTATTTATAGAATGATCTGCATTTAGCATTTTGGTGTAAGGTGAGACTGTCATTTATTTATTCATATTGAAGTAGATTGATGAAGGTTTTTTATGGTGAATGTATTGTGACGGCTATAAAGTGTCTAGCCAGTACTAACAGTAATCAGCCATGTGACGTCATATCATATCATATCATATCTTAACAAAAGTTTGAAAACTGCAATTCCAGTATTACCTCCCTTGTTTATACAGAAGGCAGAAGGATCTAAAAACAAGATAACGAAGATTATCGTGCATCGCTAGTCTCCGCTGTTTCCGTGTAACAATTGGTATGAAGCTACTAATGCAGTCTATCAAAACTCCAAAAATGGTATAATACGTATAATGGCGGCTAGAAATAGTTGACAGCTTCTTAAAATTTGCTTGTTCAATCTCTTAGCTTTGATCTTTGTAATTTTAGCTGGAATCATTTTCTTGACTATTTCTGATAGTGTGGTAGCAATTCATGCTCATATACATTTCACAATAGGCAATTGTTTTACATAATATAATTTGAAAATTGGTTCAGTTTTTGTGTTAATTTAATGGGTTAAGTTAACATATTCAGAAAAATATTTCTTGTTTGAAACATTACCCCCCCCCCTTTTTTTCTTGTTATTTTCATGGGTACAGATGCAGATCTACAATAACATTTAAGTTAAAGCTATATAAAATTGGTCTTGTTATGTTTTACAGCTCTGTGATCTTTACGGATTTTATTTAGACTAAATAAGGAAATCATGTGGGGTTTCACACCAATAGCTTTCTAAATATATGGAAAGTGATAACACACCAGTCTTTTGATGTAGCATAGCTTTAATTTCCACAGTCATAACGTCACCAGGAAGGACGTTAACACGTTCTCTAATTGGCTGTAATGAAAATAGCTATAGTTAGCTAGCATATATATGGTGTATACGGACCGTCATCAGATGTAACATTTTTGTTACATCTGACTTTAGTGAGGGAAGGCAACTAAGGTTGTTGGTTATAGTACAAAGACACAGGACACATTAAAAAATTTTGATCTTAAATTTTCTTGATATATTTCGTGCAACTGCATTATATAGAGGATATTTGTTTGTTTTTGTGAAAGATGAGAATTTATTTCATCGAGTGAACACCATATGTGATATTTTCACGAGTGGCGCAGCCACGAGTGAAAATATCAACATATGGTGTTCACGAGATGAAATAAATTCCCATCTTCCACTAAAAAACAAACAAATTTTCTTTTTATTTTATGCCAACACGTCAAAAATGGGTTTTTTTATGACATTTTTAATCAGGGCCTTCAATAAATTCCCCATGGTAAGCCCCAAATCAGTTAATGCGTACTTTGGTTACTCCGCACAAAAAAAAGTGCAGACAATCTCCAATACATATGATAACTTTACTTCTGCTGAAATAAACTGAATACACTTTCATCAAGTAATATTTATTTTTGTCTACACAGTTTATCAATATTTATTGAATTTTGCCATACATACTTTAATTATAAAAGCGGATTAATACTCAATATTCAGTAGTTCGGGCACAAACATGTATTATCAAAATGGTAATTAACTGATTCAAAACAGTGTATTATCACTTTTATCTCACTGATATTTCCCTATATTTCATTGGTAGGCATAAAATAAAGTATATTATTAATGTTCTTAATATTTCATTTAATTTCATTTAATTACCGGTACATCTAATCAGCATCTATGTGTGCCAACATTACTCGGTCATTTAAACAGAAAATATTTAAACAAAACTTAAAACGTTTTCAAAGATTTAAACCACATGACATGAAATTTATTTGAAGTTAATCACACGTCTATTTCTACCTTGGAAATGTTTGTATATCTCTTTATCATGTAATGATACACAGATTCAAATTATTATAGAATGCTTAAAAAATATCATTAATTAGTTTCACACGGAGTGACCCATGGTTTGCTAGTGTATACACCAGTTAGCCGAGTTATTTCTGGCATGTGCTGAACTATTTTGGTCGCTCTTTCTTTTATAGCAGAGAGGATGCGCTTATCTCTATCAAATGAAAGTGTAACCAACAAGGATGCAAACAAACGGTCTATGTAATTTACTAATGTCCTGTCATTGTTTTAGCTACGCAGTAACTTGTGGAGGAAAGTCCTGATAAAGAAGATGCGCACACCTATCAAGTACCCGATTTACATAAACTTTATACATTACCTGCGCAATATGTACAATAAAGAGACTAAAAAGACTTAGAAAACTAAAACATAAAAATTTACATATATTTTAGTAAATTTGTGAAATATATAGGACTACATAGATGAATATAACGTATTATTACGGAACTTTAACAATTCATTCGGTAAGCTCTCTAAAACAACTTATAATAACCGAGGGGGCAGAAATATATTAAAAGACGATTTTCATATGATATCTACTACCACTCTGTTATTCTCAGTTATATAACTGTAAAGGTGTTATTTTAGAAGATTTCACCATGGTATACTGTCTTGTTTATTATGACAGATTGGACTGACGGCAGATTTAAAGAAATGATCGTAGCATAGTAAATAACAACACCATATAATAATAATAATGGTACAGTAAAAACTTGCTAATGAGACCAACTTTGTCATTCTAAAATCATGAGAAAATTAGCAATTTGATAGAACAAATGTATAAAATTAGAACACATGTATAAAATTAGAACAACTGTATAAAATTAGAACAACTGTATAAGATTAGAACCAATGAGACCTGCTACTGAGATCTATTCATTTATAAGACACTTTCTGACTTGTCATGTTAATGGATGATTAATCATAAATTTGTATTAATAATATCGATTTAATCATTTCAGAAGTTGTATGTCCTGTTACACCTGTCAGAAATGTACGTATTCTTTTAGACGTCCAACAAGAAATAGTTCGGGTTTTTTCTTCATTTAAGTAAGAAAGGAACTATGCAGATTGAAAATTTCACCGTTTTGTAAAACCAATCATGAAAAATGGAAACCGCATGAAGTTAGATTTAAAAAAATATTAATCCTGTAAAAATAAAGTGTTAATAAGAAATACTTGGAGGTTATATCATTAAATCAATGCTTTAACATACAGTAATACATTAACATATAACACCTATTACAAAAAGTTTCGATTTCCGTAATGCACAGATGTTGCATTCAAAAACAAAAGGGCAGACGTAGTGTGTACATATTTAGTGAATGTAGCAATCTAGATAAATTGTCGCCATTAATTTTCGATTCACAAAGCAAACACGAGTATATTTTGGATGTGATCTGTATATTTTGTTATTGACATAGAAGGTATTCATTTATGAATTCTGTATATCTATATTTTGTGTTACTGATATGTCTGCCACTTCATCACTTGTTCATCACAGGACTTGTTTTTGTCAATGTCAAATACTCACACAATGGATATATTTGGGAAAAATGTATTCATGAGAACAAGGAAGACGATGTAAGATGTTGTGCTTTTATCTTGTCTTAATTTCTTTTATTTTTTACTGTACTAGTTAGCAACTGAGGCAGTGCATGTTACCTCATTGTAAATTTGTTTTGTCAAATTTGTTGTTTAATGTTTAGCTTTTTTTCTTAAAAACGATAGGATATACTTTATAATTAAACTCTACAGTTTTCTTGAATCATTGCTATCCTTTTTGTCTGTAAGCAACTGAAATTTTATTTTATCCTTTTGCATTACAGTATTCTTAAAAAAACTTTATAAATGCATACCTTTAAACATGGCATTGACAGACAGACAGTTGTTCTTTTTTTGTTGAAATCGGTCGACTCAAAATGCTTATATTTAACGACGAATTTATACAATAAACTTGAATCGTTTTACTGCAATTCCGCATTTAGAAATTATTCTTAGTCCAATCGATTACAGAATATTTTAAAATTGTTGGCATGTTCGGGGTCATTGTGCATTCAGGTACCAGAGTTAATCGGTCAGTTTTAATCAGTAGACACAATATATATTGAACCAAGTCTGTTGGTGTTTATTTTAAATCGGAGTAGAAAGCTCGACATCAAACATGGCTGCTTTAGAGAAAATATGGAAATATATCTGTTTTATTTTTATGCGTGTAGAGTTTTTTTTAATTATTGACTTAAACTGAAAAGAAAGACCGAATCTTTAACGTACGAAGGTTATAACTAGCACTTCAGTTGTAACTTTTTTTAATGTAAAATGTGTAACACCTTGGCTTGACAGTCTTGGTTACGCCTACAAAAATTCAATGATAATTCCTTCAATGTCGGTCGAGTTCAAACAAAACTGGAGGGCGAATTGACA
The DNA here is from genome assembly GCA_012932295.1 of Cyclina sinensis. NCBI lineage: Eukaryota > Metazoa > Mollusca > Bivalvia > Venerida > Veneridae > Cyclina > Cyclina sinensis. Next base: position 31,831,482 of record JAAONU010000014.1, on the reverse strand, counting down.
TATAAATCTTTACATTATCAGGTCTAAATTGGAAAAATAAAGATGGAATAAAACTTAATTTGAATATGAAAATTATTTTTGATTCGATTTTATAGAAAACGATTACTTGAGAAATTGTTTTACTTGCTTTAAATTGTCATCACATAAGTTTAACATAAAAATGGGAAGTTATGAAAATCAAGAGAAAAGACAGACTGGGTACAAATTGTAGCTCTGAATCTGTAGAATCAGAATATCACTGTTTAGTAATATGACAAAAATATTCACAGATTCAAATATATGGTTTTAAGCTTTCTTCGCCTTATTTATTTTGTCGACTTGTTGCATCAAAGAAAAGGAAAATGGTACTTGAATTATTTAAACATATATATGTATAACTTTCAATACGGTCTATCACTTATAAAATAGTTGATGTTGTTGTTGTTTAAGCACTATTTTGAACTTTGTGAACTAAATCATGTTTCTTGTCGATTGTGATGTTGTATTTATGAGCAGTCCTATTTATTCTGAAAATCTGTTATGCCTTGTCTTTGTACTTATATGAGAAAATAACAAGGGGATAAAATACATAAATTGACAGCTTAGTGATAAAACTGAATCTTTAAAAAATATGTACGTATTGAATGACAAGGTTATTTTAAGATATCTTGGAGAGATTGTATGGATTATTAAGATATATTCTCTTTATTATGAATGAAGTTAAATGGAACCAGAACAGGTTCACATCAAATCTATTTTTTTTCTATAATACAGATGCTAGTTGGCCATACCAAATAAAAAGGATGGCGTCTTTAAAATGGCAAAATGTAATTCACAGCAACCGTTCGTCTACTGACATGAATTGTTTAATTTTCAAACACGAGTAATAATGAAATCACAAAATCTGTAAACAAATTTTAACAAAGATGCTACGTTTAAATAAAATCCCACAAGATACAAGTAAACTTCCGAGTTGTTAAGATATATATAAAATCATTCATGGTAGAATTATTGTAACAATATAATTTGGGTAATCTAAACCTACCGTTTCAAAAAAATCTACATGTCGTTCTCAGAATGTGATTTACTTGTTGAAATTGGACAGGCACTGTCTTCAAAACTGCGTGAAACTTTTCCTTATTGGTAGATAAAGCTAAGCATCGGACTGCAGATTCAAAACGTGTTTCAAGCTGTAAAAAGCCTTAAGAAAATGAAAACAAGGCATTACAAAAGAACAAAAATAAGAAATAAAGAAAGGAATGGAAAAGAAAATGTAAAAAAAGGAAAATACTAAAAAATAGAAAAAAAAGGAAAAATAATAGTAAAAACGAAGGAGAAGAAAAAGAAAAAAGTAAAGAAGAGAAAAACTAAAAGTATAGATGGGATAGGTATGGTTAAATTACTCAAATAAACACGTCTAGACACCTGTACTCGAAATGCTTCTTTAATCTGTGTTCGTACATTCCATTTCAATGTTCTGCATCTATGTATTATGAATTACTCTGGTATTAAGAATGTTTGATTTTAGATAGGGGGTCAGGTATCTCTACGCCACAGCTGACAGCAGACATATAAAAGTATTCAAAAATCGCTTTTATGTCATTATCAACACAGTTGAGAGATTAGTAGCTGATGTTATGAAAGGCGTTTGCGAAATTTGGCGGAGCGGGACTATTGCAATCAGTTTGCATGACAATACTCCTGATGACATAGTAGAACAAAATAATTTGGAAGAAAATTATAATACTTTAGAGATTAAGAATAGTTAATCTTAAAGTAATGAAGATCGAATATCTGTTTACTGGCAAGTCATCATTGGTTCCTCACCCAGGTATCACGCGTTTAGATATGGACTTATACATATAGAAAGTCTTGAAATATCTTCATGACATAATTATATGAAAACTGATAAGTAACATTGTCTATTGGTACTTCATCAACATTGGTCAGATTAATACCCACAGGATCTTGCAAATATACATCGTATAATGCGTGGTGGTTTATCATATGTTTTAAAAAAACTATCCTAAAGTAATATCATTTAGAATTGGTTATATTGAAATATTTACCAATGTGTTTTGTTTACGTTCTTTTGTCCTTTTTTGTGACATAAGAGCATCACCATTTTAATACGATTAAGTAAACAATAAAACTGTTTTGATTTAATTTCAGATAACATGAAAATACTCGCATTCCTGATCCTCCTATCATACATTTCGGAAGTCATTTGTGCCTCTGGTAAGTCTGGTATCATCACTTTTAATTTAGCTATTATTAAAATAACCTAGTTAGCTTTTTTTTGTCTGCCGCTGCCACCATTAAGGTTGTTTTATTTCTTGCCAGTAAACTTTATATTATATACCCTGCCGAAATGCACCCATCTTATTAGTCGAGAGTGTTGCACGCGCGGGTGCGTAAAAATGATAAACACCTCCCAAAAAGTAATAGCACCTGCAAAATTGTCACTAACGTGTAATTGTTATGCACCCCTATATCTCAGTAGTGTATAGAATATAAGAGTTACAGACTTTTTTCTCGGTTAATATATATTTTACAGATCTGTAAAAATGATACTGATATTTGGGGAGGACGAATATCATTTTTACAGGTCCATGAAACTGATATTAACCTCAACATTATCCTATGACTGTATAATATCTTAAAAATACAATCGAACATTTCTGTTTAATTGGCAGAGACAATTGTTTTCGTTTAAAGCAAATTCCGGGATAAGTATGCACCATGTCGCATTGTAAAATCACAGAATTGTGATTCTGTGTCTTTAAGGCATAATTGTATCAAAACGTTTACTTGACATACACTTGTTAAGAAAATATGTATTCATGTTACAACTATACATTCGAAGTTTTGCAAATTTGTGGTTATTTCTGATGTATTAACGAAGGAATTTATGATTTTTATCAGTGCATGTATTTTTGTCTTTTAAAAGAACAAAATTTCTTGTAATATTTTTTTATATCTACAGAACACCTTTGCTAACACAATATTTTTTCACTACAGCCGACTCTGCTTTGTGTACAACCAATACAACAAGAAATGGTTGGAATGGAACACTAACACTCAACATAGTGGATCATTGCAAGCTTGACAAAGTCCCATGGAGAATTTACAGTGCACCTCTCTTAAACATAACGGGTACCGTGGAACTAGAGCTGACATTTATAAACTTCACAACAAAGCAAAAGAATGTTTCAAACTGTGAAAAGACTGACAGAGTCGAGGTAGGATCAGCTTCAAAATGTATTTCTTTCAGTAGTTCCAAACATTTCTCATTAAAATGACAACCACCAATTGGATATTTCAAAGAATATAAGCAATGGCATACGTTTTATCCATGGTCAGTAATAGTAGGCACGAAAATTATAAAATGCCAGGGATAGGCCTAAAGTTAAATTACATGTATTTTTAATTCTCTTATTTTTCTTCTTTATTGCACTAGTATCGTTTTAGAAAGTTAAAATTGTGTTGGTCAAGTACTTATTTTAAGAGAGATTAAAACAGATTAAACCATAAACTATTCAATGAAATTAATGAAACTATGGATCTCTAACAGGCCATCAACGTCTGATATTTCCAGGGTTATTTTATTACTTATCGTATGGATTGTACTGAATATGCTTAACAAAAACATTTCTAGTGTTAAAAAGTTTACGAAGGCAGGAGAAATGACTTTGTAATGAGGAAAAGGCTTCACCTATAACCAAACTTATGACCTTTTTATTATAAAACATGTTCATGCGATAGCTTATTTGAGGAAAATTGCTTACGACGTCACGAAGACATGTCTGTGCCGAACTACAGTGCACTCCAGTTGACTCTGAAGCGAATGTTTTGGTTAGACAACACCGAGAATCGCATTTGCATGCACAGAAATGTCAATTTCAAAAGAATATTAGAAATTTTGAGAATATCAAAATGCCGTTATAGTCCTTGTCTACACGTGTAATATGGCACAAATCATACTTAATTCGAAACTGTTATTCTCTTTAGTTGCTCCGAAAATGTTGTCTTAAGGAACGGTCTCAAGGTTATCAGAAATTTACAATCCCTATTACAACTAGTTTTTACTAGGTTGTTGTTCTCGGTTTTACAGGTTAGTGAAAATATTGGCGCTCCTGCGTTAGTATGTAGAAGTCAAGAATCATCATTTACCAGAAAGTTCAATATTCTTCCAGACGTGCGGGAATTAGAATATGTCCGATATATTCCCGACGAAAACCCGAACAACCGACACGATCTTTCTTTCACTATATACTATAGTTGTAAGTATATCAAGGTTTTGGGACAAATGAGTGCGCCTCAAATAGTTTGTCTTCTGCTGCGAAGACTTACACAGAAGTGTGTATTTTTTCAGATTAAATAAATGCAAAAAAGTGTTTGAGACAAATTTAAAAGTTTACAATTCTATATTCAGACATGGAAAATTTTGAATCCTATTGTATATCAACTCTAAGTTGTATGGTCAAATGAATTTTTCTATTTTTTTGGAGACGCGTAAAAAGGGGTCATTTTTGTAAACAGGAACAAAGTATATTTTTTTTTCACTCAGCTTTTCAGACAAATTGGAAACCTTTTTGTTCGGCCGGGATTGGGATAATAATCTTTAATGGGGTGGGGGTAATAAACTCCAATGTATTCAAGGTCAGACGCAGTAAATGGTTTAACAGAAAATCACTAATAAACAGTTACATGACAATGAATTGAAATACTTTTGTTTCAGTTCCTGAATATCCATGTTACAACTGCATTCTGCCAGATATGTGTTTGGAGAACGACTGCCTGAAAGCTGAAACCAAATGTCCAAAACTTAACGAGGCATACACATGTGCGAGAAACCCGTGCAGTTCTAACCCTTGTGAGAACAACAGCACTTGTACATATGTACCCGCGGATAGTTCCGAATACCGCTGCACATGTTCCGACGGTTACACAGGACGGAATTGCAGTTTCAAGATATGTGATGACAGAAAGTGTAAAAATGGTGGAACGTGTAAATCTAAGTTTGGCGACGCTTGTAATTGCCCGCCAGACGTATGGGGAGATACGTGCCAAATTAAGAATGGTATTTGATAATTTATGTCATTTTGGCAGCCAAATGTAACAGATACAGAAATCTTTTCAGCCTATCTCTAGAAAGACAATCAGTTCAGTATCAGGGGAAAATAAACCACCTAACAAATAAAAAAATCATCTAAATATCTTTGACTAAATCTTTCATACAAACATGTTCAAAATGTTTACGCGGGTAAATTTATTTTTTTCTGTTTTTTGTCCGTTTTTGCCAGACGGCACTTTCTGTTCCCCGGAGAAAGACAACTACTCTGGCAGTGGTTTAACATGGAAAGAAACGAAGGCTGGTCAGACTGACACACAGCCTTGTCTAAAAGCAAACGGTAAGTAACCAGTCACTTTTACCTTTTGAGAGATGCTATGTAATGGTAATGATATATAGCAAATAACTATGTTTGCTGGCATATACCTTGTTTGATGACGTACATAGAAATGTTACTATGGTATTTGTTTCTTAAAGTCATTGGAAAGATTACGGGGAAAGATGTGAATCTAGTATTATGTACCATAATGATTTACGTACGAATGCCAAGTTATATATTATTAAACTGGGGCTTTCACTTCAACGTTAATATACTACTTATAATTCTGTTATACATGTATGCAATTTCTTAGCTGTGCTGCAAAAGTTTTTAATGCTAAAATTTGTTTAAAGTTATTTTTTCCTTAATTCCTGAAATAGACTGACGCCTCTTGCCTTCCTTGATTCCAATGACTACATGGCCGATCACTGGTTTTCGGCTCTCAGAAGAATAAAGGTGTGCCTTAATATCGGACACTAATTGTTGTGTTTGTAAGTATAGTAATGTATTTGTATCTCACACAGGAACTGCAACAAGACGTTGCCTTCCAAACATTGACAAGCCTACCTGGGCACAGCCGGATCTAAGTCGGTGCGTGAGTCCCGAGTTCGATAAAATTCAAACAGATGTTGACACACTGATGGAGGCGGAAACAGTTACTTCAGAAGCCATCCTGAATATAACATCAGGAGTGCACGAAGTGATCAAACAAAACAGCAGAACAAGGATGTATGCTGGAGATCTGACAGTTGCAACGGACACAATGGAGAAAGTCTCTAGGTTGGTGAAGAGAGTAGACGGCAACCGACAAACCCTTGAAAATATTGCCAAGGTGAATTAATTTACATTCTTGTTGTTGAAACTTTGAAGTTAAGGATCACTGAATACTGTTTAACTGAGTATTGTTGCTTTATAGAGATATAGATGAAAGGAGTTTTTCCGAATTATAATTTTTTGTGAAATCTGAATTTTATGAATAAGTTGGCACCCGAATTGTGACCCGAAAGTATTTTGTCTAACAGTTTAAGATCAAGGTCACGGGACGACCTACAGCATTGTATATATATTGTTATATATTTGTAGTAAGGAAAGTGTTCTTCAGACCATACCTTTGGCTTTGTGATCATATTTCAAAATCACTTGTAAAATATACAGGCAATGCGTACGTTGTTGAGATGCCTGTTTGAGAATCATGACTATTGAAATAGCTTCCCATGTTGACATTGTCATCATGCGGGGCCCTTGCTACATTTTTTTGATTTAGTTAATGTTGTTCCTTTTTTGTATTACTGTCTATAAAGAACAAGATGAAATAAGGTAAATTAAAGCAAAAGGGGTATAAAAGATTGCCCAGTAGAGCAGAATGTGAACTATCGTACAAAGTTTTTTATGTCATTGTGTCAGCTTCCTGAATGTACTTCAACTGGGTGCCATTAAAAGTTCTGAAGTGAATAAATAGGCACGCTTAGTTTACAGAAACAAATTTATAGCAATACAAATTTCTTTTTTCCGACACATCATACCAATGTTGGTTCATCATCTTAATGGAGTGCAATGCATTACCTCCCTTATAATGATTCTGTGTATTTCACATTCACAATACAGTTACTACAGAGTAAAATTAGCCATGTTGTAAATGATCTACTTGAACGATTAGATACTGTCTGATTCCTGAAAAAAAATCACTACGTTTAGAACATTGTTGTCGCAGTGTGTATTATCACAAGCGTAATGTGAAAAAAATAAAATAAAAAATAACATCATCTTGAATTTGTGCGACAACTTCGTTCATCAGTATTCCTACTAAATATTCCATGTATCCCAGCACAGTGTTATTAATCCTTGGTATGTCAAAACAGATCTAGTTATCTTGGGAGCACACTTAGTTTGCAGACATAGGGTTCTACAATCTTATAAAACTGACAAATATCATTTCACTTTTACAGGTTTAAGATCTGAGGCGTAGGTTTTAGATTGTATGAAATTCACAGCTATAATGTCCTTGAATAACCCTAAATAAAAATTTATAACCAAATTTTCTCAGTAGATTTTAGAATTGTGTTGAGAGCAACAGAACAATCTAGAGGGGCCTTACGTATAATGATAATAATTCTGTGCTCAATGCTTCCCACTCCTGTATCTTAGCGCTATCAAAATCTTGATATAACATTGTTTTTTTTTTACCCAGTACTTTGATTAGGAAAAAACAACAATAGAAAATAAGCGTTTTCTATTTATCATGATTTCTGACTTTTCGGTAAATGATTCACCTACCATATCTGTATTGAACCCTTCCTTATCACGATTACAAGTGCATGAAATCTGCAAATCTCATTGTGCTAAATTGAAATAGTATGTGAAGTAATCGTAGAAGCCAAAACAACAAATAAAAGATCTCCGTTTGTTTTAATTCCATCTGTACATCATTTCTATTCGTGTGGTGTGAGTAATTTTGTATTAAAATACAGTTTGTCTTTTGTAACGATATACAACTTGAAACAAGGCTAAGCTCTGACTTACATTGAGAAGTTATTTCATATCAAAGACTTGTGCATGCTACCAAATAATTTTTAACTGCAACAATGCTTTACTCATGAAGAGGAGAAATATTAAAAGCAAAGCAAGACTAGCTGAGGAGATCGTTTTTGACAAGGAGAAAAAGGGTCTCAGTGTAGAATATTCGTTAAATCTTCGTATTGTTTCGTAGATTTCCGGAAAACAAATAGTAAACACCTGTCATGTTATTTTCGTGTAAATAAAGTACGATTTTAGTTTTTTTTTTATCTGAATCAGAGTCAGTTCTGCAATACTAGCTTTTATGCCATGCAGTACGCCAGCTATTTATGTAGCATTTAAACATAAGCAGTCAACGTCGGAGATTCTGACGAGTAATGTTTTAATTGGTCTTTCGCACAATGGTAAATACCATTTTTACAATGACTTATCACTGTCCTGACATATTAATTCACTGTTTGATGTTAATATACATTGTAAAATGGTGAAACTCTAAAGTGTTAGAAGTAACAGTATATTGTTACTCTGTAACTACTGGTAAGCACTTTTCCGGGTGAACCTTAATAAAAATGATTTGTCTGTGAGTTGGTTTGGAGAGGTCCATTAAATCAGTTACAGAGGTATACAATATGATCGTGAAAAGACTGCAGCACCATTGTGTTGGAAGAGTAAACACCGTTGCCGGCTGGTGGCAAGGATAAAATAACATGAATATTTTGTGTTTGTTACTTATTAAAAACTATACTGATGTAATATGATACAATTCCAAGATATCATTCTTCCTCTGAAACTATATTGTATTTCCTACTAAACTTACAGTTTTTACGTCGCTATTTTAGTAATGTCCATTGTTTATTTTCTTTTTATTTCGTATACTTAAATATTGAATTGAATATTTGTACAATGTACATGTGTATATAAAAAACTTCGAATGATATTCTGTAGGATAGACTCACAGAGGCTGTTAGGCTTGGAATTTTGTCAGACCAATGTACTTTTATGTTGAAATGTATAATTCTTAAAAGTAAATGCTCTAGTTTATTAGAAATGCATGCAGATGAAAGCACGAATGCACTAAATTTGTTTAATCACTTTATCATGTCATGGAAATGAATAATCTAGGGAAGGTGTGAACTCAGTTCGTTTGCTGATAGTAATGTAGGTATGCATAATAACATGAGATTAATCAGGAAAGAGTTTCACGTGTTTACTTACTTACCCTTTCACTTGAAAGAAAACAATTTCCTACAAAATATGTCTGTTTTCTAGGGATGTGGGAATGCAGCTTCAAGTATCATTGACCCAGTGACCTCACAAGTTTGGAGCTTCACAAAAAAGGTATTTTGCTCCCGTTTGATAAGTTAAGTCTCTGTACTTAATGCCAAAATTTCCCTAGATTTTCTACTGTTCAATTCGTATTTTCTGTTACATATTATTTCTAACACCAATAATAAAATCAATCACTTGTTTTTATATCTGAATTGTGTGTAAGGAAGCAAGCCTAGATAAATCAATCAGTCGTGTTTGAATATATTAAATAAATATTGTCGAGGTGATGCTTTTTTGTTTACAAAATTCTGGAGCGTAAGAATTTCAAATCCTTTGAAAATATTGTTGTAATGGTAATATGGACAACATGTTTTTTGAAAATATCATAAAAGATATTTACCATTGTATTGACAGAATTCAAATCAATATTTTTTCAAAACACGAATTTTCAAAAATCTTTGATGCCATATTATCATTTGCAAGCTCTTTTGAAAGTATTGAACAAATTTTCTTCTGAAATAACATAAAATGAAATTACAATTTTGAATAATATTATCAGGAATAAAAAAGTGAAGTAGGTTCTCCAGAATTGAAAGGATAAATAAATTAAACGTTCTAAAGGTCTTGGTGAAATACAATACAGATTTCTCTTATTTTACAATACAAATCTAACAATATGCAAACCAAATGTAAACGTTGAATATCACAAGCATTTAATGCACATACTCTGGTGATTAGAAGTAAAGCAGCAATATATTAATGTAAATAAGACAAAGTCAAACCATGCGTACGATGCAATTAGTAAAATCAAAACATAAGAGGTAGGACATTAACAGTAGCACCATGGAAGTTTAATAAAATATCAAAAATAGAAAACCGCTGAAAAACATATTGAATAAATAGAAACAGCTATTTTCGATTGCATCAAATAGTGCACACTAACTAGTTCATGGTGAATTATTGATGAATATAGTAGTAAAACAGGAAATCAAAGCATAATGAGTCGTTACTTACCTTTGGTTTATCATCAAGAAAACATAAACAGGTTCGAATTCCTGGGAAAATATTTATATAGTTATAGTAATTAGCCATATGTCGGATAGAAAATTGCGGTAGATTGGTTCGATTTGATTAGGCAAAACACCTGTAACAGTCCAGATAATAGCCTGAACAGAAGAGAACAAATAATGTTGTTGTTGGGCAGGAGGGGTTGGTGTTAGTCCGACTGATCATGCTGGTAGTATAAGAATGATGGTATGAAGAAAAATATAACTCTAGTATTGTATGTCTCTACACCTTAAATCATTTACTTGTCTTTCTATGTATTCATAATGTATAGATAATTGGGCTTGCATTTTAACTTGTATTTAGCGTCCCTTTCCCACTGAATGATGCACTGCATCAACTACTTTTTAACCTACACCAGATAAAAAAAAAAACTTGTACGACATATCGAGGCACAACTTTTAAGAAAAGAAAAACTTGGTTAACTTGTAGTTTACATGTAAAATTTGGAACAACTCTTACGAAACCAATGTTAATACAAAATGTACTGTCAATCAGTAATGGCATATGTTGTGGTACAACCTTAGTTCATATTGCGATAAAACTTGTATTACGAGATTGTGGTATAACTTGAAGTACAATTTGTGGTACAGTTTGTGTTAAATATACGTATGTTTTAACAGGGGTACCTGGAGAATAAAGTAACATTAATACTACAGTCATTAGAACAACTCTCCAAACACATCGCCGAAAGAACTTCTGACTACAAAACTGGTAAAACAAGAAGTAAAAGAAACACCAACGAACAGACGGACACATCAGAAACATATAGAATATCAACGTCAAATATAGGTACCATCTTAACAACGCTTTGTCATCACTGCGCTTTTATTGCTAGTTCTATTTCTTTTGACGTTTTAAGTCAGTAACTCCTTTTTTTCTGTGGAGAGCTTTGTGATGTTTGGCTTTTATCTTTGCTCGATTCGTCAGTTTTCTTTGAAACCTGTTAATAACAATTTAGACATATACGAATTTCATTTCATGTCTTTAAAGATATTGTACATCAGATAGATCCAGGCATGCGTGGTTGCTATGGCGAAAGAAAGAAAGAGAATTAATTGTTTTCCTGTTAAAAATCCGCTTAAAAGGTTTATTATGAAGTATTCTTTAGAAATCCTTTCTTCCTATAGACATAAAAGCTTCAAGTTGGCATTTGCATGTGTAATTTGGTCTAAATATAGAACGCTCGTTAATTCATAACTAGCATCTCCTCCCGTAACAAAACGTTTTCAATATTTACGCTTTTCACCTACCTTTACTATTATTCACAATATAATGATCTAAGTTTTCTTGAAGAATGTAAAGAAAGGCAGTCCCTACGTCTGACATTTTCAAATAATCATCACCGCCGTCTCATTAAATACAGTTTGTTTTAGTATTGAACTTCCACGATATTTATTTTGTATTTTAGCTATTCGCTTTTAAAAATAAATCGTAAATAACTGCTCGTTTACATGTTACAGATTTCTCAGTCCATGTGTTAGACAGAGCGAGCAATTTTAGTACGTTTGGTTCTGGTTACAATGAAATCTCGGTTCTGTCTTTACCAATGGACATATTTGACAAGGCAATCACAAGAACAAGCGGTTTGTTCAATTTTCTATTTACTTTATGGTCATTGGCTTCAACAACAAGCTATGTTTGCTATTTTTTTCTGTACCATTTTAGTCTGTTTAACATTGATATAGAACCGCACTGTTTATCGACTAGTTCCGTAAAATCTTGTAATATAAAACTGCGTTAAACGTTTGAAAAATACGTTACTTAACTCTTGGTGAAACGTAGGCCGAGGAATAATTTTCGTAACGTATTCAAACATTGGCAATCAATCAAGTGTTATATAAATAACCTAATCAACACTGTCAATACTATCGAGCTTTACCCATTTAGAAATACTTTCCGTTACAGTTTCTTTTTTTTGCCATATAAAACAAAAGACTTTACCATGTACCTACGCTGTTTCAGATCCATATATTCACATATATACGGCCAAGCTGACAACAGTTTCTACTCTGTTGACTGACACCAATGCTATCATTCAACAAACTCCAGCGTAAGTGGCATACTGTATGTTTTCGCTGGTGTTTGTTTCTTTTCATTTTCTCGACCACATTATTGTTGTTGTAAAACACTCTATCCATGTTCTACGCAAGGATGGTTAAAATAAACTTGACTTAGAATGGTTATGCGATTTATCAATTACTTTGATTTATCAATGACAATGCTATTCATATTGCTGCTGTTGTCTCTACGTGGAGATTAAGAAGTATGCCTTTGTTGCCTTTTCAACCTGCTGGATATATTTTTTGCAGATTATATTACCTGAGCACTCATATAATTTGGCTAATTTGTTGCTTGTGGTACATTTTAAGAATGTATTATCAAAGACAAATTAAACGCAGCCCAGAGTTACTGTCTTTAATTCAAAGAACAAAGGATACTTTTAATTAAAGCAGTTTTCAATTCCATCGAGTGTATTTAGTATTTACCTCTACTGTAAAACAGAGAGTATTTACCTGAACTGTAAAACAGAGAGTATTTACCTGAACTGTTAAACAGAAAAAATAATGATTTCAAAGGTAACCGAAAATTCTTTGTTAAAATGCTAAATAATTTTACAGATATATCCGCAATTTCTAACTGCAAAAACTTGCCCTAATCTTTTATTTGAAACACAAATATGTGCTTGTAATTACTTTTGATACATCAGCTTTAAACAGGTGCATCGTGCAGTTATGTTTGACTTCCTTTACAGTGAAAACCTGACGAAAATGGTCAACTCTGAAATCTTATCAAGTAAAGTGCTGAACGTCCCTGAAAGTGTCTTCCAAACATTGAAAGAATCAGTCAAGCTAACATTCCGTTTACAGGTATGAAATTCCCCATTGCAGCATGATCATGCCTATGGAAGTATCCAATGGTGGTAGGGAATGTCATTTGTATCGTGTCTGTGATCATTTCTGATTGGTCTATGTGTAACATGTAACATTTAGGTATGCCAGTTAAAGAACTATGTTTCATGCATGCAAATTAGAGCGTTTTAGTTAGGTTCTATATGGATATTTAAACAAGTAACAACATATTTGGTGAAACTGGTATACAGTCACTACCATGAGGGGATGTTCTGAATATAATATGTGCATCTTTTGTGCTGTCGTTTTTCATGCCAAGTGATGGTGGATCTACACTTAGACATTTGACACAACTTTTGTAAGATATGTTCAGAAGGCAAAAAGCGGGAGTTAATTTGTCGTACTCCGGTCTTGATTATAACAGCATGCATGCTTTGGTTCTTCTGACAACATTGACTAAAGTCTAGATAAGCAGTTTCATATTAATTCATTTTCACTGTTACAAGTAATCGTGTTTATTTATCAAAAATAATTATTGACTGAAAGACATACTTCATATCTTTTTTCCAAAATAAACTGAATTAAACAATACATACATTTGTTGTTAGAATCATCACTACTTTACTTTATTTTAAAACCTCTGTACTTTTCCTTTAAGGATACAAACCTGACCTCGAGGCTAGAACAGAACTGTGTTTTCCTTAACATGTCTGCCACGTAAGTATTTCTGGTGGTTATTCTTTTGGAAAATGAATACAATTTAGCTTATTTCTGTGTTGCTTTAATGGCAACCTGTCTTTTCTCGTGACATCTTAGAAACTAAGTTTTTGTCTGTGTCTTTTTTCTCATTATACGTGCCTCTGTAAGCACTGTATGTGTGGTACATTACTCTGCACACGACACAAATCACAATTAAAATCTCGCTGTTTCAGGTTAGGGGAGAACAGATGGCTGCGCAAGGGGTGTTATAAAAGTTCATCAGAAAGCAACAGCACACATACTGTCTGCTTCTGTACACATCTTACGAACTTTGCAGTTCTAATGGATATATATGAAGTTGAGGTTGTAAACAATTATTGTTATAATCGAATTGTTTATCCATTTAAAAACTTCAACACAGATTGTGAAAGTTTCTGTAATTGTACTTTTTTCTGTCTTAATACTTTGATTTAAAAATATAGAGATATAACTATATATATCTATAAAAACAGTGATAAAAATGATAAAATAGAACCATTGGTAATGTCATCTTTATAATATATAGTAAGCCCTTTTGCCACAACCGCCGTTACATGAACACTATCTTTCTTCGATTTCTTTGTTAACACCTGTTCCTGATTACTTCCTTCAACATCACCATATTCATTATCAATAACAACGTTCATATCACACAGAAAAGTTCAGAAAAAATAAATATTGAAATATATTTTAAACTTTAAAATGTGTTTCGTGTTATTATTTTACCTGTTTAGACTGTTTGAATGACCTTTATGACCTTTTTTTGCAGGATGCTATTGATGACCTAGATTCTAAGATACTGACCTACTTTACGTATGGCGGTGGAGTCTTCTCAGTGCTTGGCTGTATCATTTCTGTCATTGTCTTTGAATTCTTCCGGTAATGCTTTTTACTCATGAAACATTATTTACCAGCGAAGCGTTGAGACTGTTGATTAGTTGAATATGAAAATCTTGAGCATATTTATAATCAGTACTGCTTACTTTTATAAAATTAGAAGAATTATTTAATTTTATCAGATCGTTTTATCAAAGATAAACAATTATCAACAAATATCAATTAACATATTGAAATATGCAAATAAGTTATACAAAACTTCCTCATACTCTACTCTTTTACACAGTCATTATCTTTCTTGGATTTCTGTTTTAACGCCTATCTTCTATGACTGGTTTTTAATTATATTTTCCTTTTAAGACTGAAGAATGAAAGAATAAGAATACACGAACAACTGGCTCTGACTATTATCCTGGTTCAAACATTTTTCCTTGTGGGTATTGATCGAACGGAAAATAAGGTAAAATGATCTTTTTATTGGATTACTCTTGATATCCAGTTGATGATGATTTAAAAGTTGCAGTCTCTACCAGTACGCCAGTGCATGTATAATTTTGAAGGCGTTTACTTTGTTTTTTCGTTGTAAAGAAAATTTTGTTGTATGCGGGGCAGATTGTTTTTGTATGAAAAAATAGAAGGATAAAGCATTTTCTAATTAAAACTCGATTGTACTCATCTCTGTTCAATTCAACTTGAATTGATTTACCTTTCAAGTATAATATGCATTTAATATATATTGACGCTTATTATGGGAATTGTTTTGCTTGTTATATCCATGATTTCCGCTCAGAGACCGCCATGGGACAAAGAGGAAATTAATCTTCCCTTTATGTTAACCCAAACATTAATGTGTATTTCTTAGCTCACAATCATGCATGTAATGCTTTCTCCCAACTTAGACATTCCTGTTTTTGTTTCGCCAAACATCTTAAAATTGCTGTGACGTTCTATAGACGCTTTTACTGAAAGAATTTTTTTTTATATTTTTTTCGTTTTTCTTCCAGTATGTTTGTATGTCGATGGCGATATGTTTACATTACGCGCTAGTCTCCATGTTTTGCTGGATGCTAGTCGAGGGAACTCATCTCTACCTTGTCTTGGTGAAAGTTTTCAGGTCAAGGTCATACATGAAGATGTACTATGCCATCGGATGGGGTACATACCTTTTATCTGACTTGATAGAGTATTCTTTTCAGGCCTTTATTACTAGATGTGTGTCCTAAGGCTTTATTTTTTGCGGCTTCTAGCGTTATTTTACAATTGCCTTTTGATAGCAACTCTTGCTGTTCTGTATCAATGTCATTTAAAAATGAAAGAGACTTGAAGGTGAGTTGAACACCATTTCAACAGTTTAATATCTTCATCAGCGTATTGGAATATTCATGAAATATTGTTAAAATTATTTTATTAATAATTTTTATCTTGTAACTGAAAGTGTAACTCAGCCCCATCAAAATTCCTTTAGAATTTACAACATAGAATATCCTGAAGTTAAGAACATAATGGCATTTCAATTTGCTTATTTTCTTATTATTTTCAACTGACTAGAATACAGTTGAAAAAGTTCATTGCCCTTATTCTTCATATAATTTACACGATCGTATTTCAGGAGTGCCGTTAATCATTGTCAGTATTTCTGCTGGTTTATTTCACGATGAATATGGCTTTGGACCAGTGTAAGTGATTACATTATAACATGGACGTTCACCTTTCTCTAGTTTGTTTTAAAAAATAAGTGAATCTAACCATTCTACACAATTTCAAATTTCTTTTAGATTTCGTTACCATCTAGGCATTAAATTAGTTTGTATTTAGAGTCCAAAATCAGGAAGCCCATCTTTAAGGTTTTCATGTTGCCTGTTGACTAAGATTACTGTAGGCTGTCTGTCCTATATCGTTTCTTTTTTTAAAAATTTTTTTATCACATTATTTGTAAAATTAAACATAAAAGTTAAACATAAAATAAATTATACAAATAATACAAAAACGATTTCTTTTGTAAATCTTACAGTAATTATTATAAGTTCTGAAATTTTGTATGATCATGCTTTTCATATAGGACTATACATAAAAATGGCTATATTTTTGTTGTCCATAATGATGATGATGATAGTGATAATGATGATTGTTATGATAAGTATTTTGTATGTGTACAAATTAAATAATTAAACCATACTGGTAAAGCAGTTTTCCATACAATATGTGTCAACTCATGAGACAGTGATGGAATTACATTTTTGAGCTGTTACAAATATTTGTGCACATAGAGTTAAGTTTCCATTAATGACCATATTTTCTTTGTTCAACTGTAGTTGCTGGTTAACAAAGAAGGTTTTATTGGTTGCATTTGTTCCCGCCGTCGGCCTTGTAATTGTGGTAGGTATTTTTCACTCAACAGAAATAACTCACGATGGCAAAAATAAAGCCTAGAACTATATAGTATGGGCAAAATAGTTTTACAATTACTAAAACTACTAAATAAAAATTTTAGAACATTGGTATCGAAATTTCACACTAATTACATCAGATTGATCTGCATTTTATCGCAAATATCAAACTCGTCCATTACGATTCGTATTTTTTAAGCCTTTTCCACAGACACAAGCTTGCGGAATGTTGCCCATCCTTGGTTCATCAAATCAATATCGTTTTATTCATATTTTAATGATATAATGTCTAAATCTACTCTATCTGATGGATGTTTCTCATTTCCTAAAACTTGATTATTACAGATAAATACCATTGTTCTGATCACTGTAATGAGAATCATGTTGAACTCGATGTCAAAAGGATCAAAAGTGTCAGCCGAGGAGCGGTCTTCAATTAAGTAAGTTAATTTACAATCCTTTTCTACACAGAACAAAATCTAGTAAAAGTAATTTGGATTCTAGATATTTTTGTAGGCTTTTGTTAAACGAAAACGAATCGTGCTTTATCATTTTATCTATAATAAGCAGTTAAATTTGATTCTTACAGAGAAAAAATAAGATAATTGGTTCTGATTTCTCATCATTATTTATGATATTCCTGTAGGAAATCATCAAAAAAAGATCTTTTCGTGAATTATGTCTTACTTTTTCAGTATTTGATAAGCTTGAATTCAGATTTACATTAACCTGATATCTTTTATTTTCATCTAATGAATCACCAAGACAGCTCTTTTATACATGTCAGCATAAAAGATACAAATGTTTTCTCTTGAAAACAGACAGTTAGTTTATGTTTTACGTACTATTAAAAGACCTTTTATCCTTATAATTATGAAAAGATTCTATCAAATGAACTGCATGTGTTTCTGGCAAGTGTAAAAACCTTATTAGGCTATCACGATATAGATCTCAAATAAAATAAAATGAGCCGGTTATTACAACAAAACTTGCAAAAAGTATGCCCTTTCATGAAAGCCGATAGGGCTTGCTATAAATTTGAAGGTTTAAACTTTAAAAGTTTTGGAACAGCTATTTTCGTTCCAAAAAAAAAAAAAACAACACTTTATAAGAGACATGGTTTAACGTGATTAAATTACGAACAATTGTATTTTTGTTTAAAAAATGGGAACTCAGTTAATTTGCTAAACAATATATATATAAATTATATATAAATATATATTAATATATATTTATATATATAATTTTTTTCTGTTTTTTAGAACAAGTGTAAAAGCAGCTGCCGTTTTACTTCCGCTTCTCGGTCTCACGTGGACGTTTGGATTTTTGTCGATCACGAGCAAAGAAACGCTTGTATTTACATACCTTTTCACACTGTTGAATTCATTACAGGTATGTAACATGATCCAGATTTTTTTTTTTTGCAGACCAACACTAACTCATTTCGGATGTACGGATTGTGTGTGGCAATCCTTCATAATATTATGCAACATTTACTCTAAATTTATAATCACTTAACTCAAAAACTGATTCCAATTTTACAGTTTTGACGTCAGTTAAATATTTGGTGTCAGTTAAAATGATTAAATGTAACTTTCTCAAAGAAGAATATTCTTCTGGGTCTAATTCGGCTTATTAAAATTGATGCAGATGTCTTTGCTAGTCAGTTTAATATTCTGTTTTCAGGGTGTCTTCTTTTTCGTTTTCCATTGTTTGCTCAGTGCTGACGTAAGTAATTCTAATTTAATTCCAACGTATTTATCAGTTTTTCAAATTGACATTTATTTCTTTAAAAATGATAAAAAGAGAAAAAAAATCAATTAAGATAAAAACAAACAAACCAACAAACACTTTAAAATTATCATAACCGGCTGAAAAAAGTTAATATATAACTATTTTTTCTCTGTCCGTCCGTCTATACAATTTTATAAGCGATTACTGCATGTATCAAAATAGATTCTACGATACGCTGTACCTCAACCGTTATTTGACAACAGCCTGAATCAAAGCTTTACCAGTGTCATGTAGATTTTTACAAGAACGATTTGACATATCTTTTTGTTTTAAATCTTAAAATGTTAACTGAAAACAGTAATTTCTACCAAAGGTGCAAAACGCATATGAGCGACGAAGCCAACGCAGGAGCCAAATGAAAAAGACGGAGTCATCATTTTCAAAGAAAGGAACATTAAAGAGAGATTCCGATTACAATTCTTCCATGTATACGTCCTCATACAGTAAGAATTCAGTAAGTCGTTTTCTTGTTAAATTACTAGGTATGTCTCAATTTTATATATAAGTTGTAAATATAGAAGTTTTTGAAATGTTTCAATCGTATGCAGCATTTAAAAAAAACATACATGTAAAAGCTCACTGCATATTTCTTGCACATTTTACATAACAATCTGTTTTTGTTCCTGTTCATTTTGTTGTATGTTTTATTTGTTTGTTTAAAGAAATGCAGCAAATGACAGCTTATATAAAAACAATATATTTCAGCTGAAAACTGCTTCAACAGATGCTACAGTGTCACTTGATCGGAAATCATCGAACGGCACGAGTAGCCACGTACCGGACTCCAGACAGCATTCGGTCATTTATACTGATGATGTCTTTTACGAACCAAGTCCAAATCTTCATGGCAGTTTTTCGAGCCAGAACGGAAGATCACAGTTCAAGAACATAGCAGTGGACCCTCTGCCTCACGACCATCATGACCGTCTTGACTCGCCAGATCACCATAGAGATCGCGTGCTAAACAACAAAGTTTGTCGACCTGGGTCAGAGTCATCCAATGAATATGTTCTGTACTATGGTAAAAATAGCACAGGACAATATGAGTTGTTGGAAAAATACCACGCTTTCGATAAAAATGAACTTTATGCTAAAATCCGGAAATGATGTTTCTGACTCTAACACTGTGTGTACAAATGATGATGCTCAGAGTGATATTTGTCCTAAAAGTCGAAAAAAAAAAGAATGTGGGTCTTTTATAAGTACATTGTGACGATAAACTACAAATCTGTATTTCAGGTTTGTTTAGACATGTAGATGATTTCTATGTTCATTTTAATTACAAAATTTCTGAAAATCCGATCAGGTTTGTAGGCAACGAAACCATGCAATTTTTATTTCATTGAATGATTGTTTGACTTTGTCTCAACGGATATCATTGGGAGACTAATCAACAATTTGTTGATAACCTAAAGCTGTAAGTCATGCTTGAAGAAAAATCAAATTAGTTGCTAAATTAACGGTTGACAAATCATCCTCAAAGTCATTCTACATCTAACAGGAAAAAAGACAGGACAACAGTATAAAATAACACATACACGTTAATACAGTTATTATTTATAGCTTCTCAGTTATTACTAAAATGTGGATGTATAGGCGGTATTTTCTGATACGAAAACAGCAGGAATGGTTGATCGTTTTATTTTCATACATTGCCATGTATAGTTGATGAGAGCGTTTTCATGAAATCCTCTTAAAACAAATGGCTACTCAACTGATAATGGTAACTGTATAATATTGCTAAATGCTGATCTGTAACAGAAGCCTAAGTCTACATTTAAAGTTTTGATATTTTCGACATATCTGGGCAAAGCATCTAGCGCTACAGCTTATGATACATTAAAAAAATGTGCATTCATTGTGTATGTATATAGTTGTTAGATCTGTAAACTGTCTCTTTATGCTATATACTTGTGTATTAAAATAGTTACTCGAAACACATCTGAATAGACAGTGGTTAAACTTTGATGTAAAAAAACAACAGTTTCTTTTATTATACAGAAATATCAGTATCTTTGTAAATAGGTAAGGAGATTCAGCAACCTTTTAAAATGACCGTGTACTTGATACGGATTCGAGAGGTCGTGCCCTAAAGACAGAACAGAACGTTATGATTAAAAAACAATTTCAAATTAAGACCTTATATCCTATAATATTGTAGAGCTTTAGCCCATTTCAGTGGATACCACATGCTTAGTTTATTTTTTTTTTTTACATTAAGAACGTCAGTGAAAAACATTAAACAATTTCAAGGGCACTTTCACCATTTCAAGAATATTGATCTACTTTAAGACTTTTCATCTTTATTATCGTAACTACTAAGTGAGAGATTTGGACGTGCGCCTTAAGGTTTATTTCGTATGTTTATAGTTTATTTTCCCTTTACTTCTCTTTTCAGACTTTTTCGCTTATGTTTTACCTGTTCAGTTTTTCAAGACTCCACATTTTCTAAGAATTTATTATGAAAATAAATGGTTTGAAGACGTTTGGATCTGTGAATTTATATTGTCATTTTTCAGATAAATTAGTCTTTCATGTTGTATCTTCAGCTAAGAGACGGAATAACATAAGACTTTGCCACGCTTCCTTCGTACTTTTCAACGTTCTATCAGACGGAAATAACTGCGTTCTTGTTTCTCAACAAGTTGTGCTTTCATAATATGTGACCATTCTGTTTTCACTAAATTTGTACAATACCGTTAACTGCTTATATTTGGTAGAAATAATTCTTTTGAACTCCTACCAGTTTTTGCTAATTTCATACAGTTTTATTCATAGTCTGCCCCTCATAGTTTGCAGTTTTCACATTTCATTGTTTAGATGCTGTTTTTTCAATCCAGTTGTCTGCCAAGAGGATATAAATATGCATGCAAATGCCTTGGTCATAAAAACAAATTATTCTGATAGAAGATAATGACCATGTGTTCATCTGCTTATGGCAAAACAAATCAAATAAATAAGTTTTATATTCAGCCAAAGGTACTAGGAACTCAACTGGAACCCTTAACACGAGTGTGAATAAAAATCATAGTTAACTATTAAAAACATTAAGTGATTGTTAAACCAAGTGACTTTGAGTTAACTTTGAAGGCCGAATCGCAAACTGTTAGAAACTGTGAGCAATTTTGTCAAAATGGTCTGCCATTTAGCAACAAGAGGAATAATTTACACACATTTTTCTTCGTTATTTTCACACATTTTTCTTCATGTACACGGTGATTTCTTTAACTGAACTGATACTAAAATGTATTCCTAGTACCTCTGTACCAGATTTAAGACATTTTCTTGACTTTATTTTACGAAGCTGAATTCACTGGTGTACTTGTATAGGTCCAGACATTTACCAATCGTTAAGAAATCGTTTTGACAATGCACCGATGACCACACATGCCTGGTCCTTGTTGACAAGGGTCATCTTGTTGTCTTATATATTTATTATTACGATGAATAGAGATTTGAGGTAACAATTTACTAATGAAGTTATGAAAAGGGGTCCAAATATTGCAAACCAGTATATTCAGCACGTACCTTGAATATGTCACTCAGCGTAGTTTTCACCTAAATTAAAGGCACTTGAATAGCTAGGGTCGTTCAAGAAACTCAGCGCATTAGTCTTAAAAATTTTGATTTCTTAAGAAACAACTTTGAATATGCAACTGGAATACGAATATCTAAGCAGGCAATAAGGAATCAGTTGCATTATTTTATAAAAAGTACTGCCCTTATCAAAATTTTAGAAGTATACAATTCGTAGATGAACCAGATAACATTGAAGATTTTTTAAACATTTTTTTTTTCACTTTTCTCTTTTGAGATTATGACGCCACATGACACATCCTTGTTTCAAATTCGCTTTAGAGAGAAAGGTCAGTGGTGAGAGTAAAAGATTAATATCTATTCAAAGGGAAACAAACTTCCAATTTTAACCAGTTTTCCAGTAACAGTTATTTGTCGTTCTTGTATTTGCATTTATAGGAAAGTTCAAAATAATGTCACATTTCCCGGTGGTCATACATGTAGATTCTGGCCTTTTTGTCAACCAAACGACATCGGTGACGTTTAGATGATCGAAAATATAAAGTGATAAATGGAATAACAAACAATTAAGATATATGATGCAGGTGGCATTACTGTATAAGTGAGTATTGTTTATGTGAAGAAATGTTTTTTATTTGCAGGCTGCTGACGGCCTAAGAAATACTTTGTGTATCATAGAAAAATATCACTTTTGAACTTAGTTAAAAAACCAAAAAACGAAAAGGTTTTTACATCAGTTTTAAAAATTTAAGAAATGGGACGCTTGAAAAGAAGTATTCTAACTATGGACGGCTGGCTGCTCTGTCGCCTAATGTCCTAAGACTTGAAATTTATACCAGTGTTTATTTACCTACCTTCTTTCGAAGAAAATCTTTCTTATTTACATTTCGGAAAAGTTTGTCTTTCGTTAAACAAACACAATTTGTTTTCGTTAAACGTTTCAAGTGACTTCTAAAACAAAATACTCATACAATTATTACCAGAACTACGACACTGGAAGACTAATATCAGGAGTAGTTTAAATGTAAGCAATCCGAATTAAAAGTTTATTTAAAAAAATGCGTCTTAGCTCATCGTTTATTATATAAAAAATTCTTTTCATGAAGTTAAAAGTTAATTGTGTCTATAGATTATACGCTTTCTTTACTTGGATGCCTATTATACTTATGAATATTATATAATGATATATGAAATATTATAAATCAAGACTGCATGTCATTGGAGTAAATTATTTATAGGATTAACTTAAAACTCTAATGTACATTAATATCTCTGCATCGGCTACATATGGACGAGGCCCCGAACTCTTTATCTAACCAACCTGCTATGCGAGTAAATGAGAGTGTGTCCGAAACAATAATAAATACTGCAACACCAACGCTGACAATGCAACCCACGGTCAGCAACGTAACCACAATATCTCCAGCACAGTATATGTGACAATATTTCCCGCCTCACTTACAATTCTTAACAGCAGATCAGTTCATTATCCCGAGTCTCCTTCAACCCCGTTATAATATT
This sequence comes from Cyclina sinensis, assembly GCA_012932295.1. Classification (NCBI taxonomy): domain Eukaryota; kingdom Metazoa; phylum Mollusca; class Bivalvia; order Venerida; family Veneridae; genus Cyclina; species Cyclina sinensis. Next base: position 31,807,596 of record JAAONU010000014.1, on the reverse strand, counting down.
TGTAGCCATATGTTATCCAAGGCATTTTGGAAGCATATCAAAAATTAAAACATTGCACTGACGTCACGCCATTTTTTGCCTTGTATCGTATCTTTAATATTGGACTGTTTTCAATAGCCCACAATACAATATTTCCCTCGTGCAGTCCAATATTAAATGTAGTATTGTAGTACACAAAGTTAGCCGTAGGCTGATAATCCTCATCCATATTCAAAATACTCTCCATTATATTTGTTTCAGTGACATTTCCATTGAAAAATTTAGATTGGGTTCAAAAATCTCTTCCGATTCCCCACAGTCACAATTGTTGATATATGATCACGCGAACTATAAATGAATTTTGGCGATCCAATATTATCTAGCTTGAAGCACGTGCAATACCTTGCACCATTGCATACTTATACTAAGAGGTTCTGCAGGGTACCCGTTCAACAGTTGTTTCAAATTGTTTTAAATAAAAAAGGAAAGTCATATATTTATTTTATGTGTCATATTCTTTATATGTGCATCTATTTATTAATAAAATGTTTCGTAATAAGCAATGTCTTAAGTCAGACATAGGCCTCAGACGATCCATTAAGTGAAATATTGAACTAGGTTCCGCACCTCACCAAGTCAAATATTGTCTTCGTCTTATATCCTTTACGTACAGAAAAACTTATCATGCTAATGAAAGTCGCGTCTATATTGATACGTACTTGATCATTTTAAGGATGTGTCAACTTTTTAACATGAAAGTAATGTTGGGGATGATGAGTATCTTTTAAGAGATGATGAAGTTAAAGTTGATATGTTAGATTACTGATATACCGATACAGAAATTTGTAAAACAATTAATACCTTAACTAGACACAAAAGTGCTGATACTACACAGAATTTTGCAGACTTCTTCATAGATAGTTAAACTTCGTCATACTTAACATCTATGTTTGATCATATATTTGAAATTCCAACACAAGTAAATGTTAAATTTAATAGGTCATCTGTTTTGGTGTATTTCTTTGACATTAGGCCTTGATTTTATCTCCGGTAGAGGAACATTTAGCACAAAGTAATGTTTACCAACGTTAACATTATATATTCTTTTCCTTGAATATTTGAAACACAGCAAATAATAACACAGTCTGTAAGACAGCCTATACCAAATTATTTATAAAAATGAAAATATAATTTAGATTGTCATGTTTGCTATAGTTAAACGTATATGTCTCGTACAAAGATAATAAACATTGAAAGTGTTATCCAGGATTGGTTTTCTCTTAATAGAACACCCATAAGCAAAAAAGACAATGAGACATTATAAGTATATTAAGATGACCTAACACAACGGTTTTCTAACACAACATATAGTTCATGAAGAATTCATTGATGATTAAGTATGCCTGACATGCAAGATATGCAAGAAGAATGTAACAAAATATATTAATCTCTCTTTCTTTCTCTCTCTTTCACACATATTATAGAAATAAACCCATATTTAATTAGTTCTGAAAATTGTCAATCAGTAGAAAAATTCTAACTACTATTTTGGATGTATATATTGAAAAAAAAGTTGTACAAAATGAATTCATTGGATTAAAAGTTTTTTTCGCAGTAAGATTTATAAAATATGAAAGATCTTAAATGTTAACAGTTTAGCTTCGAATGTCTAAAACTATTTATCTATCTTATGTAAGAACTCCGCTTTTATCAAGTAAAGTCAGACAGGTAATTTTTATGACAAAAAGTCAACCTTCAGATGAGTAATTTTTCCTGTTGTAACCTCTTTGCATTCAACATTGATTTCAGTACCTCCAAAAATCATTCGCACTTTCACTTCTCTACCTTTGCCACTTCCAGAGACAGGCACAGAGAATGTACCAATTTTGTAACATCCAGGATCATCTACATAATCTGGGTTCTCTTTTAAGGTAACATAAATATCCATACCCATACTAGTGTCTGTATCAGAAGTGGTAGAATAACTTTCTTCATCTTGAGCCTCTCCAACTATTAACGTCTGGCCTGCTCTAACAAGCGTAGAAAATACACCATTACATCTGTTAGGCTCGTTGGACCTGATAAGCAATTTTTCCTGAGGTTGCTTGATTATATCGAAAATAGCTGATACATCATATATATATATATTTAGATATATATGTTTAGACTCATTTTACATCGATTGCGATACAAGTTCTTACAACTTAGATTCATCACGCTCGATGACTGCTTCCTGGGTTCCATACCAGTATTCGCGCAGCGTGGAGGAATGTGAAGATCGTGAGAGAATCTCGCCTCTGACGGGATTCGAACCCGCGACCATCGGATCCGGAGCCCTGCGCTCTACCCCTGGACCAAAATCAAATCAAATTTCAGCAAAAGTATTTTTGATTCTTGAACTTTTCTGATATTATCAATTGCTTTATCAATTGAAGATTTATTGTATTGTTCTTTACCCATGAATTTTAAACAATGTGTTCCAATAGTCCCACGAAGGAATAATCTAAACATCTATTTTCATTGGTTGAAATGATCAAGTGACTGCAAAAATATGAATAGACAGTTGTTTTCTCACAATTTTGTCAGTATTCAACTACGCCTTTACGTTACCCAGACTATGCAACATCTGAGGATAGCAATAAAACGTCTGCAAACAATCATATCATCATGATTTAACCTTTTTAACCCGATGTACAGGAGAGTAGGATTTTACATGTTACCTTGTTTGAATATCTGGTCTTTTGTATAAGCTCTTGTAAAGGTTCTCTTCTCTTTTCTGTCACAAGATCCGCCAGTGCCACCGGTATCTTAATAGTGACTTTTGAATCACTTTCACTTCGAATTTCTCTTTTCTTTATTTCAAAGTCTCGAAGCAATTCGATATAATCTTCCATACATGTTTCTTGGAATTCTTTCATCACCAAAGAACCTAGCGATACAAATACGTTGCATTTTGAAGGACTATCAATGTATTCATGAAAGAAAATTCTAAAAATATACAGACGCATATTTATCTTTCTATATAGTCTGTAGTGTTTCAAATAAACTTAATGTTTAATTTATTGACTCAAGATATTTTTACGCTGACTTCTGAGTTTCTATTATTCAATAACGTAGAAATACTTCATTCAAAACAAAGTAACTTCATGATTTAGGGCAAAAAATACCTGCAATATCAGAGAGAAAGTCACTAAAAGCGTCGTCAACTTTCGTTCCACCCCAGGCTCCACCACTAGCCTTGTGAAGTTCTTTCAGACTTCCTCCTCATTACTTCATGTACTGTTATATCGACAGTCCCACCTGCAATATATATACAGCTAAAACAATCTATCAAATGAAACAGGCATCAATGATTTTTTTTTTGCAGTTTTAAACCAAGTATGATTTTTCGGTATTAACTCCTCTCTGTTAAGTTCATTCTTTATTCAATCATTTTATATACGGCCCGATTCGATATTAGGTATATCCCCGCACTGTGGGTTCCTAAAGTCAGTATAATACACCCCTTTCCAGAACAAAAATATGACAAATTTCACTTAAAATGTCATATGACAAATTTCTTTCTAAAATCAGGACTTACTTTTGAGAAATTTCTCCTCTATATTCATAATATCTTACAGTATCACATTTTCATTAACTTTAAAAACTTCTTTTATGAATTATTTCTGTACTCTTTGAAGAAGCCCTTAAATGTAATGTCAAAACTCGCCTCCAGCATCCAGAACAAGGTACCGTTTTCCAGGCCCAAATTTTGAAAGTGAGGTATCATTACCACATTTTTTACAGGTAGATGACGACAGTATAAACTAGCAGCTTCAGGTTCTAAAGCAATCGTCAACTTATCTTCGGGTATTCCAGCCTTAAAGAGATAAGTACAATCCATAATTATATAAGGAAAAAACGAATATATATATGTATGTTTTCAAAATCTGCTTAAAATAGAAACCTTATTTCGCACAGACTGAGTCAAATCTGAAAATCATGTAAATGACGTTCATAGTTATGAAACTTTTAAGTAAACTTTTTCCAACCATCTTTAGTACACATTTCTAACTGATATACGTGTAACAGTACTGTTGATAACAACTTCACCATATTATGTAAACTTGACTACATCGTGTTGTCAAAAATGAGCATGTATTTACTGTATTGTCAATAATACTCATGTACACATTGTAATCTCAAGAAATGATCATGTTTAGTTTTTAGTTTTAGTTCCAATCGACCAGAAGGTTAAAGATCAATGTGGTACATAAAACAATTATAATCAATATGACAAACAAGACAAATATTTTAGTTAGTTGCAAACATGTACACATGTAAGCAAATACATATTCAATTTAAAGCGCTTCTATATGACAACAAGTACATATAGCTGATAACAATCGGAGATTTTGCAGACATAACTATTGTGTGCATAATCACTAACAATATATATTATTACAGATTTCATTCATGACATGATGCAATAAGAAGGCTTATCTAACTAGTTTAAAAGTTTTTTGTGACTTAACTTACCTATACATAGGATCTATTTAACTTAACTTACTTATACATAGGATCTATTTTACTTAACTTACTTATACATAGGATCTATTTTACTTTTTTACTTAACTTACTTATACATAGGATCTATTTTACTTAACTTACTTATACATAGGATCTATTTTACTTAACTTACTTATACATAGGATCTATTTTTGGTAAAATGTTGTATCACAACAAGGGACTTAAACATGGATTCGATAGATGTGTTGTATCCCATTAAATACTCTAACGTTTAACTGTCTATAATTATGAATATATGTATATGTATTAAGATTACTAATCTTCCATATATTCTAGAACTAAACTTTATATCGTTTACTTTGCATACTCTCCATAGTTTTAGTTGTAAATATTTTGCACCTTTTACTTACTATATCACAAAGATAACCGTGAATATAAAAGGTAACCACTACAAAAAAACAACACTTTTATATTTGTCAAATATATTACTGCTCTATTTAAAAATGCAAATATAAACATCGTATACAGTTACGAAAGTATGAGTTCATATTTGGTGTCAACGTTTAACAGGTTTGTAGGAAAATATCTTGCTCGAAAACCGAAAATGCAAGATAATTCGTTCGGTACTAATTGTTAGTAAAGAACGTATGACTGTTTCAAGTATATCAACCTTATCCACTAAAACTATTTTCATCACTGTCTTGTGTATAGCTCATTTGTTCTTAACGCAAAAGTTTTCTCTACCTATGTTCCAAGCTTCCTAATGACATTTCTATTATCACATTCTACAGTTCTACAAATTCGTAGATATTTAGTCGATGCCAGAAACATCTTGAAATAAATTAATTCCTTAAATCAATATAGCTTAAACATTCTAATGCTCATCTTCAATTTTATTGCACAGATTAAATTTTCTTGCATTTAAGGGGATACTAGTGGGTTTCGTCGACCTACCCATTACAATCCATAGCCGATGAGATGATACACGTAAACGTGTTTAGCAAACACGATACCTTTTTACAGACACAATATCTAAATCGGGTTGAAAAACATGTTTTGAAATTGTCTGTAAAATAGGAATCTACTTGACTCAGAAAGTCTGCTTGTCTAACCCTGTATGTCATAACTTTACATTTATTAAATATAGCTCTACATTTCTAACTCCTTGAAAAAGCCAAGCGTCATAAAATCCCAGATTTGATATTAACTTTCTAAGTGAAAATCACCACTTCTTTTTATTTGGACTATCAAGTATATTTTGCCTGAACATTAAGTACACTTTCTTAATAAATCTATTTTTCATTTGCATGTAATATTTTAAATCAAAATGTTTTAATATAATAATACCTCATATTTTATAAGGACATTCTACCAAGCTCAACCTACATGAAATCATTCTGTAAGGTTCTTTTAACACCAAATACACGTTTACAAAATCGCATATAAATGTGTTCAATAGAGAAAACTCAATACCTCACAACTATAATTAAGAATTGGCAAAACCAACTTATCAAATAACTCTATGACTTACAAATATATCACTGAATTTTTTTAGTACTTTCCCATTTTAAACTTAGCTTTATAAGCTTTTTCAGCAACGATATTTTGAGGTTCACTGAAAGATCATGCGTGCATTTTATTGTCAAGAATGAGCCTTTATATATTGTGCTGTTAAGAATGACCATGTATAAAGTGTGTTTTCAGGAGTCAAGAATGATTATATATACATTGTATTGACAACAATAATTAAATCATTTCAAAGGTAAGATTTCTGTTTAACCTTTTTGTTATGTAAACTTCTCACAAAGTTAAGTTGAAAACGTATTTCGGCTCAAACCTTATAAATGCCTTTATCACTTTTTATGTATTCGTATATTTGTTTTTCACCTCTTGAGCTGCCTCTCTCATAAACTGTTTCGCTGCATCATTCCAAATGGCTGGCACAGTAAGAACCCAGAAAATGTCCCTATCTTTAAGGCCGCCGCCTTCCATACGATTTTCACATATCTTCAGAAGATCATCCTTCAGGTATTTAATAGAGAGCGCAAAAACAGTTTTAGCCGAAAGCTTTTTTCCACCAGCATCTTCCATCAATATTTTTCTTCCTAGTCCCTTCAAATTTCAATAATTAATATTTAAAAGGATTTTTCGTAACACGCAATGACAGTTTAATCTGAAGCGAGTAAGCATCATTTGTACAGCTAAATGATGATTCAAGCTCAGTCTTAACAATTTTACAATTGTATAATTATGATTTATGTGAAATGACGCTCTAGCTAGTCCCTTCAAATTTCAATAATAAACATTTAAAAAGATTGCGATAGTAAAAGAAACTGACGGCTTAATCTTATGCTCGTAAGCATCATCTGTATACCTCAGTGATATACCCAAATGCTCAGTCTTTGCAATTCCACTATTGCTTATTGAGAAATATTACATTATTTCTGTGAGTTGTTAATCAGAAAAGAAAATTAAACCATAAGTGTCAAAAAGGTATTTCTGTATTTGTAGCCAAAAAGGTTATAGCATATCCCAAAGTAAGTGTGAGCTGGACATAAATCTACAAAATTTGACAGAAGTTGGCTTTTAAAATATGGCAAATAAAAATAACTGTTATAGAGGGAAATTTTCGCACTGGAGTCATGGAACACATTCTCAAAATAATTTAGTGGTTAGAATTATATTTTGTGCAATCGTATTTATTGCAGTATTATTTTTTAAATCCGTTGACACTATGGTTCAGTCAGCATAAACCGCTGGCACAGTTTATCATTAGACAAAATACAGTTTCAACCACGAAACTGGTTAATGTTTTTAAGTAACATTAATTAAATAAAATATATTGCGCTAGACCAACTCAATTTTATAAGAGCGGACAAGAAAGAGTAACCCAAATTCATTGTGTTATGTTCATAAACTGACAAAATTTCATGAAATTTTAACAGACGCTTAAAAATTCTATTTCCAATGAAAACTTTTTATATTCTATTCTCCGTTGCATGGTTTCGTTGACAGACAAATGCTTAATTCAGATGGTTTTGTCAAAATTACTAATATTTCACTTAGGCTGTTATGTTAATAATACATTGTAATGCTGTAACCAGTTTATACCTGTTTGTCGAAGAGCATCATCTTAAACCGTTTGAAGAAATACCAGGACTCGTGTTCCTTGTCAATTGCCAGATCTGCATACTTGCTTTCTGCTTCATATCCAAAACTGTGAAGGGTTTGTGTATCTGGCTTTATTAGAACACATGTTGGCCCTGAGGTAAAAGTCTCTTCTTTTAGATCTTGGTATAACCATTATTGTAACTATCAAGTTGATAACGTTAATTACCGAAAGGAATAACCATGTGGTATTTTATACGCAGTATCTATCATACACTTACTTACTCCTAATGTTTAGTACGATGTACAGTAAGATGTCAAAAGTATGGTTAAAATGGCGGCCATTTTAGTTTTTTTAATTGATTACTAAGATTTGTTTCCCTTGCATTACTAAGTTAATAAGAAGTAGAGACCTTGAAACCATGGTTATAAGTAGCACTCGCTTCTTGAATATGATGTCATTGATGAAGTCACAAGTCCTGCATACTTGAAATATTTCTATGTACATAATTTTGTGATGGGTAGAAAAGACCAAGAGTTAGATCTAACACCTGATTAAAAATGTAATTGTTGACTTGTATTTGAAGGGATTTAAAACTAGTGAAATCAGTAATTTATTGGATATACCATACAGTTCAATATTTAATAGATCTATATTGAAAAAAAGTCATCTGGTTCAGAGCACCGCCGTAGCTACACTGAGGCACACTTAGGCGCATGCCTCGGTTAACATATAGGCGGCTAATAGATATTGCATATCTACAATAAAAGAAGAAGGCCAGGATGACCCTAGATCACTCACCTGAATACATTGTCTTTAGATCTGCTGTTGAGCAAACATAAGAAGCTTTTTAAAGACTCTCCCTATATAAGACCATTAAATTCAAGTGACTCCCAGGGTAGAGCCAATTTTCATTCAAGGGGCATAATTTGAACAAACTTGGCTGATGCTCCATTAAAATATCTAAGTGCTAGGCTTTGTGGTTTCAGACAAGAAGTTTTTTTATTAAGTTTTGCCTATACAAACCTATGTAAAATCAATTGACCCCCGGGGCGGGGCAAAATTTGACCTCAGGGTATAATTTGAACAAACTTGGTAGAGGTCCACTAGACATAGCTGCATACCAAATTGTAAGGCTCACGGCCATGTGGTTGCAGACGAGAAAATTTTCAAAATGTTCCCTATATAAGCCTATGAAAAATCAACTGACCCTCGGGACGGCGCAAAATTTGACCCTATGGATATAGTTTGCTCAAACTTGGTAGAGGTCTACTAGACAATGCTACATATTAAATACTAAGGCTCATGGTCTTGTGGTTTCAGACAAGAAGATCTTCAAAGTTTTCCCTATATAAGCCTATAAAAACTCAATTGACCTCCTGGGCGGGGCCAAATATGACCTCAAGTGTATTATTTGAACAAACTTGGTAGAGGTCTACTAGACAATGCTACATACCAAATCGTAACGCTCATTGCCTTGTCGTTTCAGACAAGAAGATTTTCATAGTTCTCCCTATATAAGCCTATGAAAATCAACTGATCCCCGGGGCGGGGCCAAATATGAAGATTTTCAAAGTTTTCTTCCTTTCTGTTGCCATATCAACTAGAGTTCTTGATAGAATTTAATTATTTGAATAACTTTGGTAAAGCTTCAGGCAAAGAATATTCGATGCATGTTTCGTCAAAGTTGGCTAAGCAGTATAGGAGGAAAAGTCGTTCAAGTAAAATTGTTGACGACGCATGACGACGGACGCCGGCCAACCAACGATCCCAATAGCTCACACTTGAGCACTTTGTACCACGTGTGACTGTGATCTGTTAAAAGCACATATCGGGGCAACGAACATAATTGAAATTTTACATACAATAAGGTCATAAGAAGCCTTATTTGAAAAGCTTTTTTTCACGAGCTGCTATCATATTGAAATGATTTACGTGGTTCCAGAGAAACCAAGAACTATGGAGAGACAGAGACCACGTCCTAATGCGGGGGACAAAAATACAACAGTCCAAGATTATTTCAAAATTAATCATTTTGAATTCATTCCTTATCACGTCATTCAACATTTTAAATCAAGATTCTCCGACGTATTTGGAGATGTTTTGAATGGGACACTACTGATACCTAGTAATCATGGTCGATTGGAAGGGCTCGAAGAACATAACAAAAATACTTCTATTGATGACCCGCAATGCCATCTTAATTTGAAACAGAGGTAATACGATGAAAAAAATGCTAAAAAAGATGTTAAATTAACAATGTCTCTTCAAGAAGGCCTTTTATTTTGTGACAATTTTTTTTTCCTGAATATAAATGCAATATTTGAACTAGTATTAAGTTTGCCAGTAGGCTCTTGTACCTGTAGGCGAAGTTTTAGCACCCTGAGAAGACTCAAGACATGGTCTAGGTCTTCAATTAAAGATATTAGACTTAATGGACTCACATTAATGTGTATGCATAAAGACATGTCAGCTGCAAAGAAGTACTTAAACAGTGGGATTCTTCTGGAAACAGAAGAATCGTGTTAACCTTTTCCGATTGATTCATTGAATAAATCAGTAATATGTATGATCGTTTTTTGTTTTTTTTTTGTGTGTGAGTGTGTGTGTGTGTTTAACTTTATATCATTCTTCCAAAAAGACACACTGCTAAACTAGTATACTAACAGCTGACTTGTTCACTACAGAATCAAAATATTTCTCAAAAATACACCAAAATTAAACTGTTTCTGTGTGGTAAAATACGGTTTGAGATAGCCCCAGAACACAAAAGCGACGTTCTAGGAAAACAATTTCCGCGGGAGCATGCCCCGGGCCCCCTAGAGTGCTTCGGTTAAAATTTGGGTCTGGCTACGGCAATGCAGTGGAAAATAAAGACTGAAGTGGCAGACCAGCATTAGTGACAGGGATGGGTTATCGGAAATTAGAGTGGATTGTAAAGAAAAACAGGAGAGCTTCATTAAATGAGATTTCTAGAAAATTTAATGAAAACAGTGACAATCCAGTATCAAAAAGGACAATTCAGCGTCATCTACTTGTTGATGTAGAACAATCAATATTTGATTTACTACTGTCTGTATCATAAATCCAAAATGGCTGCCATTTTAAGCAATATTCTGTCATCTTACTGTATTATTCACCTAAAGCTGACAGCCGAGGGTAATACTGATTTTTTTCTGAGTAATATCTAATCATAGTTAATACCTCAGTAGCCGAATAAATGTTGTTTTATTACAGTAGAGCTAACAATTAACAAAAACGGAACATCAAATAAGAATTTTAATTGTCTATGTATAATCGATTTCGTTTTTCTAAGATAACAATACATACAATGTACACTGTTGATATTATTTTCTTCCTCGCATGAAAAATACCAGGTAATATTTATAATTACATTGACATTTTTGTCATTTCGTAAAGTTGTTTGGAAAATATTTATATAGCTTTCCTGTATTCATTGTCTACCTAAAAAACAAGAACGCATTAACACTGTCAGGAACCAAAAGATTTTCTAAAAATAGCAGCTAATATTTCATTGAAGAAAACCAACCAGTGAACAAAATATTCTATGAATAGAAATGCCTTCTGGGCTAATACTGTCCAATGAAGTATGTTAATCATTCATTTGGCAAAAATATTCGCTTTGCTACACAGTACTAACTATCTGATACCTTTTAGAGACACGAGCTGGCTTCCACTCCAGTTTTTTGCTGTTATTTTTGTTGGATCGCTTTCAAATTCATGCTTAAACGAAAACGCCCAACCGGAGTAGGTGGTCCCGAAGTCTATTGCAGCAACTAAAAGTGCGTTTCCAGCCTACAAATAAAGAAGCACTTTATCACAGAGAAGGCGTTCAAGCAAAGTATTTTTTAATGTACTACTTTTTATTGTTATTATTATTGAGGTAACAGAGGCCTAATGCTGTACCTTTGCCTTAAAGGTTTCCCAGTAATGTTGTAATGATTTTCAGTAGTTTTCACTATTTGGTGTACTATTTGTTTTATTTTCAACAACCATTAGGTTTTCATTATTTTTTCGAATGACAACATACTGAACTGATGTAGAACTAAAAAAGTCAAACTATGAAAAAGAGTAATTATGAAATGTTTTCTCTTTATTTGACAAACCTATTGAGTCCGGTGAGTGAACACATGTCATATTTTCAAAATTTCTTGGTAAAATTGTCACATATTGATGCAGTTATTTGGACAACCTTTATTTGCATTTTATACACTGTATATAAGCATTTAGCTACAGCACACCGTTTCATATTTTGTCGTTAGCAATAATTGGTGTGAATTCTTACTTGATGTCAAATAGTTATATATACAATTATCAACACCAGTCTTTTTATATTTCTTTTCATCTTTTTCATCTAAGGATGTCTCATTTGTGCAGTTTGATACACTAATTATGTAGAAATAGTGTTTTTAGTCTTCGTGCTACACTTAACTATATCAGACAATTACATCTAATTTTCTTGAATGTTTAAACACCTGACTAGAATATATATATATATATATATATATATATATATATATATATATATATATATATATATATATATATATATATCAAAGTTGTTATTACAGTTGACGTCACACACTTCTGTTTATGTAAGCTACATATGCACTCAAATGATTGTATAGATTTTCTGACAATTATTTCAATGCAATTCAAAGTGTTCAATTACAATTTCAAAAGAATGCTTCATAGCATATTGACAAAAGAATAATTTAACCATTCAGATATTAACATAAGATATATCGACCATGCCAGTTAAATGTCGAATAATTACTAGTTACCTGTTCGAAAATACATGTATAATCATTTATGGTTAATCAATATTTACAAAAGATGACAAATCCAGACTTTGGATCCCCTCTATTCCGCTCCTCTAACTGTGATTTCCGAATAAAATTATAAATATAAGAATGTCATTATCTAATCTACCAATTTGCATACTCAAAATCATGAAGAGAGACAAAAAGCAGTTTAGGTAAATGTTGGGGCATTGTTTGATATTTAAAAAAAAGACGGGTCAGGTTGGTCTTTCAAACTTCAGCAAGAAGTGATCTAAATTTAAAGTTATTAACCTTGATGTATTTTACCATTTCCTTTTAGAATAAAACATGTACACTGCCTGTTTTATGGTAGGGATCATGACGATGTGAAGAGTCACTGTCAACAGAATATTATCACTCTGGTCAATGTCAATAACTTAAGATGACTGGCAAATTACAATGCGCTCATTTTCATGTAATTTCATGTGTCTTACCACTGTTAGGGTCCATTTGTTATAAGTAGGCTAACAAAGTCCAACCATTCAGTAAAAGCTCACAACAGCAGTTTCTTAACAGAAGGTAATCGACACTCCTTATCTATGGAAGGAATAACCAAAATATGCTGTCGTGCACTCTCATGTATATCCAATAATAGAAAATAAATCGACATTTAATAATCTATCGTTGATAAGGGGTAAGGTAACATGCAATGCTCGCGCCTAGTTCACCCAAAAAATAATTGTTTATAATAAAGCCGATTTTCAAAATTTAAATTTCGAAAGGAAGCAGGAACATTGACCTTTTACAATATCTATCGTTCACTTCAACAGTTTTAGTTTTTGATGCAAGCCGAAGCGTAAAAGAGAAGTACTTTTTTCAAAAACAATGTTCAACTAAATACTAAAATCAGCACAATATTTAACCGTTCATTTTGAAGTTTATATCTGAGGAAGATCGCAAACTTTATATCAAGACCACAATATAGACCAAATAGAGTGCGATGAATCTTTATTGAGTCTATTTGCACTAATTACACACTTAAGACCCTGAAAATCGCTATAGGAAATTGAGTATAATATATATATATATATATGAAAAAATAAAAACATGGAAATATTTCCATCCATTTTTCAAATTCCATAGTAATGATGTTTCAGCTAGGTTATCTAAAGAACGTTATTTTATAGACATTTTTGAGCCAAAGCTTAACAGTTATTGATGACGTCATCATTTTTGACGTTGTGTACACATGTGTACACACGTTGCTAAGGGTTTTACACATTTTGTTTTATTGCCCTGATGATGAAAGAAACCGGTTGGCAATTACATATTCAAAAACCCATGTGATGTTTTTATTTTTTCATATATATATATATATAATTGAAATATATTTGAATATTTTGTAACTAAATTCTTACCATTTAGTTCAAACCTTTCAGAGTGCTTTTACTGTGAATTTACTTCCGTTTTCGCTTCTAAACAAATAAGTGTAATCATGAACCAGTCAATTTTGTCTAGGGTTTCTGCGGAGCTATCAGATGACAAAACTGTCTGATTGGTTAAAAATGGAAAGGTTGTTCAGAAAATCAGTTTTATTTGAAATCGAGACATACATCGAAGAATAACTTGATATTAAGCGTAATTGTGCCGGACATTCTTTGGCTTCTTTGTATCGTTTTAGAATAAACAGTCCTTTTGGACAAATTGAAAAACAAAATACTGAAGTGATTAGGGTGATCTCCTTCGAAAAGTTGAATGGTCATGCTATGAAAAAATCTGAACGAAATTGTTTTTCAAGATTGATTTTTTCAGAAACCGGCAAAGGTAACATCTTTAGACGCTAATAAAATCAGATTGGGACTTGATGCTACAATTACATTCTGTATGATTTGATTTAGTTTTGTTAGTTTCTAAGGTTCGTAATGTTTTGGCTAAGTTCCAAACCAAAAAACCTCGTGGATAATGTAGCGACTATATGTACCAGCAAAGTTAAATTTGTGTCTGATAGGTAAATAAGTGCTCTACTTTGGTGAAATATGGAATAGAAATTGAAGAATAAGCACCTGCCTTGTTTTAAATCGAGTTGCAACTTCATTGCATTTGTTAACATTATTCTGCCTTGTCAAAGTTGACCTGGATTCTTGAATTTTTATTTTGTATAATTCCATTTTTAATCGAGTAAAGTTAATCAAGGTTGAACACTACTAAATACGTTCCCTCTATAAATCTTCAATAACATTTTCCCACAAAAGTACTATATTTGTCTCATTGTCAGTGATAGAAATGAATAACAGAGCAAACTTGTAGTTGAATTAAGTAAAGTAACTGGGGATCAGTGGAGTTGTGGCTTTTCTGAGGAGGAGTGAATTCTTCAATGACTGTATTCTAACACTAAAATTAATCAGACTCTGCTATTGTTGTTTTATGTTCACAATACATTTGTTAAATAATGTTTCTTGTTAAATATAAAGACTGTCCTAACTTTCATGCTATTTTTTATACTTGACTCTGTTCGATAATTGGTAGCAATGAGTCAAAAGTGTTTACTTATCAAGCACCCCTTTAAGTTCAGCACAGCCATTTACAAAGGTCATGTTGACAAATTGTAATTAGGTAAAAAGTGATGTCATATGTTTTTCTACAATAGTTGACTAGGCTTATCTTCCTTGATCTAAACAAAGAAATAAGTGTAAGTAACTGTTCCCATTGAGGTTAACAACTTAGCCTACCACATACCATCATCCACAAAAGATTCTTTCCAAGCACAGTAGTACTATGGAAATTTATACCAGTGTAGTGTAGTCAGCGTTGAAACAGTTCTTAGATTCAGGCTAGCGCTGGCTTCACACATGCTCATCTAATATATTGATATTGTCAGAGTTATAGCAATAGCTGTTGGCTAGTTGTTGTTGACCATTAATCTTTTTTATGAGTATGTCGTTTCGCCTTGACAAATAATGAATGAAGTTGTCGGTCCGGAAGCCTAGCGGCCTAACTGTAACAGTCTGGCGGCCTAAAAGAATAGATATTGAAACGCAGTTGGGGGTCTGCTTCCAAATACGCACGAATATCCAGGATATGAGTTCTTCTCAAACACACATACCTTGAAGGACAGGTGTAGAAGAGCTACAAAGGAAATTAAAGAAAAACAGTTCTGAAATATAAAAAAGAATCTATTCAGTATTTTAATTCAATACAAATAAATTGAAACAATTGCTATGCTTGAAGATCCTTATTCATGTAAGAATCTTCTCTCTAATGTTGGTAATAATTCTGATTTAGACAT
The DNA here is from genome assembly GCA_012932295.1 of Cyclina sinensis. Classification (NCBI taxonomy): domain Eukaryota; kingdom Metazoa; phylum Mollusca; class Bivalvia; order Venerida; family Veneridae; genus Cyclina; species Cyclina sinensis. Next base: position 31,791,929 of record JAAONU010000014.1, on the reverse strand, counting down.
CTATCTGGTATTGCTCAATAGGGTTGTCTTGTCTTTGAAATTAGTATAAACGAAACTTGTATAAGGTAACTACTATATAAGTAATTGGTGTAACTGGTTTTGAACTAAGCTTTGAATAAAGAGTTTATTCTGAAGTCAAGGTGGCATATGTCATGTAGGGGAGACCGGAGATAGTTGTTACACAGGGTAAGTTATTACAATGTGAATGATTTCATTATGATGTCGTATATAATGTCAAAAATGACGTGTGTATATATATATATATATCGATATTTACAGCCGCCATCTTCAATGCAGTTTATTTTCATTTAACTGGAAAATAGATTTTTTTTACATGAGAAAGTGTGATTTTGAGTAATGTAAGTAAATTTTGATGTCTTTCAAACTTTTTTATTTCCCTATCACGTATTTAAGATGTTTTGAGATTTATAAGTATATTTTCACTAAGTAAGGCACAGCGTCCAAATCTGTGTTATCGCCTATGATAATGCACTATTTACTAGTTATCACCTTTGGTTCTTGATACATGTGGTATTGTTGGGGCAGGTTGATACACTAAGCATGGGGCATGTTGTTACAGTGTAACAACTTACCCTGTTTCTCGAATTATCAATAAATGTTCACAAAAACAATATCTTTGAAGTATCATAAGAAAATACACGATGTATATACACTATTTTCGCGCCACTAGGTAGAAAACAAATGTTCATTTTATTACAGAATGATGAGAAACTACTAGTGAAAAAAATTTTTAGGGGAAACTCCGCGCAATTTGATCGAGGAAGGGGTTAACGAGATCATCTTTGCAGGGCGCTCTATCAGACCTGTTGCCTATGAAATTAGTATGTGTCCTATGAACTATGTCGATACGTAAAACAAGGGCTAGTAATGGGCTCACTTGACATACAGATAGGATATCGATCACCTCAACGAGTATTTTCAATGGAACAAGAGATGATCTTGCAAGATTGTATCATTAGGGTAGGAAACACTGACAGTGTACTTTGGGTTATCAAAAAGATGATCGAGCCCTTGCATATGAATGCGCCCTTGATTTTGGAGTTAATATGCCAGATCAGTGGAATCAAAATAAATCCGCTGGGTCTGACTGGTTTTCTGGAACGCAATCCGTCTCTATCCATTCAAAAATCTGAGGCTACCATTCTAGCTACAGCGACCAACTTTAACATAGCTAATGTGGACATATTTTTCAGACTGTAATAAAGAGGGATTTTATCGTCGTATTGCATTTGGAATGTCGATGAAACTGACATAAGTTACATAGAATTAGACATGGAAGGTTATCACGAAGAATTACATTGCTTCCTAAATTTTGTCCATGCCAGGCATAACAATGGCAATAAGTCAGTTACCTGTACCAAAGACATGGCCAATCTTGCCCTTAAAAATAAGGATGTGTACCCAGCTGCTTCTGAGGTAGCTGGGAGGTTACTCTTGGCCCCTTTATCAACAGTTTACTGTGAACGGAGGTTCAGCAAACAAAACTTAATAAAAACCTGCCTCAGAAATTCTCTGTCCATTTCTACCCTGAACAATCATATGAGAATATCAGTTGATGGACCCCCACTTAATAATTTCAATTTCAAATTGGCATTTAAAAATGAAACGCTCAAAAGAATTGCAGAATTCTTATGTGAAGAAATACAGACAGAAAAGTGTGTGAAATGTGGCTAGAACTGAATGACAGTGCTGTGAAATAAAGTACAGACATTTTGAAAAGTGTTTGAATGTATATAATGTTTTATTTTAAAGTTTATATAAGTTTTTGTTATGTGATAGGAATTTGAATGTGCTAGATAAATGTATGATAAATGTAAAATAAACACTTACAAAGTTATTCTCTGTTTATTTTGATTTATATAAACATAAATGATTATTGAATCCTTCAAACTTGGCTCTTGTGGCCCACATGTGGCTCCAAGGTGGTGACAACTTTTTCCATTTGGCGAATTGATTGGCGACAAGTAAAAAATAGCCAGAGGAGGCCCTGCTAACGACAGTGCAGAAACCGACAAGTGTCGTAGGTCCAAAAGGGGTCAAGAAAATCGGGGCGCTCACTTTTGAGGAGAGGAGATCACTCGTAACAATGTGTGCTGCAGTTAGTGCGACAGGAACAGTTTTCCACCGATGTTAATATTTCCAAGGGTGAAATTTTACGACCATTTTATCCGAGATGAACCAAAGGACTGCACTGGAGCATCGGGATGGATGACATCTGAGAACTTTTACATTTTTATACATCATTTTGCGAAGATTGCAAAAAAAAGCCTGAAACAGAGGCATTTCTCCTTCTAGATAATCAACATTCACACATCGGATTGGACACTATTAAATCTGCAAAGGAAAATAGCATTTTAATGTTATCTTTCCTTCTTCATTGCAGCCATAAATTACAGCCGCTGGATCGATCTTGTTCGGTCCATTGAAGAAGTCTGTATCCAACCTTCAGAACACGCGGATTAGAAACAACCCAGAAAAGACTTCGTCTATCTATGACTTGCCAGGGATCGTCCGAGATGCATGGCCGAGGGCAGCGACACAAGCTTAAATTATAAATTGATTTCAGGAACCTGCACATTCACTGTAAACCACTAGAAGTAGTTTTGAATCTTTAAACATAAAATCTCGAACAAATTTCAATTATTTAACAGTTACGTACACAGGATGTAAAACTATATAAAAATCAAAATTTTATTAATGGGTCCTGTGATATTGACCTTTCAATTAACAATAATAGTACTGAAGTGAGCAATATAGAACTATAATGACCCTTAACTAATTAATTACTTTAAACTTTAATACCGCCACATGCAAATTGTTATTCCCTTGTTCTCGTCTATTATAAGCATGTTCATATGATCTTAATTTATACCATAAAATGTTTAGTGGTGCCAATAATGCGAAATGACAGAATACTAGGCCCTACTACCACAGTATCTTTAAAAATATCTTCATTGTGTACCGACCTTAATTCGTTTTTACATAAGTCAGATTATTAGTTATTTAGCCAGTCTTCTTAGCTCATTCGGTAGAGCAGTTTGATCAGTTTGATCCCCGGGCTTGCAACAAATTTGTTCATGACGATTTATCTCGGACATTGTGTTTAAATGGCCACGAGTCTCTTATTTTGATCCAGGGCAAATCATGTGGGATAAGTAATCAATCATTGTTGAAATTGGTAATTAATGGTTATATATCCAGGAAAACTGGTTACGTGGACAGACCACCAAGATATGACCAATGATATGTTGAAATCAGCGTAAAATTCCAAGCCAAAATAAAACAAACATTAATTATTCATCTTACGCGGGTTATTTACGCTGTATTACAGGTGTCCGGCATTCATCCTCTAAACAGCGGCGTATTTCAAGACACTGATTTCGCCCCAGCATAAGTGACGAATCACCCTGTTTCCAACAAAGTGACAACCAATTCTGGTAGCTCTAATTATGAAAGTACCGATCCTGCAAATACTGCCAGCTGTCCACGTACCGAAGAGTCGAAGTAGTCACAAACAATTCATATGCGAGCAAATGAAACTGAACAACCGATTGGTCTGGCCACCCCGTTTGCCACAGTCAACACCCAATATAGTATATGCGAGGTTGCAACTCTTCCAGGAAATGGGCACGTCGTAGCGGTGGGTCTTGCAAAGAAAGAAAGCCTTTACACAATGCTCTTAACTGAAGTAACAGAATATATTGCTTATTAAAGATGATTTTCAAGTGATTGTAATATCATTGACGACATCGACCGTTATGTTCGATTCAAGGAATACAACAACGACACTGCAGCTTTAATTTTGTCGGCATTATGTGATTGCCTCGACATTTTGGCTTTAATATACCGTCATACGCCAGCTGATGTCATAAACATCCTTGCAACTGGTCCAGGTACACAGAGCGTTGTCTTCAGAGGAAATATGTACTTAGTTCGCTCAGGCGATGGCGAAAACTTACATTACAGAGGCGTGAAGAAAATCAGCAAAGCTGTTACTCAGACTGTTACTTCTCCGCTAAACATTACGCCTGGAACAGTGTTCTCTCCAGAAAGGATACGCCCATTTCCTAAGGCTCCCAGAGAGCAAAACTGGACGACGGAAAAACGAAACAGTGCAGTTCTTACTGATACACCAGAGAAGAATGTGATAGAAGAGGAACAGAGGCTGTAACAAAATAGATTAAAAAGGAACAAATACTTAAAGAATTCTAAAAGGTCCGTTAGAAGTACTGTGCAGAAAAAGACCCCCCCCCCCAATAAAAAAACGCAGTAAAAGCAATAGTGACATTATTTCTTCACATGAAGAAGAATGTTGTGTCTGTGTTTAGCCGTATTCAAATAGCCGTGCAAGAGAGGCATTGATCCAGTGTCAGGCTTGGTAACACGAGGAGTGTATTGATGTGTTAAAAAATAATATGTACATCCAACAAAACTGTGAATCTGATGGCGAAGCTGATCCATTTTAAGTAAGGTCATGTACACGTAGCATTCAGGGACTAGTTTCTAATTTCTAAAGTGCCTATTTTATATGAAAATTTAAATACTCAGCGATTAAATCACTACGAGACAGAAAATGATCACAGTTTTAGATTTCTCCTGTCAAGTTCCTTAAATGATTCCACAAACATTGTCCAATGTGCTTACTTGTATTTAAAATATGGACTATGACTGTTATGTGTTTTGAAAAAAAAAATAATGTTTTTTCTGTTAGAATAATTAATGATATTGATCAAAATGTTCATGCGTTGATTGTTTTCCCTTGTTTAGATGTAAGGGAACTAAATTATTATAATTTACCCCGAGATCCGTAACAACCTACCCCAATACAGGGGTAAGTTGTAACATTTTACTTACAACATTCATCTAGCTGTATCTATTAGAAATATACTAGCGGTCAAAAGTTACTATACATTATGATAAACAGCAAAGATTGGACATCATTTAGATATATCGGTTGAACTCGGCACATTAAAACGGATGTTAAACATAAAAAAAGTGAAAAATGTAACAACTATCCCCGGTATCCCCCAATGTAATAAAATTTCCCTGGTATGTCAGAGATAATTGTCTTGAAATCTTGAATCTTTCATAGCTAAAGTCGTACTATGGATACGTAATTGGTATTTGAAAATGTTCGAGTCAGCCAGACTCTTTTAAGGTCTCACAAGTGGGTTGGAAACACTCACTTGTCAATAGAAGAAGTAATTTAGTTTGCATATGACTTTAAACAATATCTATTGAGCCCTACTAAAGTTTTTATAGATCTACGTTTCAAGTGTAAGGTGAAACTGGCATTAATCTATTCATGTTTGAAGTAGATGGATGAAGGTTCTCTATGGTAAATGTATTGTGACACCTATAAAGTGTCTAGCCAAATACTGACAGGAATCAGCCGGTTGCAGGCCTATTTATAGTACTTGGACGCTGAACAGCCAAGTACATCATTAAGCAGATGGCGTTATTGGTGTTCTGGCAGTTATAGCCCATACAGCGTGCGATTTCATATCTCGGACAAAACGTTCAACGATCAAGTCCTTAAATGCGGATCGGCTGAAACTCGCCTCTGTTATGGATACATGTGTTGTATTTCTTTTTCAAAATTCATGATATGATACCTAAGGGAAGGATCGATAAACAAGATTTATTTAATAATAAATCTCAGTTATCTGCAGCATTTTTTGCTGTAATATTGGCTTTATTTGTGTTTATTACATGTAAACGTATTAAAGTGGCGGTGTGGTATCAAGCACCCAAATTTCATTAAAATACAAAATGATGATGGCTCTGTCGTTACAATATACATACTATATCAAATATGTAATAAATGTTGTTTATATTATAAACAAACTTTAAGAGGTCATAAAAAACGCGAGGTTATTGACGACTTTTCCAAAATTAAGAAGAGGTAAGATTTCATTGAACTTAAACAAGGTTGCTAGTGTTCAGTAAAAAACTTTGTATACAACAAAAACCACTGTTATTGCACTTTAAGAAAAAATGTTAAAAGATAAAACGGGGTTTCCAGTAATGTGAAACGTCAAGGGTTTTGGTGTATTTTTGCAAAATTAAGAAAAGCAGATATCTTCACGTAAAAAGTATTTGTTATCTGTAGGCCACCAGCAACCCAGCAGCCTATGATAAACACAGTTTATTTCAGTAAAAATGATATTTCAGCACAAACAAACAACATAAACAAAAGGGGTTAAGGGTGCAATTTTTTACAATTAACCGGTATTTAATTTTCATGTCTCTTTCTCAAAACCCATTAGAACATGTGTATATAAGTATCATAGTAATATGGATACTGCATGTAGTATAATTATATACATTTGAACAGGATTGTGTATTTTATTAGAGTAAATTATTCATTCGGAATATCATGCTGTCATGAATTGTCTGGTCACCCACCTAACTGTAAAAATCCCACTTTGACAAATATCTCAGTGTCACAAGAAGTTGAAAATCAAATTTCACATACTTCATGACATACTTGTTGTGAATGTGAGATATATTAGGGAATAAATTTCCAAGACATTACACAACAATGACCCGATAGATGAAAGTCAAAAAACATTTGAAATTCTTGAAGACGTGATTAAATTACAACGCATCGGGACTCGACATCACACTATATTTGACGGTAGATCACCTAAACTTAAAATCTATTTCCTAATTATACCTAATATATTAAATACTATACATATACCTTTGTAAGCGGTGGTACTGGGTGACTTCTATTCATCGAAGGATTAATGTCATCTTTTATCAAATCTAGGTCTCCAAATGCCGTCCGAGATAGCCTGTACCCTTCGACGAGTTCTTCTTCCCTAAGACTATCAAGAATAGAAAGTCTTTCCCTGAACACTCGCCGTGCAGGTCAACGCCTCAAATCGAATAATAACGGGGCAGCCATGTTTGCGAAATGAACTTGCAAGTTATGGCAAGTGCTAACAAGAGTTACTTAACGTTCAAACTTACGTACGTTCTTTCTAAGTAAAGTTTAATGAAACGCAAAAAGTTACGTAAGTTTTGCGTTTAGCAAAATGTTACCCTTAAACTAAGTTACCTTAGCGTAAGTGCCGTTAGTGAAACAGTCGCCAGCTGCCTTAGTACTCAAACGTACTTTCGCTGTACTACCCAATGGATTACACTGAGATACCAGAAATTTAATAAGATTTTACTGTGACAAAGATGACCTGATTATTTGTTGTTGTTGTTGTTGTTTCGGAAAGACACTTTCATGGGACACACAACTTTATTACCTCTTTAACATCACATATTCTCTTGTAAACACTGTATAGTATCTCGGCAATAAGACATAGTAATCAGTTATAGCCAAATTACGAACAAACGAACAAATGAATGGATTTAATGAATGAATGAATACCACGGCCAGTTTTTAGTTAATGTTACATGCTATAATTATGACAGCTGATTCAACTGAATACATTTTTAAGACATTAATGATTTTTTAAGAATACGGATGAAAAATGACCATACCAAAATATGATTGGGACTGGTTGGTACAATGTTGGGAAAGTGAATTTCAGAATTGATATACTTTGCATTAGCTAGCAAATCAGAAACGAAACTCATTTTGTAGTTAATTATTCATTTTATATACACAATCGGGCAGAATAATAAAAATCCATATGGTGTGACTGACGAAAAACTGATAAAGGAACCTAAAGTCTCTTATGAAGAACTCAATATACATGTACTATTTTCATTGCGATAGACAACCTATATTTAAGGTAGCTGGGGCATTAGCAGCCTAAAAATAGCAAATACTTCTACTTTTGAAAAGTCGTCTTTTTTTCAAATTCACAAACGTTAACTCTACACCCTTTTGTTTGCGTTATTTGTTTGAAATAAGTTATGGAAATATTTTCTCTGTGATATACAATGTATATTTTGGACTGCTACATGTACCAGCTTACAGATGGCAAATATGTATTTTCCCTCATTTATAAATTTAGAAAAGTACATCCTAGACGCCATTCTTTTGTTGTTTGTTGGAACTGGTTTCAGAATTATATACTAAGACAATGTTTATCTTAGGCCGATATTCCGCTGGTCCGTTGACAGTCTGCAAATAGCAAACACTTCATTTCATGAAAATATTGTTTATTTTTTAAACTTGCAAAAATACATTACATACCCCTTTCCTTTATGTTTTATGTTGTAACTGTGTAATAGTAATTTCAATCTGATTAAAATCAGTTCCTAAATATCGCTATGCTATTAGGATCTGAAAGTCACCAAAAGAAGGTCATCTTCCCATGACCTTTCAATCAGCCAATCAGTGCCTAACTTTCAAGTTTTTGAAGGTGAAATTGTTTCTATATTTAACCATTTGAACACCTGTGAAAAAAATCTATATTTAACTGGGATCCCAAATAACTCAGTCGTTTTCTACCTCGAACGTCAAAGTTAATTGAGGAAATTTAGGAAATCTTGTAAAATATTGAGATAATTTTGCGTGTGTGCGCGCGCGTGTGTGTGTGTGTGTGTGTGTGGGGGGGTTCCACTAGCTTTTAACATTTGATAGATACTGTATGTACACGAAAATAAACAGGCCAGTTTACTTGAATATTTTCGTCAGCATGCTCATAATCTAATTAATATTCATTTAGTAAATACAAACTGAAACTTTAATAAACTTATATCAATCGAAGGAGAATTCATTTATCCTTCGAAACACAAAAATATTTTCAAAAATATTCAAGATGATTTATTAAACATGCTATAGAAGTTTACACACTCAACTTTAACAGGACGTATGTTCAAGTAAACCATAAAGACGCGTCATAAGATAAAATCTCATTGGCTAGGATAAAGATAACAATACTGGAAATCCAGATTATAAAGAAGATAGAGTTGAATGGGTCGCCTTCAGATCTAGTCAAAGTTAGATCGCGCACTTCAGTCAGATGGTATTTATTTCAATGTAATTAACAATCTTTCTCTTAGGACGCTTGGCCGCTAGCAGCTTACAGATAGAAAATACCTATTTTCCCTAAAAATCCTCTTTAGAAATTATAAATTAAGAAAGTACATATCTTATCTCTTTTGATTCTGTTGCTTGTTGAATGTTATTTTCAATGAAATAAACAATGTATATATTAGGTCACAAGAGACCTACTGATAATTTATACTTCTTTTCATGAAATTATCGGTTTCGTTAAATTTGCAGAAACATTCTTAATGCTGTATTTTTTATTCAAAGCAAACACAATGTATATCTTATGTCGATAAGACGTCAGTAACCTACAGATAGGATTTTTTCAGGAACTCTTAAATTCTTTAATAAAGTCATTTGAAATTCCCTCTGTTTTTTTTCTTCTTCTTCTATTTAATTAAGTCCAGAAACAATGTTTTACTGTTGTACACAGTATTTTATGGAACGCTAGCAACCTTGTTTCAGTTTATTTAATCTAAGCTCTTTTAAAATATTTGGAACAGTTATCCCGCATTCTTCTGGGTTTTTTTTTAATGACTTCTAGAAGTTAATCTTTATTCTGATACAGAATATATATTTCTGGGCCAGAAAACCCTCGCGGTTAGGCCGCTGGGCTGCTACAGTTAGGCCGCCAGGCTGCCAACTTCACAAACATAAATATTGAATCGCATGATATCTCCCGGTATACTAGTCTGGTCAAGATCAAGTTGAAACCTTAAGTGACATTTTTTCTGCTGAATTCGCCGTAAAGTTTCCAGTCAGGAACTAATATTTTTATTTATGAGGCTTACCAGCTTATTTTCTTCTTTTAAACAACCGATAGGATAAAAGATGTATAAAGTAACACAACAATAAAGCTATGCTAATAAGCTAATGCCAGTCCATATGAATCCTTAGTACGCGTAACGCGGTCTTTAAACATTTGCATGCTCAGCCACCAAACACAATTTATTCGCTTGTTTTTTCCACTTTCTTTCATTATTGCGTACTAATTTCTGTGCTGACCGATTTAGAAAATTTAGCGTTTTCATTTTGACGGTCAAGTAATTTCCATTTCTATCAGAGGAGATAAAATCAGGATTCACCAGAAAAAACAATCTGCACTTCGTGGTGCCATCTTTTTTATTTCTTTCATTTTCATACATTTATAATAGTAATTATTATAATTATACCGATAAAAGCAATTATAAAACTTAAAAGTTCAGATATATCTTTAAATTCGGTCGCCAACGGGTTTTATCATAAACTTTAAGGAAGAGATGAAAGATGTAAAAACTATCTGTAAGTAAAATATTTCATTCAAAACAACATAACACAAATGTTTTTGTTTATTTGTGTGAAAAAATAGTTTACATGTGCTCTAGTTTCGTTGTTATATTTTCAAAAATATAAACTTGGTTTGCAGTCCTATGCTCTCGAATTTTTGTTAAATCATTAAAAAAGAAAGAAATACACTTGGTTTACACTCTCTTCCTCATGTTTAGTTGTTTACTTATTTAGAAATGATATAACACTCTCTTGCTTTGGTTTTATTTTTAAATATTGAAAATTTGGTTTACATCTTATGTCCCTACTTTGTTAAATAATTGCAAAACATTAACTTGGTTTACACTCTCATGCTCTTGATGTTGTCTTTTTTTCCTTTTTTTTAAATTGTAAGAAATAAATTTGGTTTTCATTCTCTTGTGTAAATATATAACAACAAGGGAAAACAATATACTTGTATAAAACAGTTCTAAGTACGGGATTACATAAAAATCATTGTTGCTTAAATAATAATTATGTAGTCACCTTCTAATGATAATATGTACAGGTAAAGCTACGGTTAATACATAGCCATAAGCAGGCACAAAAGTTCTGTTGAACTAAATGCCTGTTTGCTCGATATAAGAAATGATTCCTTCAAATGTATCTGTTTGTCAGTTTGCTATTTCGTTTAATATAACTTTAATTTCATTCGCTTTTTAGAACAAATTTGCTGTTTGTATTGTTATGTATTATTTTTATTTTGCTTTTAATTTACAACTTTTGGCAACATCTTCAATCAACATTTACATTAATCACAAAAAATTATTCTTTCACGCAATTTCTACCAGCAACAGTATCGAAGACAAGCAAAGAGAATGTTCCAGTTTAATTCTGTTCATCGAAGATCATCAACAAAGTGACGTTGCTTAATCTGTCATTCACAATTTACCTGTCATTTTGAATATGACCTTCGTTCAGGTCAAGATAAAATAGTTTTTAGGCAAAATTCAAGTCAGTTTTTATGTTAAAAAGTCCACTTTTAGATGAGTGACGTTTCCTGTGGCAAGCTCTTTGCACTCAACGTCGATTTCAGTACCTCCAAATATCATTTTTACACTTACTTTTCTACCTGCACCGGTACCGGAGACAGGGACAGAGAAGGTGCCAATTCTGTAGCATCCCGGGTCATCTATGAACTTGGGGTTTTTCTCTGGTGTTGCGTAGATGTTCATACCCATTTCTTTCTGGTCCTCTAAGATAGTGTTGTATATTTCTTCATCTTGTGCTTCTCCTACAACTAAGGTCTGGCCAGCCTCAGCTAGTTTCGAAAACACATTTTCACATCGTACTGTACTATCGGATGTAATTTTCATTCTCGCTTTTGGATGTTTGGAAGCATCGAAGACCTGTGATATGTCGGTGCCATACGTGTATTTGCTGACTCTCTGAGATATTGTAGCTGGACTGTGGCCAAAAATAACTGCTCCTTTTAAAACAGCTAGACCAGCCTCGTTTGGCACGATTATCTTCAAACCATGAAACTGACTTCGCACTGCCTCTTGTAATATCGGTGACTCCGAAAAACCACCAACCATGACAATAGCTTCAACGCCTCGGTTGACAGGGTCATGTAGTAGACCTTTCACGTGTTTGACAATACTATTCACTGACGGTTCAAAGAAAGCCTTCACAATACTCGGATCTACACGCAGTTTGTCACTGATCAGCTTAACCTGAAATACAATATCAATCAAGATGCTGTATTGGAATCATTTAAAACTATAACACGGGCAAAGCATATGAGTAACATGAAAGAATGAAATAATGCAGAAAAGGTTGCATGTAAGCCAATGGTAAAACCATTTCATAAACTTTGTGAACGTCAGAGGAAAAAATCAGGCCGGACTTGCCAAAGAAGTTATTTTCCAATGAGCGCGGATGAATATTTTCAATCTTAAACACCCCGTTTGAAGTGAAGTTTCAACAAAAGAGTTTTTTTTTTTTTAATTTTGATATTTTTATCAAACATTATTGGTTTGCGTATTTTTCGCAGCTACTTTTCAAAGTGGTATACGTTTTGGACAGATGTTTTTCTACCTTGTTTGAATATCTTGTCTTTTGTATAAGCTCTTGTAAAAGTTCTCGTCTCTTTTCTTTCACAAGTTCCGCCAGTGCCACCGGTATTCTAATGGTGACCTTAGAATCAGTCCCATTTCGAATTTCTCTTTTCTTTATTTCAAAGTCTCGAAATAATTCGATATAATCTTCCATATGTGCTTCTCGGAATGCTTTCATCACCAAAGGACCTAGCAGTATAAATACTTTGCATTTTGAGAGACTGTTTATCTATTTATAGAAGAAATTCTAAAAAAATATACAGATACATATATCTATCTTTCTATACAGTCATTAGTATAATGTTATTAATTAGCTTAATTCATATTGGCCTTGCTATATGGCTGAAGACAACCGTATTGGCATGAGGCCGTAGGCCTTAAGTACAAGACAAGCATAACTCACTAATGATAACAGCATTATTTGATTTTATTTTAAAAGAATGCATAACAGATGGTAAAAAATTGTTTATGTAAAAACTTTGAATTTGATAATTTTATCAACTAACTTTATTATAGAATGTAGCATCTTTCATTTTTGTTATAGATATAAATAGTATGCAGAATCTTTCAGGTTTAATAGAACAAGTATCATAACTATTCTTTCGATAAAATTAATAACAATGTTTTTATTCTTTTAACTGTGTATTGTGAAATATAACCACCAAACAGTACATAAAATGGATGCTAAAACAAATTAAACAGTTCTCATTACTAAAATAATGCACTTATGCTAACAGCATTATTTTATTGTATTTATAAAAATTGTTTACGATAAAACTTTGACGTCTGCTAACTCAAATCCCGGCACTTAATATCAGCTAATCGTGAAAGCCCCTAAAAAGGTTTAAAGCACTGTTATCCCGACCGCGCCTCGGCAAATCTGTGAGTGCTACATGTAAAAACTTTAAGTAACGAAGACAAAAAGTATGCTAAGCGTTTTCAAAATGGCATAAAAAAATTGGCAAAATCTCATAGCTACTCCTGTTTGGCAGCTTTTTTCCATATCGGCCGTGTTTTTTCCGTATTGACAGAGTTTTGATATTTACATTGAATCAAGAAAACAAATTGACCAGATTCCCGCTTAATATTATAAAATTAATTAATATTATTTGAAATAAACTTTATTAAAAATTTATTGCCTCTAGTTTTTTGAACGTTGAATCCTCAGTTTTTATTACATTATAGCGAAACAATATTTCAATTAAAAGAAAGTTACTTCATAATCTAAGTTCAACAATACCTGCAATATCAGAGAAGAAGTCACTAAAAGCGTCGTCAACTTTCGTTCCACCCCAAGCTCCACCACTAGCCTTGTGAAGTTCTTTCAGACTTCCTCCTCTCATAACTTCATGTACTGTTATATCGACAGTCCCACCTGCAAAATATATATGGTTAAACTAATCTATCAACTGAGACAGGTTTTTTTATCAACCTTTTTCGCTTTGAATCAAATATTATATGTTCGGTGTCAACTTCTTTCTGTTAAGTCCACACTCCAGTGCGTAACTATTCATTATCATATATCAGGGTGGTCATACCACGTGGTATCTGATGTCATTAAGGCTGCCGCGAGCAGCATTTTTTTGACTCGATTCGGAGGAGAAAACTGCTGTAAGTATTTTATTTCTATATCAATTTAAAGGGGGCACAATGCATGCGAAGCGGAAAATTGTGCCTTACATACAGACCCTAATGATTCTTTTGCCAGATGTACAGTTTTTATAACATTTGGGAAATGAAGAATTCGTAACAATATGGTAAATATCGCGAAAAGCGCATCAGTTTTCAAGAATGTTATAAAATTCTGTACACCTGAAAAAATAATCATCAGGGCCAATGTGTAGGACAAAATATTCCGCTTCGCAAGAGCAATATACCATTAAAACTGCTGAAGATAAAAAAAAATTACAGTTTTCCCCTCCGAATCGAGTCGAAAAAATGCTGTTCGCGACAGCCTAAATGACATCATATACCACGTGGTATGGCCACCCTGAGGTATATCCTCGCACTGTGGTCGGCTAGCGTAAGAATAATACTTTGCTTTTTTATGACTATATTCAGTTTAACTGGCATGAAAAACATCTCCACAATCAAAAATTGGACTATTCTGGCATTTCTAAAAAGGGTTCAATCTTTGTTCTTAATTACAGATGGTATCGTTTTTATTGATAATACATGTAAAAACTTCTTTGATAAATTATTTCTACTAGCTCAGTACAAACCTTTGAATATAATGTCAGAACTCACCTCCAGCATCTAGAACAAGGTACCGTTTTCCAGGCCCGAATTTTGACAGTGAGGTATCACTGCCACTTTTTTCTACAGGTAGATGACGACAGTATAAACTTGCAGCCTCAGGTTCTAAAGCAATTGTCAACTTATCTCCCGGTATTCCAGCCTTAAAGAGATAAGTGCAATCCATTATTTTATTTAAAAAAAAAAACAACTAAACAAAATAACTATATATCATATCATATCACTGATATTATTATTATTATAATAATTATAATTATTATTATTATTGTAGAATGAATTTGTATTCAGTGTTTTGCCAAGAATAACAAAGTTTACACATACAAGTGTTGTACGAGATATGCCCGTAAAGTTCGCGGACAAAACTTACTATAAGAAAGCTAGTGCAATTTCATTAATTCTAATTTGTCTGTGAGATATCAAGTTGCGTCTATATGTTTAGCATTAGTGCTAAAGTAATGAAGGAATTGTGTAAGAAATAAGCGATTTATTGACGACTTTTCGAGTTACAGGTTCGACAACCGGAGCATTTTGAATAAAAAAACCTTTAAGAATGCACTGTTCAAATTTTCTTATGCGGTTTATTGCATGGCGCCAAGTTATCAAATCCTTTTTTAAATTTTAACGCGCGAATAGATAAGACGTCGACGTCACTTCCGGAAAGACGGACAGACAGACGGAAGGCAAACTATAAAACACAATTAGACTTTTTGTCTTTTTGAAAGTTGTTCTGCTCTATTTTCATTTTGGTATTCTGCTGGAGTTGTCCTGCTATTTTGCCATTTTGCTATTCTGCTGGAGTTGTTTTGTTTTTCTGCCATTCTGCCATATCTGCTGGAGTTGGTCTGCTATTCTGCTGTTCTGCTGGAGTTGCTCTGCTATTTTGCCATTCTGCTATTCTGCTGGAGTTGTTTTGTTATCCTACCATTCTGCTATATCTGCTGGAGTTGTTCTGGTATTCTGTTGAACTTTTTTATTTAACATATGAATGTGATTCTGCTACTGTGCTGGACTTTTCTACTATTCTGATTTCTGCTAAAGTTTTTCTCCTAGAATTTCCTAAATTTTGTTCTAAGTTCCTTTGTTGGCTGATAGACTAATTTCACGAACCAGAGGAAAAGAAAAAGACAATGTCAGTCGCCTTGTTTCGATATTGCCATCTTTATACATACTTATTTCCAGAACCCTAGCTCGTATACGTTTTGAGTGATAAGACGATCCGTTTGTTAAAGCCGTATTTTTACTATTTCTGTTTCAGTAGCAACCAGAAATATCATAGTCAGATAAAACAAAGTAATTTGCATATTTTCAATTTTGTCATATATTCATATATCAATTTTCATCAACTTAACTAATACGGTTTTTATGTTATTGTGGGATCCAGATTTCCAGAGTCAGACGGAAAGACGGAAAAACGGACATTCAGACGGACAGATGGAAGGCAAACTTTAGTAGATATCTATTAAACTCTATTAGACTTTTTGTCTTTCTGAAAGTTGTTCTGCTATTTTGCTGTCCTGCTGGAGTTTATCAATTAACAGATAAAAGTGACTCCGCTATTGTGCTGGACTTGTTCTACTATTCTGATGTTCTGCTAAAGTTTTTCTTCTGGATTCTTTTTTTAAAAATGTTGTTCTAATTTTCTTGAAACAGAGGAAAAGAAAAAGACAAAATCAAACGCATTATTTCAATGTTGCCATCTTTTTACATACTTATTTTCAGTACCCTAGCTCGTATACGTTCTGAGTGATAAGACGATCCATTTCTTAGAGTCGTTTTTTTTTGCTGTTTCTGGTTACCCTCGCAACCAGAGATTTGAAACGCGGATAAAAACAAAGTAATTTGCATAGTTTCCATGTTGCAATGTATTCATATATCAATTTTCAACAACTTAACATTATACGGTTTTATGTAATCGCGGGATCCAGATTTCCAGACAGTCGGACGGGAAGACGGCCAGACAGACGAAGATCAAACTTTGGTAGATATCTATTAAACTCAATTAGACTTTTTTGCCTTTTTGAAAGTTGTTCTGCTATTCTGCCATTTTGCTATTCTTCTATTCTGCTGGAGTTGTTCTGCTATTCTGCCATTCTGCTATTCTGCTGATGTTGTTCTGCTAGTCTGCCATTCTGCTATTCTGCTGGAGTTATTCTGCTATTCTGCTAACTTTACACAGACAAAGTTTAAACGTTTTTATCACAACCGTTAAAATTTTATGAGCAGAATTTCACGAGCACCCCGAAATTCGCTCTGTTCTAAATTGGTGGAAGTTAACGTCACGGGCCAGCGGACGATCATTGAATTATGTGCTTCTCTTTGAAAATCGCCTGTAGATACCATGAAAACGTTTAATGTTATCAGAAGCTTAACTGGTTTATAAATGGCAAGAAGATTCTCGGATTGACGAAAATCGACTGAAGATGATAATAGGCATTATTAATGCGAGATTGGTTCAATCGATGAAGGCGGTCTTAGAAGAGGATTGTAGTCAGCATACGGGAATTATCGTACAGAATAGGTGTTGGAAGGACTACCATCGGTATTATTCTGAAGGACAGGCAGAAAATGAACAAAGTTTTTGCTAGATGGATTCCACGAATATTGACGGAAGAGAATAAAACGACCAGCCTCCAAGAAGTTCTTGCGGCAGTATCACCTTGAAAGCACCAGTTCTTGGACGGAGTTATAGCCACAGATGAAACCGTGATAAACTTATTTGATCCTGAAACAAAACGGGAATCGTCTGTGTGGAAACGGACAACTTCTCCCCTCCACTGAAAGCCAGAGTCTCCAAGTATGCGCATCGCGTGATGTTTATCTTCTTTATGGACCGGCGAGGGATGTTTTTGGTACATGCAGTTCCACAGGGTCAGTCCATGAATGCCAGATATTTATTATTCAAAGTTAGACTATGCTGTTTTTTATTTCCCTTTATATTACATTATCATAAAATTTTTTTTACTCTCATTATCGAAGCAGAGATAATGTTGAAAGTACATGTATGTATTTCTATGACTCTTTCAGGTTCTGAGGCATGACTTTGTCAGAGCATTGAGACGCAAGCGGCCCGAAATTGAGCAAGTAATTCTGCATCAAGAAAACGCACCTCCACATTATGCCCATTCAAACCCTGTTAGACATAGACCTTTTCGGATTCGAACAATTACACAGCCCACATTCCCCCGACTTAGCGCAAATGGATTTCGAGTTTTTTCTTAGGCTTTAGAAGGAAGTCAATGGCGTCCGGCATGCAGATCGCAGAGAGCTTGAAATGCACGTTCAAGAGGTAGTGAGACAGTTTGACAGACAATTTTACGGTACTGTATATGAGAAATGGATAAGTGGACATCAAAAGTGCATCGATGCAAAATTTTAGTATTTTAAAATACTTAACTCGTTAAATACACAGCAAGACGCAATCTATTAGGTAACACCTGCCGCGACGTAAACCTAACGTCAATTCATAACGTCGTGGAGACATTGACATCTGCCCCGGGTAATGATGGGTATTTGTGAGAAAAGACCTAGTTCAAAATGAATATTAATAGCAGCGTTACAATTTTTACAAGTGTAATATCAGAATTATGTTATCTATGATAACATAAATTTGTTACATGTTTTGCGTCTAGTTCCCAATTTTCTAGGGTGTCCACAATCTTTACGGACATACCTCGTACGATCATGTTTACATTATATTGTCAAGAATGACTAAATGAATTCAGGTGTGAGATTTAACTATTTTATCATGTAAACATCTCGCAAACAGTGTCAGTTGGAAGTTTATTTTGACTCAAACCTAATGTCATTTTCGTATATCATGTGTTCGCATATTTATGTTTTACCTCTTGAGCCGCCTCTCTCATAAACTGCTTCGCAGCATCGTTCCAAATGGCTGGCACAGTAAGGACCCAGTAAATGTCACTATCTTTAAGGCCGCCGCCTACGATACGGTTTTCAGATATCTTCAGAAGATCATCCTTCAAGTATTTGATAGAGAGCGCAAAAACAGTTTTAGCCGGAAGTTCTTTTCCACCAGCATCTTCTAACAATATATTTCTTCCAAGCCCCTTTAAAATTAATAAATACTCGTAGGTATATTTGCAGCTTAATCCTAAGTAAGTAAGTATCATTTGTACAGCTTAATGGCGTTTCAAACATAGTCTTAAAATTTGTTACTATTGTTTAATGACATTTAATGTGTAAATGACACATAAAAAAGTGATATTTTGAAACCATTTTCCTAACTGTCAAATGGTATGTCTGGGACCGTTTCCAATAAAAATTAAAGCCAGTCTTGGTAAGAGGGACATAAAACTACTATAAAAATATTTTTTTGAAAAGGTTTTTAACGAACCACAGAATATAAACTGTAATAGACACAGGTTTTTGCATTGGAGTCCTCGTTACACATTCTTAAAAAAATTAAGTGGTTAAATTATATTTATCCAAAGAAGACACATTTCTTATTTCTATTTCCAATGAAAATTGCTTTGATTCTATTCTCTTTCGCATGGTTTCGTTAATAGACAAGTACTCAGTTCAGGTATTTTGTCACAATTACATAATATTAAACATAGGCTATTAGGTTGATAATACATTGTATTGCTGTAACAAGTTTATACCTGTTTGTCGAAGAGCATCATCTTAAACCGTTTGAAGAAGTACCAGGATTCGTGTTCCTTGTCAATTGCTAGATCTGCATACTTGCTTTCTGCTTCATATCCAAAACTGTGAAGCGTTTGTTTATCTGGCTTTATTAGAACACATGTTGGCCCTAAGATAAAAGTATTGGTATTTATTTTATGCCTACCAATGAAATATAGGGAAATATCAGTGAGATAAAAGTGATAATCCACTGTTTTGAATCAGTGAAATTACCATTTTGATAATCCACTGTTTGTGCCGGAACTACTTTTCCCCACCACGTAAATACAAGAGAATCCGCTGTATTTCAGACAGTGACAGCGAGTGAAATTTATTTACCTTGTTAAATCCAGTTATAATATTAAATTCCTGAGCCTAACTAGTTGTGAACAATGATGAAATTCGCCACAAATTATCTAAAATGTCTGATTTGTTTACATTTCTCACATGGACAATATCCAATATGGCCGACTTTCAATTCAATTGATTGAATATTACTCGGTATTAATCCACTTTTATAATTAAAGTATGTATGGCTAAAATTCAATTAATATTGATAAGCTGTGTAGAGAAAAATAAATGTTATTTGATGAAAGTGTATTCAGTTTATTTCAGCAGAAGTAAAGTTATCATATGTATTGGAGATTGTCTGCACTTTTTTTTGTGCGGAGTAACCAAAGTACGCATTAACTGATTTGGGGCTCACCATGGGGAATTTATTGAAGGCCCTGAGTAAAAATGTCATAAAATACCCATTTTTGACGTGTTGGCATAAAATAAAAAGAAAAATTGTTTGTTTTTTAGTGGAAGATGGGAATTTATTTCATCTCGTGAACACCATATGTTTATATTTTCACTCGTGGCTGCGCCACTCGTGAAAATATCACATATGGTGTTCACTCGATGAAATAAATTCTCATCTTCCACAAAAACAAACAAATATCCTCTATAACATTTATGGTCATTATATCTATCAAGTTGATAACGTTAAGTACCAAAGGGAATAATCATATGTTATTTACATTCAGTATCTATTATACAATTACTACTTACGCATTTTGTACGATGTGTTATTCATCTGTAAGCGACTAGATATTTTCTCTGTTCACATCATAGTTAATACCTCAATCGTCCATAAATGTTAATTTTATAGTAACAATAAACAAAACAAAAAAAGAACATCAAATGCGCCGTAAAATTGTTTATGCGATGTTGATTTTGTTTTTTTAAAATATGATAATAAGTATTTTATTGACAGTTTTTTTCCTTTCATTCATGAAAGAATCCAAGGTAATATTTACATTCAAATAAAACATTTTAATCATTTCGTACCTTTGATATGAAATACTTTTCAAATAACTTTCCTGTAGCCAGGAAATACAATTCAATCAACTTTCCAGTACCCAGGAAATACTATATCACTGAATTTCCTGTACCTAGTCTACCTAAAAACAAGGACACATTGACACGGCCAGGAACCACTAATCGTAAATAGATTTTCTAAATATAGCAATTTATATTTAGTGGGAAAACCCTAACCTATGAACTTGACAAAATAGTCTATGACAAGAAATGCCCTCTCAGCTAATGTTATACCGTCGAATGTAGTCAGTTAATCATTCATTTCGCATGAATATTCGCTGCACACAGTATTAATAATCTTATACCTTTTAGAGACACGAGCTGGCCTCCTGTCCAGTTTTTTGCTGATACTTTTGTAGGATCCCTTTCAAATTCATGTTTAAATGAAAATGCCCATCCAGAGAATGTGGTTCCGAAGTCTATTGCAGCAACTAAAAGGGAGTTTCCAGCCTGCAATGTAGCAAGCGCTTTATCTTAGAGAAAAAGCTTTCAGTAAGTTATGACGTAAAAGAATGTAAAATAAATCCAGCCAGTTTTTTTTTGGAGTTTTTAATGTTTCTACACATATCACTGAATATAATTAAGGCATCATAGACCTTATGTAGTACCTCCGACCTCTTCTGATTTCAATAATGATTTGATTTTAACACCCCAATTAGATCAAGAACCTGTTTTACTCTTTTCATCTGTTATTTCAATGCAATCAATTTTTTTGTTATGTTCTGTTCAAACAATATTTGAAAAAAAAATGTTTCAGTGCATATGGACAAAAAAGAAGAATTTAAATATTTACGTATCTGTTTCCAAAAATAAATATCGACGATGCCTGGTAAACTTCGCATAATAACTTAATATAAAGCGGATCCGCTCTCGTATAGTTAATGAATTTTGTTACAATAGATGAGTGATTTGCGTTTTTTTTTCTATTCCACTCCTCTTACTGTGATTACCATTAGGGATAAAGCAAGTTCACTGAAGTCTTTAACTATTATATAAGGCTCATGCAGATTTAAAGATTCCCCCTCAGCAGAATATTACCACTCTGGTTGATGCAAATAACTTAAAATGACTGGCTCAATGACAATTTATAACAGACAAAATAAGCAAGTTCAGACAAATTGTCCGTTCTTGTCAAATTTTAACTTAGATTCAGTTTCTACATATTTTCACATTTTGAAGAAACCTTTATTCAGGAGGCTATTGAAATCTTTAAATTGCTCAGCAGATTTAATTTTAAGTGAAGCAGCTAAAAAAAAGCTAATTGTTGAATGTAACGCATTTTCTTTTGTTTTCTATGTACAGGTACCTTTCAAAATATTTAGATTTCTGCAAATTTGTTGTATAACTTCCTATCAACGGTCAGTATAGTTCTCTGTTCGTTTTCTTCTGGTTTACATACATACATAATAAATTATGTCTTACGACTGTTAAGAGTTCTTTCGTTTTAAAGAGATACGTAATAATTCAGTGAAAGTTCACATTGATTCTAGAAAATTGAGCATAACACAAAAAAGTGTGTGTGTGTGTGTGTGTGTGTGTGATATACAGATATAAATTTGATTTTATAACAAAATTCTTACCATTTAGTAACTGTGAATTTACTTCCTCTTTCGCTTCTAAACAAGTGATGCGGATCTGAAATATACAGGAAGTCTATCATCGAGATTTTCATGCTTGAGATCCTGTACTCAATCAGAAACAGTTTAGAAAATACGAAATAAAAACACATGCTGCAAAAAATCTGAGAGATGACGCCTGAACAATATAAGCGTTCAGGCAGTTTTTTTATGCCCCCATAAAGTGGGGAGCATATAGCGTTGCACTTGTCCGTCCGTCCGTCCTTCCGTCCGTCCTTCCGTCTGTCCGTCCGTACGTCTGTTCGTACGTCCCGAAATCTTGTGAACGCAACTCCTCTTAAACCGGATGGCAGATTTTGCTTAAACTTCCAGGGATGAACAACCTTAATGTGAAGATAGTAGTAAAGGAAGGAATTTTTGCTGCGACCAAATTTAACAGATTTATGGCCCTTTGTTGATTTTTTCACTAAAATTTTGTGAACGCAACTCCTCTTAAACCGGATGGCAGATTTTGCTTAAACTTCCAGGGATGAACAACCTTAATGTGTAGATGGTAGTAAAGGAAGGAATTTTTGCTGTGACCAAATTTAACAGAATTATGGCCCTTTGTTGATTTTTTCACTACATACCATATAGAAATTTTGTGAACGCAACTCCTCTTAAACCGGATGGCAGATTTTGCTTAAACTTCCAGGGATGAACAGTTTTAATGTGTAGATGGTAGTAAAGGAAGGAATTTTTGCTGTGACCATATTTAACAGAATTATGGCCCTTTGTTGATTTTTTCACTATATACCATATAAATAATTGAACATATAAATTTTACATTTGTAATTTAATTTAACATGTACATAAGGTTACCTGTAGATCATTTTAGGTATATGTACAGAAAAAAATCTTACATACAGGATATACATGCTCTTGTTTATGAGCACTTATGCATAGTGGGGGCATCCGTGTCCTATGGACACAGTTCTAGTTTAAGACAACAGTAATGAGATAGATATTAAGAGCTACTTCATAGTTAATTTTATCTGGAATTTCTACTATTTCTATACATGGTGAAATACAAATTTGAACTTTTTTACGACGGAATGTGGTGGTGTGTGTGACCTTTGTTATGAATAATGACACTTCACATCCAGTACCAAATGATCAGTTTATTCACTTAAATCAGGGCCCAAACTGATGGGTTTTTAAAGGCCTCTGTGAGTAATAATGCCCATAACTATGTAATCTTAAACAAATGGGCATTCCTTTTGACAGTGAAATAACTCACAAAGTATGCATTGAAGCTAAAATATTTAGTATTTTAAATCTTGTCAAAAATAAGTCCAAAACTTAACAAAAAACTTTTGAACGTAAAACTCTAATAATTCAAGATGTATAATTAACATTGAAATTTTCGAAACAAAACTTACTTGAGTATGAATTACCTAGCTGTCAAAATAATTAGCCAGAAACGGAAGTAAATTGACTTCCACGAAATCAGAAAAATTGAGATTGAACGATAAAGATTTATTCATTGAGTAAACATCAATAAAACACATTTAATTCATTGTTTGTAAAGTGTCACGGTCAAGTTTATTTTTCACATGTTCATGCCTTGTAGCAATTGTTTCAAATGAAGATATAGTAAGATGACCATGTTCATACTTCTTTCCAGTTCTTTATCAACAATGTATGATTTACATCTATTTATATAGAATACTATATTAGTTTTTATTTGCTTCATACTCAACTGTCTCATTGCAATAGTTCTTAAAAGTTGTCTCTTTTTAAATTTCTCATAATAATTGTTAATGCTATGAAATGTAATGCTTAAAATACATTTTTACTATTTTTAATACATATTTTCTTCATCCGAAGTCTTCTGTAGTTATCTCTTAATTTTATTTTTAATTTAAACCCCAAAACCAGTTTCCTTTCAGTGACGTTTTACTGTGATATTGCTTTCAGATCTTCATCTATGCTATATTAAAGCTATATTTCGTATTTGCTGAAGCACGGATATGTGTAAAGTTCGTATCTCCGCGAATGCGGAGCAAGTACAATGTACATGTTTTGACCGATGCGAAGTATATCACGTGCAGTTTCCTTAACATCGTAGCAAATGTAGTCACAGCGACATGAAAGGCAAACAAGCTGATAGAAACAGTATTCCATAAGAGAACAACTGATGTCATCTAGTGTCCGTCAATATGAGGGTATTGCGAGTTTTTATAGGCAGCATTTTAAAGACAATCGTAACGATGAAATTAGAAGATAGTTCATCGATATTTCTTTGCATGTTGAAATAAATAGATTTGAATATATTTTGAGACTTATTTATCTAAACCACACTTTGTTTGTTATTCTGTTATATGAATTATGGCAAAGGGACACTTCCAAACCAAGCCCAAATGGACAGATTAACATGCCTTAATCGAAATGATGTTAAGTTAACGTCACTGCGATAATTTATAGAATTTTGTCATAAGGCTGTGTAACTTCAAAACACTTTGAACCATTATTTCAATTTTCTTCTTAAGTTTTAAACCAAACAATGTAGAACTTTAAAACTGCCACATCTGTTTTGATTTTTGATAATGCTAAAGTTAACCCAAATAACAAAAAGAAGGGAACTATCACATAGAAACTTACCAACTATTATGTTCACAACAGTTAAACCAGTGTGCTCAAGACTTCACTAAAAACGATTGTGTACGTTGTTTAATACACTTATGTAAGAAATTGTTTGAATATTCGAAACAAAACTTACTCAATCTGTCAAAACGATTAGCCAAAAGCGGAAGTAAATTGTCTTCCATGAAATCAAAATCGGGGTAAATATTTTTTTCAGTGGGTAAACATCAATAAAATAACTTTTTATTTAGACGATATCGAAAATGTGTAGATATAAACAATTTCTCGCGCAAGAATTGAAAGTTGCTACAAAATAAATTCAGATTACGTAAACTGACTGAAAACTCTTGAATTACAATACACCAGGTTCAGTCCGACTTCTCGTGTATAGTTTACTCAAACTTTAATAGTCAAATTTTGCGAAATAAGTGTGAAAAGTGAAATATAGAAAATATAATTAACTTTTTAAAAATACGTATTAATTCATATATTCCTTTGACGTCGCAATAATCTGTAGCTTGTGCATGTCCAGACATGTCCAACGTTATCCAACAGTTAACTGGCGTCAGATTCCGTAATTTTAGCAGCTGACAAGTGATAACATTTTCATAGCGTATTTTTCTCCTTTTTCCATGCTTGTTGATTGATAACATTGATAACAAAATGTTGCTTGACCATTTCTCAAAACGTCATACAAAATGAGACCCTGGTTAAATAAGTAACTTATGACAGTAACGTAAAACAAAACAATCATCACTTAGAATAAAACATGATTCTGTCAATATGTTACCACTTATCAGTCGTATGGCTAAGATCAATGGAAAATTTCAAAGTGAAGCACATTCTAATACACAGGTAAATATGCACCGCATGTATATCTCATGTAAAACACATGTTTTTCATATGGCAAAAAACATATGTTTTCTCCAAGAAAAGCACCCCGTATGTTTTACATGTGGTTCAGACACATGTTTTACATTTTGGAAACACATGAAAATCATATGTTTTTCATATGGTTTAGTGTTACATGAATAACATGTGAAAAACATGCCATATGGTTTTCCACAAGATATGGAAAAGTATGAATAACATGTTTTTCATATGTCTCAGTAATACATATGTATATTTGTTTTCAGCCTATATAAATCACTCTTGATCCGTTACTGTGACAGAGCACTTTTGAAAAATGTATATGATGTTAGTTTCTTATGAAACAACGGAAGACCACTGTCGGGGTTCGAACTCATTCACTGACTAGAAATTCTTGGATAACAAGTATGATGCGCTGACCACTCTGCCATGACTGACTTCTTCACTGGATACATCACATATATACTTTGAGGGTTTAGTCATCATAAAACTTCTGACTTACATCTTAAAGCAAGAAGTATTTACCTTAACAAGTGCACCTTTGTGGTTAGTAATGACAACAAATGTCATGGGATACTTCTAACAGAGAGTGGTGTAGTATCTTACCACATGATTGTGTATAAAATCTGCTTTATGGCTTTAAATATATAAAATGAAATGAAAATAACTACAAAGATTGAACGTTGAAATTTTTTATGTTATGCTTTAATTTTACAATTAATTGCATTTAATTATGTGACTATCTCATTCATGATCCATCAGGTTTCTGAAAATAAAAAATATAACATTTAGCGGTATGTGAAAAGTAAAAGCCAGTAATTGAAAAAGGAACTTAATTAATTTAAGATTAATCTTACTAATGTTACCTTTTGTATAGTCTTTATATTGTGTGTATAAAAATGATTTTGATTTTAATACTTTTTCTTATATTTTATCTCACGTGGTCCCCAAGGAGGGGCCTATTATAGCAGAGACACCATGATTTGCATAAATTTTGTAAATGTCTTTTAAGAACATATGAGTTTATATAAATGATCAAGTGATCCCAGGGTCATGATTTGAATAGAATTTGTAGAGTTCCACTGTATGATGCTTCTTATTAAATATCTAAGCTCCAGACATTGCAGTTTTGTAGATTTTTTTTTCTTTTGATTGCCATGACAATCATAGTTTTACATAGACTAGAATTCTTTGAATAACTTTGAAAAACCTCTATGCAAGGTAAATTCCTTTTTACTTTCATCAACATTTGCAGGGTAGGACATGTTTAAATGAAAAGCTGAAGAAGCGCAAAACACAAGGGAATCACAAAAGTTCAACATGAACATATAGCTAAAAATACATCTGACATATAAACATAGCTGAAAGAAAGTATTAACAAAGGACATGTATTTATTCTTAGCACAGATTTATCAATTGTATTTTGTATAGTTCCCTATTCTTTGGTATTAGCAGTAAGTACATTTAATACATATTTTTTTTAATTATTAATTTCAATTAGTTTCTTACATTTAAAAGATAAAACGCAAAACAATCTACCATAATCAAAATCCATCTTTAAGTGCTTTGATATAAACCCACCAAACTGTCTCTAGTAAAACTGGCAAAAATCGCTATAATAAGAGTTCCATTTAATATCTAAAGTGATTGTTCCGAAAATATATATTCACAAAAATCATCTCTGTTATTTAAAAAAATAATCAGATATAGAAATCAGTTTTGTCTTAACATAAATAATGTTGTATTGCCATATAAGGTGAGATTATCAGACCAATTTAATTACATTTATAATATTCAAATTTAAGTTTTAAATGCAGAATGCTTTAAGTCAGGCCTAGAAAAAAAGAGATGATTTTTTTCAAGGCATGAGCATTTTCAGCCGAATTACATCCTTTTATCAGATATCTTTGCTAAGAAAAAGATGTTTTAGCAAGAAAATGTTGATGTGTGTAACTTTCAAATTTACCAAAATATGTACCTCTAGACAGTCTTTGTGTTCTTTTGAGGTCTTTCTCTTTTATGATCTCCCATTTGTTTTGCCTCTGGTCTTCCTGGACCATGGAGAAGAAATCTCTAAATGAACTCCAGCACCAAGCTTTACTATCTGTATATGAAATACTGTGGAGGTAGGATCTCTGAAATGTTAGTTTTGAAACAACTTATATAGACCTAAAAGTGATGATTAGCTTAAAATGTTTAATACTGCTGCTGTTTGAGTATATAAAATATTCTGGTTTGTATTGGCATGTCACAAGGTGTCAGAGAGTGTAATGCAGCAATACACAACCAACAAGTAATGATACAGTCACTCATATTGAGTGACAGTTTTAACAGTGATCAATTGAAAAAAAAACAACGAAAAACAAGATCTTGTCACAGACAAAGCATGAGTCCCTACCAGTATCACCTCTGATTCCCTACCTCTAACCCACTTCCATTTGTTATCACCATTTCTGTAACCATAGCAACCAAAATTCAAAACAAAAGCGCCATAATAGCCCTAGATGGCCCAAAAAAGGGTAGGGGGTGGAAGTGACAATGCAACCATTGAAACAAAGGAAAAGTATGAATTTTTTTCTTTTTTAAATGCATTAGTCGGGAGTCCGTAAGCATAATACTGCAAACAATTAAACAAGAGATCAATTATAAAAAAAAAATTGTTTAACATAGAGTTATAAGGCAAAAAACTTTAAAAACCTTCTTGTCACAAAACTGCAAGGCCTGGAGCTTAGATATTTGGTAGTATGCACTTTGACCACAGTGGGGTCACTCTCCCCCCCCCCCCCACCCTCCTGCCCAAAACTTTTTTTTCTAATTTCTTAAGTTTTTCGCTATGGCAATAAAATTTGGACCATTTGTACATTTTTTCAAGATGATTTCAAAAACATTATTCCTTGACCTATATTTTTGACCTAATACCCTCCTTTTTTTGTTTTTTAGCTACAGCAATGAAATTTGCACCATGTGCACAGTTTTTGGTTTCGATTTCAAAAATGTTATCGCATGACCTATATTTTTGACCTACTGACCTACTTTTTGTTTTTGGAGCTATGGCAATGAAATTTGGACTTTGTGTACAGTTTTTTGTTCCGATTTCAAAAACGTCATAGCATTTCCTATATTTTTGACCTATTGACCTACTTTTTTGTTTTTGGAGCTACAGGAATGAAATTTGGACTGTGTGTACAGCTTTTCGTTCCAAATTAAAAATGTCGTCTCAAGACCTATATTTTGACCTACTGACCAACTTTGTTTTTGGAGCTATGGCAATGAAGTTGCATTGGTCCATTTCTGTGATATGCATCATTACATTCATAAAAATTTCTTTCATCTTTGAACCCAGGTGAGGGCTTTAGGGCCAATGGCCCTTTTGTTTTGGTTTGTCAGTTTATTCATTGGTATGTCTTTATATGTTAACTATTATATATTGTACTGCTGATGTATGATGTTCAATACAGTTACAGTGATATAACATTTTGTTTTGATAAATGTATAGAATAAAATGGTTTGATACAATTGTGTCATTTATCCATCATTAAGAGTTTGACAGACATCAAAATATGCTCATAAAAACTTCATTTGAAAAGGTTTGTGGTGTAAACCATCTTTGATCTTCTAACTAAACATCACTTTGTAGTTGTTGCAACAGCTAAAACAAAGGGAATCTTCTAAAATATTTGGAATCATGAAGATCATTATTTGATAATTAATAACTTAGTAACACCTGCACATCTTCTGCAAATCATAATTAACAGTGTATGAAAAATCAAGATAGAATCGACCCATTTACCATATGAAAAACACATGGAAATTAAAATATATTTAACATATGGGAAGTTATTCATATGAAAAACATGTGATAAACTGGAGATTTACATAGTTTTTTTAACATATGTTTTTCATGCGGTCATTGATAAACATATGTCATTTCACATATGAAAAACACATGTTCATATACACGTGTTTTTCAAAACATATGTAACACATATGTTTTACATACAGAAAACATACGATGTATCAGACATATGTTTAACATGTGGTGCAGTTTTACCTGTGTAAACGGTGTAGAGACAGCAGACAGTTTACATAATCAGCGCCAGTAGTTAAAACGCAGTTCTCCAAAAGCGTGGTTTTCTTCCTAAAAGTGATGGTTTCAGATGGTATAAACGCATGTCACTCAATCAGTTTCAGTTAACAGAAATGTAAAAGTCGATTTGCAGATCGAGTTGCTTTCACAATATAAGTTTGAACATATTTTTATTTTATGCCTACCAATGAAATATAGGGAAATATCAGTGAGATAAAAGTGATAATCCACTGTTTTGAATCTGTGAAATTACCATTTTGATAATACACTGTTTGTGCCGGAACTACTGCTTGATGAAACTTCAGGAATTTCCCCACCACGTAAATACAAGAGAATCCGCTGCATTTCAGACTGTGACAGCGAGTGAAATTTATTTACCTTGTTAAATCCAATTATAATATTGAATTCCTGAGCCTAACTAGTTGTGAACAATGATGAAATTCGCCATAAATTATTTAAAATGTCTGATTTGTTTACATAACTCACATGGACAATATCCAATATGGCCGACTTTCAATTCAATTGATTGAATATTACTTGGTATTAATCCGCTTTTATAATTAAAGTATGTATGGCTAAAATTCAATAAATATTGATAAACTGTGTAGAGAAAAATAAATGTTATTTGATGAAGGTGTATTCAGTTTATTTCAGCAGAAGTAAAGTTATCATATGTATTGGAGATTGTCTGCACTTTTTTTGTGCGGAGTAACCAAAGTACGCATAAACTGATTTGGGGCTCACCATGGGGAATTTATTGAAGGCCCTGATTAAAAATGTCATAAAATACCCATTTTTGACGTGTTGGCATAAAATAAAAAGAAAATTTGTTTGTTTTTTAGTGGAAGATGGGAATTGCTGCGCCACTCGTGAAAATATCACATATGGTGTTCACTCGATGAAATAAATTCTCATCTTCTACAAAAACAAACAAATATCCTCTATATAATGAGGTTTCTTCATTTACTCCCCCTTCTGTTTACTCGTTAACTTACATAAGCATTCATTTCTGCTTAGTTCCAGTCCTTTCTGAATTTGAAACTTCTGGAATTGTTTTTTTTTAACTTCATTCGCTTCTTAAATAAGAAGTGTGTATCTAAATTAAAAATCAAACAGAGTCGAGGCTGACAGAAGATGTGCTTGGTTTTGATTTTTATGTGATACAACTCCGTTCAGAGCTGGAAGGTAGAATGATTACTTACAAATAACTCGCGACGACTGCATATCGCCGGCTTCTGAGTGCAAAATTTTCGGTTACTTTAACTTTAAAGAAAGCCGATCCTGAAGTGCAAATAATTCATTCTTAAAGAAAGGCTTCAAAAAAGTGTAATTCAGAACTTTCGCCTATATAGAACTGAAATTCTACAAAAGTAATGTCGCCTGAATGTAACGCAAATCAGCTGTAATGGAAGTTTATGACATACATGTTTAAATGGACTTACGTGAACTGTATCATCTGTATAATGAATATTTCAATGATTGAACATAGTAGTGTTACGGTTTTATTTAAACAGCAATAAAATTTAGCTTAACTTATCATAAAATCACGAGGGTCATGATAACCCTATATCGCACATCCGAGTACAGCAGTCACATACTCAGACATCCAAGCTTACGTTCACTTCATGGCAAGTTCCTTTAAGCGGAAAGTTGAAATGTGCAAGCAAAGTTATGCATATAGTTTAAATTTCAGTGTTAAAGCAGTTGGTAAAAATAAGTTAATGTTGAAATCTGCATATAAACATATATATATATATATATATATATATATATATATATATATATATATATATAATGAAATATATATATATATATCTGTATATATATGTTCTAAATTTCAAACAAATAACTTCAAAAACAGAAAGTAGGTAAGATAAGTTAGGCAAAATACAATCAATTTTTTATATATAGATCAAATTCCAACGTTGTAGCTACATAAAGAAGGAAAATGATCAGTTAGTCGAGGTAAACGTCAAGGACTCGTGTGAACTTTCCATACAAGTCATATAAAACAAAGGCCCCTGGGCGGGTCATTTCTGACCGCAGGGGCTATGATTTGAACAAATCTGATACAGAACCACTAGGCATGGCTACATACCAAATATCTAAGACTGGACTTTGAAGTTTTGATGATTCTTAAACAAATTCTATTCATGACTTCAATACAAAAGGTGACACAGGTGTAACAAACCGGAAGAAACAAATTAAATACGTTAGTGCCCAACTAGACTATGCTTCGTTCCAAATTTCAGAAATCTGGGCCTTGTGGTTTCATTCACTGACAAGAAGAATTCTTAATTTTTTTTCTTTATTTCAATGTACAACCTGACCCCACTAATGACCCCAGAGACATAATTTGAACAATCTCGGTAGAAGTCTACTAGACAATGCTACAGACAAGATTTGGTTTTCATTTTTGAGATGCCATAGCAACAGTTTGCATAGAATGGAATGTTGAACAACTGCGGTAGTTTCTAAGTATTATGTAGTTTTTGAAAGTTAATATTAGAAATAATTTTGTTAGGCTGGTTGGGGGGGTGGTTCCGACCCTTACTTCGCCTATAGTCGGTGAGAATAAACAGGGTTACCCAGTTAGGGGCTAAGAAAAAATTCTGGTAGTTTCATGCAAGAAATATCAAAATTTCATCAATTTTGACCCCCAGTGGTTTCAGGTCTGATCTTGTTTAAAGCAAGAGATGAAAGACAAGACGGAATGTCATCACAATGGCTCACCCAAGCATCTGTTTAGGTGAGCTATAAATTACAATCCTTCTGTTTGTTTTTTTCCTGTATTTTCCATTTTTTTGTTGAATTGAATTATTTGTAACACATTCATAAAAGTCATGAAGTAAAAACATTGTGCATATGAACACTTTCTGCAGGAGAAAAAACTGATTGCTGTATGTTGTTAGTTAATTTCTGAAAGGCCAAATGTAAGGATTTAAACAGGGACATAACAGTTCTGTTAAAGGTCTCCTTTCTCTGACAAATGAACATGACCCTGACATTATGCCAATGGACTCTGTCATCGAGTTTTATGATGATGTAATCATAACTTTTAAAGTTATTACTTGGACAGGCAATTGACAACATTTTCACGTAAAAGGGTCATTGCTAGTGTTAAAGGACACTTGCTTCTGCAGTCTTTTATTTTTTCCCTTACATTTACAATTACCTACAATGCCTGAACAAATATACTAGAAGGTAAAAAGACAATAACCAAAAACATAGTAGATTAGTTTCTTATTTTTTGACAAAATATTCCATCCCAATATACTTAAAAATTGCTATCAGATATATAAAAATTGGTAAGTACATTTGTATATCAACAATGTAATTTTCATAAAAAGGATAAAATCAGATCTCAGTTTTCTGAATATTTATAGGTATGTACTACACATGACGGCTACTGGAATGTAATCAAATGTAACATGACAACTAATTGAAACAATTCTCTGTGATAAACAACCTATAAATGTTTCCATATAAAACAAATCAGAAATTATAGTCTGTTTCAAAAGTTATAGATGGATAGAAATATAGTTTATCACTTCAAAAATAAATAAAACTGCCTTCAGATATACACTATAGTTTTAATCACAGGTGAAGGAGATTATACATGTGACACGCTATATGCACATGGTGAACATTTCCATCAAAAACATGTCATTCACAAATAAAAAAAATTTACATCTAGAGGCAACTGATTTTTATTCTGTGTTATACCAAGAAACATTCTGGAGACCCACGTTAGTATCGTGTTTCTGTTTAAAATGAGTATTTTTTTATTTTATTTTTGAGAGTCAATACCTGAGATATATAGCCAAATAGTATAATTATGTGTCAAGGCACATTAATCATCTTTGTATAACAACTTGCATTTAACAAGAGAACCATTATGACCTCACCACAGAACAACTGCACACAAAGCATTTTCATTTAAATGGATCAATATAAAATATGAAAATGGGGGTTAATACTGATCCCTGTTGCATGATTTCACAATCCCTTAAAGTTCCACTCATGAAACAACATGCAAGATATGAAACCTACAGGCCTTGTGGATTGATCAAGATTTCTATTAGTTTTTATCTAAGGGGCATGATTTTAGCAACTTGCATATAGTTCCTGATGAAAACATGATGGCTTTTTACATTGAAGAAGATTCTGTTAGGTCTTTTCTTGTCCTGAATGTAAATCATGTGACCACTAGGGAAGGGTCAATATACTCACCCCAGAGACATGCTTTTTGCAATCTTTGTAGTGGTTCAATAGACTATGCTATACACCAGGTCTAGGACTCTAGATATTTTCCCAGGTATTTCTTAACCCTCAAACTAAACTGGGACAAGAAATGACCACAGAGCCTAATTTGAACAATTTTTGATAAAGATTCACTTGACAATCTTACAATTCCTATTTCCAAAGACCAAGCCTAATGACTTAAAACAAGAAGACCTTTAAAGAATTTTTCTATTCAGGTCTATGAAGTCCACTCTAAAATGCTTCATGCTCAACTCAGGGCCTAATGGTTTCAGACAACAGGACTATAACAGATTTTCTTATCAAGAAGTATAGGAAGAAATGTTATTTACAGAAAAAGTCTACTA
The DNA here is from genome assembly GCA_012932295.1 of Cyclina sinensis. Classification (NCBI taxonomy): domain Eukaryota; kingdom Metazoa; phylum Mollusca; class Bivalvia; order Venerida; family Veneridae; genus Cyclina; species Cyclina sinensis. The sequence goes on along the minus strand of JAAONU010000014.1, from coordinate 31,757,550 downwards.
AGAAATGCTCACCATGTGAGCTTAAAATGTGCATATCAAGTAATTCCTTCTTTACCACTTTATGTTACCTGGCATGTGTAGATAAGCCTGACAATGATCATGAAAAACCACAACATCACTTCTATATGAAATAATCACATGATACATGTGCGAGTGAAAAGACAACATTATAACTGTTAGTGTGTTTTCTGAGCATTATTCTTCATCATACAAAGCAACTCACAAAATCAAAACAATACATGGACATTAATAATATGACAATTTTAGCTAAGACAGTACATTTTAAAGTATGAACAACCCAAGTGCACATTTGACCTCACATCCATCTATAAAAAGCTGTTTTACATAGATTTGATTTGATGATACCATAATTTGTCATACATGTTACAATGCAGAAAAGCAGAAAATTATTTAAGCTGCAAAGTTTAAATGTGCTAAAAATACCTAGGTTCTGGGCATTATGGTTTTAGAGAACACTTTTAAAAATTCCAATAACACCATGATTTTGGTACAAAACTACTTTAAAGTGGTAATCCCAAAATATGTAACCTTCCGCCTTATGCTTTGAGAGGAAATTTTTTAAAAATCTTAAATAAGGTAAATTACTAATCCCCAGGGCAGGTTACTTTTGACCAAGATTCCTGTATTTGATGATACAGACCTAATATCAAAGCTTTAGGCATTTTATTTTCCCAGAAGAAAAACTACTTCATCAGTTAATTACTGACCTGCACAGCGGGGTCACTTTTGACCCTAGCTCCGCAATTTCAACAATTTTTATGGAGATCTGCAAGTCAATGCGATTCATTGAACACCTGTACTCTTTTGGTTTTTCACTTGAAGATTTTTGCTTTTTTCCAATGCAAGTCTAATGCAAAAGCTAGTGACCCCCTAGGGTGAAGCCAATTTTTACCCTTAAGTGAACATCTAACAACCTAGTTTTACCAAACTATGCTATAATATACTAAAAATCTAGACAACAGGTCCTTCAGTTGCAGAGAAGATTTTGATGCTTCTCCTTGAAATGTCTATGAAAATAATAAAGACCCTAGGAGAGGGACATAATTTGAACAATCGTAGAAGTCTACTAGGCTGACTATATACATGTATATCCAGGGACAAAATCTAAAAGACCTTCTTTAATGTCTACTTGACAATGCTTTGTACAAAATTTTCGAACTCTGGGCTTTGCAATTTTATACACAAAGAATTTTAAATATTTTCCTAAATATCTCTATGTAAAACATGTTACTCCTAAGGCAAGGCCAACAGTCACCACAGGGACATGATTTGAACAATCTTGGTAGGTCAGCTGAGCTGACTATATATCTAATCTCAAGGGCCAAAGTCTGAAAGACCTTGTTAGAGGTCTACTAGACCATGCTTTGTATATAATTTTAGAACTCTAGGCTTTGTGGTTTCACACAAGAAGAATTATAAAGATTTTCCTATATATTTCTATGTAAAACATGTTACTCCTCAAAGGGGCCAATAGTGAACACAGGGACATTATATGAACAAACTCGATAGAAGTCCACTAGACAGTGGTACACACCAGTTTCTGAGCTCTGACTCTACTGTTTTTAGACCTAAATATCAAATGTAATGGAAAAATTTTGTATACTTTTGGAAAGACTTTCTGAGAACCATCTCTCTGAAGCTTTGTCAATATCCATCAGAAGGAGTTGTAGAAGTTGTTGATAAAATGTTGATGACTGATGGACACCAGAAACAATTGCAATCACAGCAGTTCACTTTGAGCATTTTGAGCCTTATTCACCATTTGTGTGCGATTTCCTTGTTAAACCTTATTATCACATATTAAAACTTACAGTCAAATCACAAGACCAGACACTTCCAACTTCACTTACTCCTGCAGTAACAAATGTAATATCATATGGAAGTACATCAATTTCCACACTGCTATCTGAGGAGAGAACTAAATTTACCGGCTCAAATAGAAATTTCACTTTTAATTTAATTTTACAGTTACTAAATACTTCATAAAAACAGCGGCTTTGTTGGACTGAGATACAATATATAAACAGTCCTTCGCATTAATAGATATTGATGTGATGTTTTCAGTAAGTTCTGAATACAACATGCTTTCCAACACGTCTCCAGCCTCCCTTCTATTGTGTCTTCCTAATGAATTGTAACTTGTGCTTGTTTCACTTTGCACTTTACAGACACATATTTTCACATCAACACCTGGGTCGGCACATTCGGAGTATTTACTGTATGGCGTTATGCAGTCAAAACTGCTGAATGAAAATCCAAAATCTTTGCTCATTTGAATACTAATGAAGAAGATTTCATCAACACTATGTCCTTCTGTTTCCACAAATAAGTCCATTTTAGCTGTCATCTGGTTATTCTGAAAATATGAAATGGATTGCATAAATTTCATAAAAAAAGAGGTAAACAATAAAATGTTAAACCAAAAACAATGATTTTCAAACAGAAAATGACCTGCTGCAAACTAGACTACACTACTAAAATTTGTCTATACATATGCTACACTGCGGAAGACATATCAATGGGTGATCTTTCAAACAAGAGGGCCATCATGGCCCTGGATCGCTCACCTGAGTACTTTGGCTGTAGGTTTGCTGTCAAGCAGTATTTCATTTTTTAATTGAAAATATGTAAGTGCCTACAAACCAAATATGTATAATATCAGTCAATAAATAAAGGCTCTATGACAGAAAGTAGAAATATCTATCTTAAGCTATGGTGACCTTGACCTTGACCCAGTGACCTCAAACCTACCCATGCAAGGAACCTATATACTAAATATCAAAGATATTGGTCTATAAATGAAGGCTCTAGAGGTACAGTAGATAAATCTATTTTTAGCCTCCGTGACCTTTAACCTAATCTAACAATTTCAAAAAACTTGATAAAGTTTGCTTCATGCCAAATTTTAAAATTCTAGGCCTTGTGGTTTCAGACAAGAAGATTTTTAAAGATTTTCTTCTATACTGCTATTTAAAACTTGTGACCCCTCGGGCAGGGCCAATAGTGACCCCGGGGACATTTTTCAAACAAACTAGGTAGAGGTTCACTAGACAATGCTGCATACCAAATATCTAAGCTGTAGGCATTGAGGTTTCCAGTAAGAAGATTTTTAAAGATTGCCTTTTTTACATATTAAGGGCCCCCAGGGCGGGGCCAATTTTGACCCCGGGGCCAACATATAAACAATACTGGTAAAGGTTCTCAACACAATACTTCACACCAAATATCTAAGGTCTAGTCCTATTAGTTTTGAAGAAAAATGATTTTTATGTTTTTCCTATATAACTATATTTAAACCAAGAGAACCCTGGGGCGTGGCTAATTTTGACCCAGGGGACATAATTCAAACAAACTTGGTAGACATCCACTAGACAATGCTGCATACCAAATATCTAAGCTGTATGCATTGATTTTCCAGTAAGAAGATTTTTAAAGATTTCCTTTTTTACATATTAAGGGCCCCCGGGTCGGGGCCAATTTTGACCCCGGGGCCAACATATATACAATACTGGTAAAGGTTCTCAACACAATACTCCACACCAATTATCTTAGGTCTAGTCCTATTAGTTTTGGAGAAAAATGATTTTTCATGTTTTTCCTATATAACTCTATATAAAACAAGTGACCCCCGGGGCTGGGCCATTTTTTACCCAGGAGCCATGAATTGAACAAACTTGGTAAAGGTCCACTGGACAATGCTGCACACCAAATATCTAAACTCTAGGCCTTGAGGTTTTTGACAAAAAGAATTTTTAAGTTTTCCCTATATAAATCTATGTAAAACCTGGGATGGGGTCAGGTTTGACCCCACGGTCGAAATTTGAACAAACTTGGTAGAAGTCCACTAGATGATGCTTCATACCAAATATCTAAGCTCCAGAACTTGTGGTTAAAGTTCCAACTTTTAAAATCTTTTTTTAGCTCCTGTGGCCTAGAAATGCAATGGACCTGAACCATTTGAACAATTTTGGTAAAGCTTCATGCAAGTAACATTCTTGCCAAGTTTCAGCCAGATTTGCTCAGCAGTTCAGGAGTAGAAGTTGTTTGAAGAAAAAGTTGACGATGCACGGACAGACAACGGATGACGGACATTTTGAGCAATTTGTGCTCAGGTGAGCTAAAAACCAGTAAAAAAAGGAATAGAACATAAATAGTTGGGCATCATCAATAACTTCTTTTAGTTATCAACTTTTCTTTCAGTGATTAATTTGCAATGAAGTCACAACATATTTGGACATAAGAGAGTCAGTATAATTTATAACAGGAAGTACAGGAATAACTTGACGTAAAACATCAAGCATGACTTACATCTGGTTACTTTCTTGGACTTTTTTTTATCTTTTTAACCTTCATCCTCTGGCAATTACCAAACCCGCCATACTGTCTTTTACCTCTGCTGTGAATACCACTATTGTTTAATTTTTCACCTGCCAATTTAGACTTCTGAATATTATTATTCAACATGCCAACAAAATAAGAAGCAAGTATAAAATGGTACGCTTTGTTACTCAGAGATACATCATATCCATCACAAATGCAAGCATTTGGCTTGATTCGTGGCATATGGCTGCAACTTCTCTCTGGTGATATTTCCGACAAAAGCCCATATCTTGACACATTAAACTGTTTGTTGAAATCACTTACGTCACTTTTGAAGTAAGTATCTCATTCCGATGCTTTATGAAGCTGTTCAATTATATATGTCAGTGTATAATGCAGATCTAATACACTGATCAACCTGTTCTGATTAATTTGTAATGCCTGTAACTGATTCTCAGTGAAAAATGATTGAACACCTTCTGGAATTATCATGAACAATAAAGGATGAAATATTTCAATCCTTCCCTCAATGGCTTTGTTTAGAAATTCACCATATGCATTACCATGATCTGACAATATCAGGGTAAGAGTGTTTGTCATATCCTTGGCAAAACTAAGATAATGACTGCAATGTTTCAAATGTCCTTGAATGGACTCCCTGAACAAGTTCAAAATCGAGAACCAGTTCTTTCTTGTACTTCTTCCCTGCAGCAATTTCATCAAGTTTTCTCACAGACCTGGGCAGAGACCTGAAAAAATGATGTCTTGCTACTGAGTCAATAAATATGATATTAAAGTTTATTAACTTCTTTTGATTGTCAACATCTGTTTTGAGTTCTGGATGTTTGGGTGGCAAATTGAGTATCTGTGGTTCTGCAATATAAGTAGCAACTTCTTGCTCATCTTGTGACATATCAAAGTAATCTGGTTCCCTTTGAGCAAATTTTGGCTGCTTTATAGCACAAGTAATAAGACAGTATCCAAAATAACTTTTCCCTGAAAGTCTTTGTAGAGCTGTTTGCAATTCAGTATTTTTCTTATAAGGCAGCCATCTTAGTTTGCCACTGGTTAAATCTGTAATTCCGAGAAATGTATTTTTACCACATACTGAAATATCACAGTTGACCTTCAATTTATCTACTGATCCCTGAAATTTAAACACAAGAAAAGTTTAAACATTTCGAGCAATGACGATGCGATAGATGTTTACGGAATAACCGTCATGATAATGAAACTTCCAGTGAGTAGCCAATTAGCCAACTCATTTATTTTAATGTTGATCACGATACATCCTGAGTTATATTTTAAATGGCTGACAACTCTGTGGAAGTTGGCTCTGAAGTTGAAAGTGGCTCTGACGAAACAACTGTAAAATCAAAGGTTTAACGACCATATGTGAACCAGATGCTGTTCAACATCATGTAAACAAAGAATATATTTACAGAGTCCACTTCAATAAACTTCAGTGACAAAAAACAAGAAATTGGTGAAACCAAATAATGCTCCCCGATAATGCCTTTGTTCAGAATGGCAGAAAAGTAAGAAATGTACTATCAATGGTATTTCAATGACACGTGAAATTCAATACTTTTTAAGTAATAGTATGAATAATCATGATAAAACATATTTGAAGATGTATAGAATAGAAAACCACATTTGTAAGGACAGTTGATTTATTGCAAAATTTACCTACTAATGGTTTAATCTGTGAATCTTTGCCAGACATTTTAAAATCACAACAAGAAGTGTAAGTGCTTGGATAATAAGTAGACCTGTACGTCATATAATCATTGTTGTTCTCCAGAATTTTAGCTGAAAAGCCATTGATTTATCTATCGATCGGGGTTTTATAAAGGGATATAATTAAAAAAAACTAACTGATGTAAAGTGATGGTTCTTTGACACTGCACTTCCTCTCATTGGTCCTTATAACTGTGTAAAGTTTTATTCAATTTCCTTCATTACCTTTAAGTTATTTTCCTAACAAGGATTATAAGGTAATATAAAGGGAGATAATTAAAAAACTAAGTAATGTAGAGTGATGTTTTTTAACATTGCTCTCCTCTCACAAGGCTCTATAACTGTGTGAAGATACAATGAAATATCATTGATACTTTAGAAGTTATTTTCGAGACAAGCATTATTTAACTTTTGTAATTATCATTATGGGAGATAATTAAAAAATTAAGAATGGTAGAATCAAGGTTTATAAACACTGCATTTACCCTCACTGTGTGAAGTTTTAATAAAATTCCTTAAATAGTTTTGAAGTTATTCTCCAGAATAGCATACTTAAATACCATAAAGGGAGATTATTTATAAACTAAGTAATGAAGGGTTACGGTTCTTTGACACTACTAATACACTTCCTGTCACTAGTCTCTATAACTGTGTGTAGTTTAAGTGAGATCATCATTGATAGTTTAGTTGTACTCCGGACAAGCATTGTTAAACATTTAAAGTATCAGTGAGGGAGATAATTAAAAGAAAATAAGCAAGATAGACAGGTGGTTATTGAGCAGTGCACTTTCACACACTAGAATCTATGACTGTGTGAAGCTTTAACCAAATTCCTTCAAAACTTTGCAAATTGATATCCGGACAAGCATTATTAAGTATTATAAAGTGAGATCATTCAAAATATAAGTAAATCTGAGTTATGGTTCTTTGAGAGTGCATTTTTTCTGACCTGTCTCTAAAACTGTGTGAAGTTTCAACGAGATATCATGGGCAGTTTAGAAGTAACATTTCGGACAAGAATTATTAACTAAAATGGAGATAATTAAACAAAATATGCATGGAAGAATTATGGTTCTTACACAGCGCACTTTCTTTTACTAGCCTCTATCAATGTCTTAAGTTTCAATCAAATTCCTCCAACACTTTTCAAGTTATTCTCCGGACAAGAGTGTGACGGACTGACGGATGGACGGACAGGTGGATGGACGGACGGACGGACGGAAGGATGGACAAGGCGGCGACTATATGCTCTCCCTTCGGGGAGCATAAAAATACATGTAGTGTAACTTGTCTAAATTTATGTTTAAACAACAAGATATCATAATAAAGCCATCAGTATACGTATCTTGACAAGAATGTAAAGCATGCATCACAAAGCAATAATGAAACAGCTCTATTCTGAGAAAATGAATGGAAGCAAATCATATCCAGCCAAAATTTACCATGATACGATAGAATTCCCTCTCATGATGTGTTCTGCAAGCTTTTCTGATGTCTAGATGCAGTGGATTCCCAAATAATTTTTCAACAATTTTACAACTACTTCTGACTGGCTGTATTCTCCTACAGTGTGCTGTTGTGTAGGACTTGAGATTGTTCTGAAAATATTTATTTTTCTCCAATATAAATATAAATTTAATGACTTACTCTTACTGAAACTTTTCTCACTGAGCCATTGTAATTAAATGATAAGATACAGATGATTATGTGATATACTACTACTTACTTAGTTAAATTATTTTTGTTCATGTGTTTTTCTTGTTCATGAGTATTAAAGATATCACTTTAGGTGTTAAACTTACAATCGTCATTCAGTAATGTTACATGATTATAGATAATATATTTATTGGCATTCATCAAAGATTGCATTGAAGTAGAAACAAGAGCATCGCAGAACAGATGCAGTATACGCCATCAGCCTAGGTTGCTAACCGTTTATGCCAGATGTTTCACATTGTGCTGCAGAAATATTAGCAAATCATCCGATTCAGCAATAATATTTCTACAACTCTGTGTTGAAACCACACTGAAAGACTCTTATCAATACTGATATACCAAAAATGTTTCAAGAGGGGAGATATTTCAAAAATGAGACAAGGTAAAGATACGTTTCTTTCACACTGCACATCTACTTCTTACCATTTATCTTTATCTAAAGTTTCAAGACAATCCCTTTCATAATATTCAAGTTATGATCTGGACAAAATTCATTATCAAGAAGATCGAGGAGATAACTAAAACCGGGAAAAGGTATACTAATGCTACTTGTGCACTGCACTTTTACATGTCGCCATCCAGACAAAAATCCTTAAGAGGGGAATTTCAAAAAGGGAATCAGGTAGAGTTAAGAGTCTTGTTCAGTGCACACTACTTCTACTTCTTAACATCTGAATTTAGTTCTAGTTTCAAGTCAAACTATTTCATAGTCTTCAAGTGATCAAAGCAAAATTCATTATAAACAAGAGCCATGTTACACATGGTTAATCCCCCCGCCGGGAAGAAGCTACCTGAAGGTTGTACTTTCAAACACTCAGTGTAATAAGGTTTGAAGAAAATCCCACAAAAAATAGGCAAGGTAGAGTTATTGTTCTTGCAAACTGCACTTCCTACCAATGTGCTATGTCAGTGTATTAAGTTTGAAGAAAATCGCTCAAGCACTTTTGGAGTTCTGCTTCGGACAATGTTTTTCAATTAAATCTGATAAAGGGGAATAATTCTAAAAGTAGGCAAGGTAGAGTTATTATTCTTACACACTGCACCTCATCCAAATGTGCTCTTTCAGTATATGAAGTTTGAAGAAAATCACTCAAGTACTTTTGGAGTTATGCCCCGGACAAAACTGGAATGGACGCACGCATGGACGGACAGAGACCATTTCTAATATCCCCTCCACCTTTGGCGGGGGGATAATAAGTTCAAGAATTCAAGAATTAGATATACATGTATATGCTGGGATTTTTAAAAATGTAAACAAGTAAATCTGATAAAGGGGAATAACTCTTAAAAATAGGCAATGTAGAGTTATTGGACTTGCACACTGCACTACCTACCAATGTGCTCTGTCAGTGTATGAAATTTGAACAAAATCCCTCAAGTAGTTTTGGAGTTATGCTCCGGACAAAATTTATCAAGTAATTCTGATAAAGGGGAATAACTCTAAAAATAGGCAAGGTAGAGTTATTGGACTTGCACACTGCACTACCTACCAATGTGCTCTGTCAGTGTATGAAGTTTGAATAAAATCCCTCTAGCAGTTTTGGAGTTATGCTCCGGACAAAATTTATCAAGTAAATTTGATAAAGCGGAATAACTCTAAAAAAGGCAAGGAAGAATTATTGCACTTGAACACTGCACTACCTACCAATGTGCTTTGTCAGTGTATGAAGTTTGAATATAATCCCTCAAGTAGTTTTGGAGTTATGCTCCGAACAAAATTGTTTCGGACGGACGGACGCACGGATGCACGGACGCACAGATGCACGGACGCACGGACGGACGAAGGGCATTTCTAATATCCCCTCCGCCTGTGGCGGGGGGATAAAAAGAGGAGAGATAATTAAAAAACAAATAAGGTAGAGTTGTGCTTCTTGAGCACCGAGCTTCTACGTGTCGCCACTATCTATATTTTAAGTTTCACATCAATTTACTTCATGTAGTTCTAAAGTTTTGCTCAATACAAATAAAATTAAGAAGAGAGGTAATTAAAATGTTGGACTAGGTAAGATTTTTAGTTGTGTACTGCAATTCTACGTCTTACCACCTGTATTTATTTTTAATTTCAAGACAATAATCCCGTTCATAGTATTCAAGTTATGTTCCGTAAAAATCCGCATACAAATTAAAGAAGAGATCACTCAAAAAAGGAAATACGGTAGAGTAATGCTTTCTTAGGCACTGCACTTTATCTTGTCACCATCTATATATCTTTGAAGTTACACAACAATTCACTTCATAGTTTACAATTTATGGCCCAGGCAGATTTTTAAGTGGGTAGGTAATTCAAAGATGGCACTAGGTAGAGTTATAGTTCTTGTGCATTGCACTTCTACTCATTGCAAGTTACCTGCTTAGCAAGTTTAAAGTCAGACACAGTTATGGTCCGGACAAGGGCTGGGTGCCGCCCGACCGCCCGCCACGGGGTGTCCCGTCCAGACATATAAAAAAGAGGAATGGGACAATGGTGCATGATAATGAAAACTTTTATGTGTGATCTCATATGAAACGATACTTGTCTAATTAAAGACTTACCTTTAAATGAGGTATAGGAAAGGCTGAAACTGTTCTTCTTTCTTCAAAATTTCCCAGACAATGTCTCCCTTCTGTAAGCATCATCTTTTGAGCGCAACAAATCATGTCGCAAAAGGTTGTTCTGAACATTGTAAGATGACAGAGTGCTATTTATAAATTTGGCAGCTAGCCAGTAAAATCTTAGCAACATGAGAAAATTGTTACATGTTGCAATATTTTTCAATGTAAATGATCTCCATCTTCTCACTGTGCCTAAGTCACGTCACTCATTTATCTGTTATCTGAACCCGAAAATCTCTCAATACAACACTATATACTGTTATTATCAAGTTTCAGGACTACTGACTGATATAAGTGTACATTATAAATCATCCTATAAGTAACTGCTTGGAGTCTTTCAAAAGTCAGCTGATAGTAATTAATTCACTTATGCGATATAAAGAATTTAATCAAGTTAAAAAGTTATATAAATTGTTTTTTTTTCATTCATATTTGTTTAAAGGGGCTGTGCTCCAGATGACAAAAAAAGAGTTTTTTTGTATTATAAATTTCTTGTAATATTTATGACTAATGCTTAAAAAATGACTTTCTGACAAAAAATAAGTCAAATAATTACATTATAATTGATTTTTTCCCTTTCAAAGTGCTATACCGTAACGCGACGGTATAACTATATCGTATAAGATTTAAAGTAAATATCTGTAATATCACATGCGGCGATGGTGGTGACAGTAAAAGCGTTGGAAATATTTTGTTAACATGAGGGTCCAGAGTTCAAATCAGGCTGGAGCGAAAATATTTTTTGTATTCTATTTTGACTTTTATCATCAGTTTTGAAGTAAAATATTATGTTGTTATAATCTCATGGCATCTAAATATATAATTTATGAATTTTTTTTATGTCAAATCAGGAGTACAGCCTCTTTAAAAGCTTTGCTTCAGCTTTTTATTGGAATCTTAAATATGTATCTGATTATTTGAGGTGGTTATTTTCTTCTAAAATGTCTACTTAATGATTTGGGATTAAAATTTTGTTTTATTTTTGAACTATGATAAAGATATTAAACAGGGGGAAACAAATCCTACAGTAATCAAGTTCAAACTGTTGTTTTACATATCATACAACATGTTTACATTTAAGAATAGATAATGAAACCCTGATCAAATGAAATTGAAACTGTACCATTTCTCCTGACATTAATCATTTATGACTAAGAAAGTTTCCGGAGCTTAACAAACTAGTTGTAGAAGTGCCTCCCCCAGGATCCAGGACACTTTCCATTGGTAAAACACGTTATGTAAGATCGTCTGGAACAATTGTTACCCCACTCTAAGATGTAAATAAAGGATGACTGTAGAGTCGGAGAATGTTTTTACCGAAGGAACTTAAAAACGAAAAAAAAAAACCAATTCAGTCATTATACCAGTTTAAACAGTAAAGTAGATTTAAAAAATCACCGGTGTTGAAACAGTCATTAATTGGACATTATGTTGTGAGTAACTTGGTAGTATATCAAGTTTATATAAAATGTTTGTGTTCTGAAAACACAGATCACTAGTACAATTATTTTTGAAATTTCAGACTTGAAACTAGCCATTGTTTTATATTATTATAATCATGTGAAATGTGCCTTGCTTCTTCACCATTTAGAAATTGGTCTCAAACTGCAAGAATTTTACATTTTCTACTTTTATAAGTGTTCTTGTTTTTATATTCAATTCTTCCAATTTCATTAAATTGTTATTAGTATTTTTTTATTCACAAAATACCGGTTTGTTGGGGATGTTCCTCCGCGGTGGTATGGTTGGGTGGTATGGGGATGTGAGTGTATGGACGTTAAGAGTTTTGAATTCATTTCAGGTATGCAAGCTTGAAATAGCACATGTGGAATCAATTATCAATCTGATTTTTCCTTCAGTGATTTTTGTGCCTTTAACTGGACACCAAGACTAATAAAATTTCTATTATTTCTATCAATGTACAAGGTATTGCTGACAGGGAAAAGCGAACAGATGTAATAAATTTTTTGAAAAGTCGAAAATGCTCAATATGTATGCTTCAAGACACACACTTTACGAATAAGGAGGAAAGTTTCATACGCTCCATATGGGGATATGAAACATATTTTATCAAAAAGATAACAATGGGAACTAAAGTAGTGTGGTTTGGCTCAAACAAAAATAGTAACATTATTTTATGTCCAGAGTATAACTTAGATTGGAAAACAGAAGTCTTTACTGTGTTAGGAGTAAAATTTTCAACAGAACTTGAACAAATTGTAGAGTTAAACTATGATTCAAAAATTCAAGAAATTAAAAATTTGTTTTCTAACTGGTCTAAAAAAATGATCTCTCCTGTAGGTAAATTGGTAGTTATTTAATCTGTAGCTCTGGCTAAATTAAATCATCTTATTCTAAGTATTCCCAACCCACCACTTGAAAATATCAATATAATTCAAAATGTATTTTATAAATTTCTTTGGAATGAAGGAAAAGACAAGGTTAAAAGATCAATTATATCACAAGACTATACATTTGGTGGACTTAAAATGGTAGAGTTGAAGTGTTTTATGTATAGTCTTAAAGTTTCTTGGTTAAGACGCATTATTTATTCAGATAATAAATATAGCCAATTAGTTGAGAGCACTTTACTATTTTTACCACAAATTTATAAAAATGGAACAGACTTTAGATAGATAGATTTATTTCAATATTGTGTAAGCAACATGGATACAAAACATTTAAAATAGACATATAAGTATATAAAACAAATATAAGAATGAAATGATATATTAATGAAAATGAACCATGTCAGTCACATCAATATCAAGGATAACACAAAAAAAGAAGAGAATCCCTTATTTCCATTGTGGAAATGTAAGCTGCATTTAGATATAAATCCTTTCTGGAAGGATGTACTCTACAGTTATATGAATCTCTGTTTACATTTGAAACCAAAAACAGGCAAAGATTTTTATTCTATCATTCTATGGTATGAGCCAGGTATAAAAATTGGAAATTCCAGTATTATTTAAATAGATGGAGTAGTTAGGGTATCTTATTCTTAGGAGAACTACTTAACCAACAGGGTGATTTTTATACATATAATGAGTTTTGTGAAACTTTCAATGTTAGAAGTATTTTTTTAGAATACAGGGGTATCATTACAGTTTTAAATAATTTTCTAGAAAGATAATATATTAGATATTTACCAAAAGAATACAAATACAATGTACACATTCCTCAGGCTCTCAGTATTATTCTGCATGAAAAGAAAGGATGCCAATTTATTTACAGATCAATGAATGGAACAGGCCAATATCAAAACTCTTTATTGAAATGAAGAAATTATTTGGCAGGTGCAGTAGTTGCAGATATTTTTCAGGGAAATTCAATATTCCACAAAGTTAACAAAGGACCCAAAATTAATTTGGTTTCAGTACAGATTAAATCACAGAATACTTGCGACAAATTATTTGTTGAAAAAAAATGAATATTATTGAAAATGATTCTTGCACCTTTTGCCAGAATGAAAAAGAAACACTTACTCACTTATTTTATCAATGTGAAGTATCTGAATATTTTTGGCTTCAATTACAAGTATATATTAGAGACAGATGTAATGTTAACTTTGAGAACTGGAGTATCTCGGATATTCGCTTTGGCAATAATAAATATGATGAAGTTATAAACAAATCATTCTATTTGCAAAACATTATTTATATTATTGCAGAGTAAAACAATTAAGGCCTGCTCTGGTAAGTTTAAACAACAACTATGTTCCAATTATAAAATTGAAAAGTATACAGCAAAACAGAACCAAAATTTTGGAAAATTTGAAAAAGTATGGCAAAAATATATTCTTTTAATAAATGTGGAATAGAGTTTTAATGAAAATTTATTTCTACTTTCTTGTGCTTCAAGTACGTCATTGAGGATGAGCTTTAAAATGATGCTTCCCTGTCACCCTACAGACCTATATCTCTGCAGTCATGCCACCACTTTGGGAATGGGGGGACATCACTTACATGTAGATTCATTGTAAAATGAATTGCGGTTCTAACTTTTAATTTGAGATAAAAACCCAGTAATTTACACCAAACCTTGTCTAATGTTTCTATGCACTTAGATATCCCATATATTTTATACAGCTACAATGAACATCATGACTTTGATAATGAACACCCCTGTTATGAAATAGTATGCATTTATTGTGCACTCAGTGGCTCTATAATGTATGTATGTATGTGTATGTATGAATATATAAATATATATATATATATATTTATGTGTGCGTGTAGGGGGGGGGGGGGATAACGAAAAACGCTATGATAATTTAAAGTAACATAAGCGTTCAAAGTGACCGTTTGAAATAAAAATTAGCTATTTGTTTCTAATCATAGAAAAAAAAACTAAATTAAATGACTACATTAAACAGGTTTCATTCCTATTGATCATAGTTCGAAAAAATGATAAAATCTTTTTTGGCTGGCCCGTCTTTTATAATTTTTCAGTTAAACTTTGTATGATAATTACTTGTAAACACTGATGAAAACAGTTGTTACTATTTGGTGAAAGTTACCAATTTTCTAAAATTATATCATGTTTTATACATTTTTCGAGGCTATAAACTTTTGGTTTCTTTTTGAACATGAATTCCACTTTAATTGATTAATTTGCAATACTATTAGCCCCTTGCATGATAATTAAGACTTATTGAAATATCATTAAAGGGGCATAAGGTCGATCTAAGGTGAAAAATTTATATATATTTTGATAAATTAATAGTAAACAAAATACAAAAACAATGAAAAAATAGACCATATGCATATTTAATAACTTAATATAAACTTATGAAATACCGATACCTCGATTCTAAAAAGTATTGTTTTCATGTTTTCTTTCTATAAATGCTGGTGTGTGTAAATATACGAGGGTTGATCGAAAATTAATGAGACTTTTGCTCTAAAAATTTTATCTTTGTGTCCAGTACCTTGTAACTGTGTCAATATACAGTTTCAATATTTATTTACAATAGACTAAAGTAATAATAATTTTTGAGATGTATAAAAGTCTCTGATACGTTGCTATAGTAACCAATGAACGGATGAGCGGGGCAAGCGAAAAAGATGACTACATTTTCTAGGAAAAGAACGTTAAAAAAAATCGAAATGACCGAACGTGGCGCGATTTCATATGCGGCGTATATGACGTCTGGTGCGTATGTGTTGAAGACGTCGACGTCATATCCGTTACCGCTGGCAAACAACAGATAAACAGGCAACCGTTACAAAATACAAATACAAATTTTATTTAAAGTCGGTTAAGTTAATAATAAAACATTAGCTATGTATAGCTATTGACCGACTATATAGTAACACATACATTAAAATTTAATTTACACCTAAAGCAGAAATTAACAAAGAACCAAAACAGACAATGTAGACAAAAACAAGGGAGAGAATCCAACTAACGTTACAAATTTTAGAGTTGGAGTTCAGTCACTTGAAACACAGAAACCAGATTCCAGACAATTACATAAAAAATATTAGTAAAATCACAAACTCTGAGAGCTGTATAGGGCCCCATTTAAGCTCATAAATAACAAATCCAAAGAAGCTGATGTCAAGCATACTTATAAGATATATTTAAAATCAATCTGAACATAAAGATAAAAGAACAACAGACATCTTACTATTATAACACAGGGTTAATAAGCCTCAACATTTTGACTTACAACAAGCACACGAGCAACCCTCCCCTTCCCATGAGTTGACTAGGCTTTTGAACTGGCCAAAATTAGATAACAAATATTCACAAATGACGTCTAAAAAGTCGCTAGGAAATCGTCCAGTAATTAAATCCTTAGCAGAACTGGGCAACACATCAACACAGACGTATGAAATGATGCAGAAGACATCTATTAAATCATCTGTTTCCCGGGCGCTGGTTTTTAGATGGCACCGGACGCTTTAAGGACGGGCAGACAGGACTGGAAGATGGAAGACGGGACGAGGACGGAAAACAATTATTGACGTCAAATTGATCGAATCAATAAAGGACGTCATTATTGCGGATCGCCGGGTGACGATAAGAGAAATTTGTGATTTAACCGTTCACAGTTATGGAACAGTTCATAAAGTTTTAGAAAAAAACTTGAAAATGCATAAAGTAAGTGCTCGGTGGATACCGCGTTTGTTATCTAATGACAATAAAATCAGCCGTGTGAATGCCTCCAGGAAGTTTTTGGAGCGATATCGTAAAGAAGGAGATTCATTTCTTCAGCGGATCGTCACTACCGATGAAACCTGGCTGTTTTTATATGACCCTGAAACTAAGGAACAATCAAAACAGTGGAAGACAGAGGCATCTCCACCACCTAAGAAGGCACGGGTTTCTAAATCGGCTGGGAAACAGATGTTTATCTTCTTTGCTGATATTAATGGAATGATTCTCCAGCATGCTGTACCAACACATAAAACAGTGAATGCCGATTACTATTCAAAGGTATCTTTTTAAAAAAAATATTTATCAACACTATTTATCAATGTTTAAATAATGAAAACAATATCATAATTTAAAGAAAGACAATTACAGAGGGTAAATAAAGCTATTTTTTCTTAAAAATATATGCGAAAGAGAATAGTTCATTGATTAAAAATGAGTAAACAGTCATTCCGCTACTGCTTTTTCAGGTTCTTCGTAAAGACCTCCTGAGGGCACTTGTGAGTAAAAGGCCAGAGATCGACCTCGACAGAGTTATAATACATCAGGATATTGCACCGCCTCATACTGCAGAAACTACACAATTAAAGATAGATATTTTGGGCTTTGAAGCGGTAGAACACCCGTCTTACAGTCCAGATCTAGCCCCTATAGATTTACGTGTTTTCCCAGTGATTTAATCTGCATTTAAAGGTAATAGATTCGATTCATTTACTGAACTTTCTCAGGCAGCACAGAATGTTGTTTCTGAGCTAGACACACAGTGGTATAAAGACTTGTATACACAATGGATTGATCGACACCATAAATGTATCTCATGTAAGGGCGAATATTTTGAAAAAGAATGACGTCCTGGATGAAACATTATGAAGGCGACGTCACTTGACGTCGTGTATCTGTATCGGGCTGCCCCGCCCCGACGTGATTTACCTCTGTAAAACTGGCGGGAATTTTTAATTTTTAAATGCAATAAATTGATATTTGGAATATGTGTAGAATAAAGATTCGAAAGGGTGCTGTCGTTGTTTCACATTTATACTCCAAATACTCTTCCAATACTAGAACCAGTCTCATTAATTTTCGATCACCCCTCGTATATGGGAAATAAAAGATAATTACAAAAAAAAGAGAGTTTCCAGTGAGGAATGTTTTTAATAATCCTGTCTTTGTTTGTCAGAGCATTGGCCAATCAGGTTAAACTGATTATGTATAATAACTTTCTGAACAATTGTAATACTCCTAAGTAAAAGTTAAGCTTCTGTAAGGTCTCTGAAATATTGCTTTAAAACCTGGTTCTGTTGGGCTAGTATAAACTTTTCTGAAACAGGACTGTTCTACCTATAATAGGCCACTATATCTTAAAACTTCATCCGTTTTAACCAACCCTTAGGCTTGGTTTATGTTCTAATTTGCAAATATAAGACTTGTATAGGCAAATGTATTCTCCAACTTAATAAGTATCTGCTTGTTATGTGTGGGTTTTGTGTTTTCACTATTACATGCCCAGAATTTAGACCCACAAGAGTGTCATTTTATTTAATGTCTTCAATGTATTAATCACCAATTAAACGAGTTACATTGTGTAGACTTTGTGTGTTCACTATTATATGCAGTGTTCAGACTCCTAGTAACAGCATTCAATGTAACATCTTCAATTTTAAACAAGTAACATTTTCTGCCCACTGTAGCTATGAATGAATCTAATTTAAGGTTAATCGTTATGACGCACTAGTTACACTGCCTTGATTCTTATTATCCAATAGATTATCATCTGTGAACTGACTTCATGTAACTGCAGCTAGTACCTAATCTGCATATTGCTTCAGAGCATATATATGTGTGAAAACACTCTAAACATGTTGATATATTGTTTATTACATTATTGTTACAGGAATTGTACAATCACATATCCATGAAACATACATGGCACTTCACAACTTCATTTCTAAAACCAGCTGTTGCAAAATTTGTAGCAGCTATCAAGTAAAATACTAAACAAGGGTGCCATTGTCACGAAATACGCCCGTCACAAAAGCTTTGCAAAATATGTGGGCATTTACAAGAGCTGTTAGTAGGGAAGCAAGTTTGACTATTTCTAGTGCTGGATAATGAAACAAACACCTGAAATGAACTTCTGACCTAGAGACCTGGTTCTTCCACGAAACACTATGTTTTATGATGGTGAACTTTTGTACCAAGTAATATTAAAATACCTCAATGCATGTAGAAGATATGTTCCCCGACAAAATCTGGACATTTCATCATCTGTTGTGACCTTGACCTTTCATATGTGGACTATGTGTGTAACCTCCAGTCTCATGATGGTGAAAATTTATGTTAGAATCCCTCAATTCATGATGACTAAATGTTCCATACACACATTTTCATATTTTTATCTGATATTCAACCTCTATGTGTGACCCTTACCTTAACCACAAGAACCTGAATTTTGCAAACAACACACCGCATTACAATTGTCAACATTTGTGCCAAGTAATATAAAAATCTCTCAAGAAATGTAGAAGTTTTGCTCCGAACAAACTTTTTCCACTGACCTCTAGGTGTGATCTTGACCTTTGACCTATAGACCTGGATTTTCTCTGACTTCTATGTATGACCTTGAGCTTTGATTTAGAGACCTGATTCATGCGCGCGACACTACCTCTCCCCCCGCTCCCATGATAGTAAACATTGGTACCAAGTATCATTAAAATCCATCCATACACTTAAAGATATGCTCCGGATATAAATGGACGCCGCCCGGCCGCCATGGGCGTTCCCATAATACGTCCCGTTTTTCAAACGGGCGTATACAAATGTTATAATATTTTCAATAAACGTAAATATTTTGTCAAGGTCTTAATGGACTTTTCTTTAAAGTGTAATATAACATAACGCAGAAATAGAAATGTAAATATTGGTAAAAATAAAATATTTAAATGTAGCATTACCCATTAAGATTTGAAAATTGATCAATACCATAACAACCTGTAATCTACAGATTCAAGAATTTTCTGTAATGTAATATTTCTCCTTTTTTTACCTTCATGTAAAATATTGTAACAAAAAAGCAAAGCAAATAACATCTCTACCTAAATTATTTTTACTGAAGTCTGATCAACAAATTATGTGTTATCTGAAGTTTCTAGAGAGCATTAAAAGCTAATATATTTCTTACAATCTATCCTTTTGAAGCTTGTTAACTTTACTGTGTGGAGCATTCCTCAGCTAAAAGGGTCATTTCAATCCCTTGTGTATTGGTGGAGCTAATAATTAGCTTACATACATGACCCATTAAAGATCTCCATCTAGAGCACAAATGTCAACAGTTATATCTGTAGAAAAATAATATGGCTAGAAGAATGCCTGAAAGAGAAGGTTGTTCCCACTATGGTCTAGCTTGTTAAAAACATTTTGGATAATGTGCCACCTAAGAATTTAACAATAATTATAGGATAATGATTAACCAAATAAATGTGCAACCTGTGCTCTATATCTTACACGGTGAGTAAGTTCAAGACACTGGAATCATCCTGACAATAAAACATGTTGAGATTGTTTGCTACATTATGTGAGAGTAGTTTCAGCTGAATACACCAAGCAAATCATAAAAATAAACAAAGGGCAATCGATCTAAAATTAAGGATTAGTTATGGTTATTGTGCAAAATACTCCTCCCTTACACCCATTTGAAGATTCAAGGCTGTATCTTCAAGGGTCTTTAAGTAGTAGTTTGACAATGAAAGAGCAATAATTATATACAGAGTGCACGGAGAATTATGTTTCTCATGACACTCCTGCTTCTTCACTGGTCCTTGAGACTGGTCAAGAAACGAAAGCATGCTGGACAAAAGAAGCCACTTTATGCTCACCTTAACGAGGTATAGTAGCAAAGAGTAATACTAGTAGTAAAAGTAAAGTGGATATTCCTGATTTTGACAGGATTTCTTTCGTTTAAAATTGCAACGATGGAGACAGTGAGAAATGGTTCCATTGCCTCTAACATAAAAGAGTGATTGAGGAACCAGTGGAAACTAGTACTAAGGTCATATTCAAAGGCTTGCTTATTGCTAGTGCTGACTTGACAGTTTTTCTGAAAAATGATGAAAAGATCACAAGCATATAACCTTATAATGCCTTATCAGGCACTCTTTTCGAATGTGTGTGTTTTTTACTTTAAAAAAGTGGAAAAAAGTATATCAGGAAAAGCCACAGTAAAAAAAAGCCATCCAACACAGTCAAAGACTAGAACAAAAGATAGAATAAATTCATTTATAGATCAGTTAAAAAAGGAAACCACTAACAAATAACGAAAGGTTACCACCTTGGGACAATCAGTGGCAAAAGACACATTTTCTGGTAAAAGAACTTGTCTGGATGAAATATTGAAAACTCAAATACATTTGCTGTAAATTGTTCTTTTCAATAAAGAACAAAAGCCGAACAAATGTCTCGGCCCTTCAACTGTCAAAATCCACAGTAGGACAGTTAAATTTTACCAACATATACATATTTTGTGAAATTCTAATACAAGCAAAAACAGTGATGAAAATCCAGCATGATACATCGTAAAGTGCTAGAAAGTTATGCACACATGTAAACTGTTTCACTGTGCCATTTCTTTACACCACAGACACTTTGGGCAAAGAAATAATTCTTGTTTCATTCATGCGTCTGAGAACGAATCAATAATTGCTAAAATTCAATATAAAGCCTTATAAATAAGGTTTTCCTATCGTTGTTTATTTTAGTATGCCGCAGGTGTCACAAGCTCAGCTAGTCCAATACTTTGATCTTCTACAGGAGACTCTGAAATGACTTGATTTTGAAAATGAACCCACAAGAATCTTCAACTGTGATGACATTGTGTTAAATTGATGCTTAGCCAGAGGTGATACGACACGTAATCACTAGGAAATGTGTTAGACAGGCATTCAGAGTTCATATGGCATTTTCTGGTCATGTTACAGTTATCTTTGCTAGTTCTGCTTCTGGTCAAACATTACCTCCAATGATATTTTTTGAAAGAATTTACCAAGAGCATCATTTTGCGATGGGTAGCCCGATAACTGGGAGTTCAAATCAACAGAGAAGAGTTTATTTTAACAGTGAGCTAACACTGAAATAGTTTAGAAATATTTTTCTTACTTCGTGTGATAGGAAACTACCTGCCTTTTGAGTGACAGAATTTGCTATGGAAATTAACATAGATTTGTTCTGATACAAGCAATCTGTTACCACTGAAATTTGCTAGGGTCAAAGAGGGGTTTAAAATCCAACAGTGTCATAATACTGCACACACAAGCCTAAGGCCCTCATTCATGATTATTTAAATCAAACACAGATAGAGTTTTGGTATTGCAACATCTAGGTTTTTGTTATCTGCCCCTTTAAAACACCATAAAACAGTGAAATCAAATGTTTTTCCAACTGATTTATCAATACTGATTAAGCAGTAACTGCATGAAAACAGTTGTGAGAGAGAAGGTAAAAGCAACCAAATAAATTACCTTATCAAAAGCTTTGACCTTGTTACATTCAACTATGTGTTTCAAGTTTTTGCTTAAGACACTGCTGCAGAAATGAAGGTAAGTAAGTTTAAATATAGTTTAACATGATCTTACAATGAATTATCTTAAAGAAAACAAAAAATATATCTAAACTGGCATTTTCAGCAATACTATTAAGTATTTTTACAGTGCTCTGTGAAATATATTTTTTTGTTATTGACATTTCCATCGAATATAGACCTAAACTTTTAAGACTTTGTATGTATTTCTCAACGCAAATAATAAGTATGTAGATTTTGTTTCAGTCAAATATTGTTTTTTGTCCAGTTTAACTCACAGTATTTTACCTTTTGTTTTACTGTAGTTCCATTAATGATTGAGCTTTTCACATATTTTTTACTCAAAAAGCTGTCATCTCTCTGACTTCTTCAACTTCGAAAATAACCTTAATATGCAAGTTGTCAGTATGTTGCTCTGTACGCACTTTTCAGCAAACTGAAAAAAATGCCACCCTAACAAATCAATGATATAATTTTTCAAACAAAGAGATCTTGTATATCATGAAATTATATACTTTCCTTTTTTGACATTACAAAAAAAAGTGAATTTTAAAAATGCTATCTCTAAAACTTCACAAATTACAAGTTGTTTCTTTTTAAAAGCTCTAGATCAATATTTCGTTCAACCAATCACTATTTTTAGTTAACTTACAAACAACAAAATTAAGCAAGTTAACTTCATACATTTATAGTATAGTTTTACTTTACCTCCCTCTACAAACTTTTCGTCCATGTTTTATCTTTTCAGTTGTCAAGACTCCACATGTTGTAAGAATTTATTATAATAGTCGTATATCTAATACATTTTTGAAAAAGTTTGGGTCTGTAAATCGTTGAGTCATTTTTGAGAATAAATTAAGAACTTTAATATTTACTTCCGGACAGAATAAGATAAGACTTTACTACGCTCTTTCCGTAACTTATGGAACCTGGAAACGGGAATGACTGCCCTCTTTTCTCAGCTTGTTTGTGCTCACAATACAAGATGAAGCAATTTATTTTCAATAAACTCCTTCACAAAACAATGTTACACTACTTCTCATATTTCAAGAAAACAGTATAATAAAAGACGTATCTTCAAAGGACCCAACTTAATACATGGTCGGATATCCGAAGCGTATCCTACGACAAAATTAACAAGTATTTGATTAAGTCGGCACTTCTAGCAACAGCTGCGTCAAGTCTTCATTCCAAGAAAGACAGTGTTTGGTGATTTCCTAAGAACTTCTTCACTCATTACATTGTATTCACTCTTTCTTTCTAAAAGGTTTTCTTAAAATTCTCTCAAACAAAATTCACAGTTTCATTTTTTTCTACAGGTGTCTGTCACAAATATGTCAATAAGTTTGCCCGTGGTTTGCTGGTATTCTCACAGAATATACAACAGAACTAAATATGATTGATAAACATTAAACAGTTTAATCAGTTATACAAATTTCTCCTTGTGGGTTATTACTGCCTGTGACAATACCGTGTTTCAATTTTGTACAGAAGAAATATCAATGTTTTTGAAAAACCTATCTGAGGGCCAGTAGTAACCTAACAGACAAGAAATTCGATCATTTAAAAGTACATTCGGCAGCGGACGGATATAAATTGCGGACGGAGAAACAGACTGACGTTCCACGTTGCATAAATACGAATATATTCTACAATAAATTGATGTTGGAAACATTACATTTAACACTGACACCTGGCCGTGACACTTAATACTCTTTAACTGTTAATATCAAATTGATATTATATATTACACATAAAACTTTACGGTAGATAAATTGCTTATTCTTTCAATTTTAGTAACAGTCAAACAGGAAAAGTTTCATTTGGGTAATACCACATGCAATGTAAGCTATATTAATTTAAAAAAGAAAAAAACTGTTCTATTTTACCTACACTACTATACCAGTACTAGCTGTTCGTCTTTTCCAAGTCATGGGGTTCTAGACGGGTGAAACCACTGCATCAAGTCGACCTATCCTTTTCCCCATCGAATACCAGTAGGGAATTTAAGACCAATGAATTAAAGTTGACTATTAAAAGCCGGAACATTCTTGTTTGGAACCTTTGTGAAATACGTAAGTACTCAAAGCAAACACTTTTTACTCAGACTTGAATGAATAATTTGCTTGTCATATTAGATACGAGTTTTGCCTATTACAAGATAGAATAGATCTTAGTCAAAACACAAGTCAACATTTTATGTTAAAAAGTCTACTTTCAGATGCGTGATGTTTCCTGTAGCAAACTCTTTGCACTCAACGTCGATTTCAGTACCTCCAAATATCATTTTCGCACTAACGTTTCTACCAGCACCACTACCAGATACTGGGACAGAGAACGTGCCAATTCTGTAGCATCGCGGTTCATCTGTGAACTTGGGGTTTTTCTCGAGCGTTGCGTAGATCTTCATAATCATTTCCTTCTGGTCTTCAAAATAGGTATGGTATATTCTTTCGACTTGTGCTTCTCCTACAACTAAGGTCTGGCCAGCCTCAACTAGCTTTGAAAACACACTTTCACATCTTTTAGTACCATCAGGTGAAATCATCATTTTTGCTTTTGGATGTTTGGAAGCATCGAACGCCTCTAACATCTCAATGCCATATGTGTATTTGCTAACCCTCTGTGATATTGCAGCTGGATTGTGGCCAAAAATAACTGCACCTTTTAAAACAGCAAGACCAGCGTTTTTTGGCACGATTATCTTCAAACCATGAAATTGGCTGCGCAAAGCCTCTTGTAATATTGGTGACTCCGAAAAACCACCAACCATGACAATAGCTTCAACGCCTTTGTTGACAGAATCCTGCAGTAGACCTTTCACGTGACTGACAATACTATTCACTGGCAGCTCAAAAAAAGCCTCTATTATGCTCGGATCTACACGCATTTTGTCAGTAATTAACTTAACCTGAAATACAATGTCAACCAAGATGTTGTATTGGAATTTTATAAAACTGTAAAACGGTCAAACCGTGTAATTTTAACAAAAAAAGCAATAATCCACGAAGAGTTGCATTTAAGTGAATTGTAAAACTATTTTTAAAACTTATTTTTTGTACACGTCAGAGAAAATTGACTGCATTGAAAATTGCGTGTTGGCAAAACCGACGACAGCCAGACATTTGAATGATACCAGAAATAGACTTATGCGAAGTACAAGTAACTTAGGGGGTGTATACTTGACTTTGATAACCATGATATTTAAATATTTGGATAGTAATAATTACAGTTTATATGAAGTCGTTCATATTTATCAGTCAAGCTAAAGAAACAGACATCATTTGTCAAAGAAGTTACTTTGCAGTTAGGGTTGGTATGTCTGTGTTAAAGCTTAAATTTCACGTTTTCCAAGCCCATGTTTCAGCAAAGGTACTTTTTTATTTTTGAACTTATTTGAGATTTTTTTCAAACACTAGTATTTTGCCTATTTTTCGTATAAAGGCTACTTTTCACAAATTACTTCATATGGGATATACGTTTTAGACTGTTTGAAATGACTTGGATTTTACATGCTACCTTATCTGAATATTTTGTATTTTGTATAAGCTTTTGTAAAGATTCTCTTCTCTTTTCTTCAACAAGTTCCACCAGTGAAATCGGTATTCGTATAGTGACTATAGAATCACTACCACTTAGAAATTCCCTCTTCTTTATTTCAAAGCCTCGAAACAATTCGATGTAATCTTCCATATATGCTTCTCGGAATGCTTCCATCACCAAAGGGCCTAGCAATATAAAAAATTTGCATTATGAAGGGCTATCAAACAGAAAAACACATTTATCGTTCTGTAGAGTCTAAAGTATTTTCAATTATCTTTATGCTTAATCTATTGCCTCAAGTATTTTAACGTTTCTATTATTCTATAAAGTAACAATATTCCATTCAAAAAAAGTAATTTCATGTGTTAAGATCAACAATACCTGTAATATCAGAGAGGAAGTCACTAAAAGCGTCGTCAACTTTAGTTCCTCCCCATGCTCCACCACTTGCCTTGTGAAGTTCTTTCAGATTTCCTCCTTCCATAACTTCATGTACAGTTATATCGACAGTCCCACCTGCAAAATGTTTACAGCTACACCAATCTATCAAATGAGGCAGGCTTTACAGATTTTATTTATCAAACTTTGCAGTTTTAAACCAACTCTGATTTGTTCGGTATCAACTTTTCTCTGTCACGTCCATACTTCAATTTATCTTTTTATATCTATCTTAAAGTACTTTCCTATTCGAAATTGGGTATATCTCCGCAATGTTGTTGGCAAGCGTCAGAATGATACACTGCTTTCTAGAAGAAAACTGTATGACAATTTTCACTTTAAATGTCAATGATTAACATTTTCTCTAGAATCAATAGTTGAACTATCGTGGCAGTCCTTAAAGAAAGTAACATCCATGATCTTAAACACATAAAGTATCACTTTTTATTTATGTCAAAAACTTCTGCACAGAGTAATCTTTACTAGCTCAGCAGAAACCCTTGAATATAATGTCAGACTTGCCTCCAGCATCCAAAACAAGGTACCGTTTTCCAGGTCCGAATTTCGACAGGGTGGTGTCATTGCCACTTTTTTCTACAGAAAGATTTCGACAGTATAAACTTGCAGCTTCAGGTTCTAAAGCAATCGTCAACTGATCTTCGAGTATTCCAGCCTTAAAGAGATAGGTACAATCCCTTTTTCATAAAAAACAACAACAACAACAAATTAACAAAATATATATATGCCTAATAAATATCTATAATTTATATTAAATAATTTATTCATAATCTGCTTAAAACAGAAAATTTCTTTCGCATAGACTAAATAAATGTATAATAATTTATGACGTTCACAGTTTCATTTCAATAGAATACTTTCAACGTTTTCTGTACAAATTTTATAAATTTTAAGTGTAACGTCACTTGATAGCAACTCACACCAAGCAACATAAATATGAATACTTAATATTCTCAAGAATGATAACGAAGACATTGTTTTGTCAAGAATGATCATGTATACGTTTTAATGTCAAGAATGATCATGTACACGTTTTATTGTCAAGAATGATGGCGTATACGTTTTATTGTCAAGAATGATCATGTATACATTTTGTTGTCAAAAATGATAACATTGACATTGTTTTGTCAAAAATGATCATGTATACGTTTTATTGTCAAGTAAATCATATATACATTTTATTGTCAAGAATGATAACGAAGACATTGTTTTGTCAAGAATGGTCTTGTATACGTTTTATTGTCTAGAATGATCATGTATACGTTTTATTGTCATTAATAATCATGTATACGTTTTACTGTCAAGAATGATCATGTTTACTTTTTATTGCCAAGAATGATCATGTATACGTTTACTGCCAAGAGTGATCATGTATACGTTTTATTGTCAAGAAAGAGCACCTATCCATTGCACTTTCAGAAAAAATAATGTATAAATTGCATTTTCAAGAATTACCATGTATACACTGCATTGTCAAGAATGTTCATGTTTACATTGTATTGTCAAGAATGATTAAATAAATTCAAGGATGAGATTCCGTGTAACATTTTTTCAAT
This sequence comes from Cyclina sinensis, assembly GCA_012932295.1. Taxonomy (NCBI): domain Eukaryota; kingdom Metazoa; phylum Mollusca; class Bivalvia; order Venerida; family Veneridae; genus Cyclina; species Cyclina sinensis. Next base: position 31,729,872 of record JAAONU010000014.1, on the reverse strand, counting down.
TAAATGTATCGCAAACGGTGTCAGTTGGAAGTGTATTTTGGCTCGGGTCTAATGCCATTATCATATACTATGTGTTCGTGTGTCTGTTTCTTTACCTCTTGAGCCGCCTCTCTCATAAACTGTTTCGCCTTATCGTTCCAAATGGCTGGTACAGTAAGGACCCAGTAAACCTCATTATCCTTAATGCCGCCGCCTGCGATACGATTTTCAGATATCTTCAGAAAATCATCCTTCAGGTATTTGATAGAGAGCGCAAAAACAGTTTTAGCTGGAAGCTTTTTTCCACCAGCATCTTCCAGCAATATATTTCTTTCTAGTCCCTTCAAAATTCCATAATAAACATTTAAACGGATTACTCGTAAGTACATTGACAGCTTTATCTGAAGCGAGTAAAGATCTTCAATTTTGTACAGCTTAATGGTGTTTCCAGCGCAGTCTTAACATTTTTCCTTTTCTTTAATGACTATTTCTTTGAGATGGCATCTAAAAATATTATAATCCATTTCACTAGCTGTAATAAAGGTATTTCTGTAATTTCAAGTAAAAAAGATTATACTATTTTAAGAGACTAAGATAGCTGAAACTAGAAAAAAGGAGAAAAATTGAAAAACAAAATCCACATATTTTAAAATAATTTAATGGTTGAAAATATATTTTGTCAAATCGCATTGCAGCATTTTAATAATTTCACCAAGAAATCATTTTTCTGATTTCTATATCAAATGGAGTGTTTTTATTCTATTCTGTTACACCGTATAGCGGGCACAACGCATAGACGGGTTGAGATTCCGTTTATGCGGCGAGTTGAAACACATTATGGAATGAAGACGTTTATGAAGCTCAACGCATCAAATTAAGAAAGTGTAAAATAAATTTGCGGTCTAACCAAATTAACTAGTTTGTGTAGTTTAGTTTACTATTGGAGGCAACATCAATTTATTACCCAAGGCAGTAAACTTTACTACTTTTTTCTCTGTGAATATCCAAACTCCTTGTTTATCACGAAGTTTGATCAAAGAAGGTCATGCTGACACACGTATGGGGGTGTATACCCCCAATTTCGACCTTAGAACCATTTCAAGTGATACACTGTCCTCCAGTCCCTACTAATGCAGTATGTTTTTGAGTAAAATGTAACCAGCCCTCAGCCTCGTATACAAACACGATAAAACTACCGTGGGAGACATCATTTTTCATCTATTGGTCGAGCAATTGTTCGGTCGCTTCGAACAGTCGGTACTGTATTTCTGTCGCATAATGCACTATTCATTGTAAACCCCGGTCCTCATCCCGGGTGGTTCCAGTGAAAAGACATCATTTCCGATGTCCCCGTGGTGTCCGTATCGGGTGTTTTTTTCCTTGTTCAAAACAACCAAGACTATAGCCTGAAACGAAGCGGCTGCAATGAGTCGTGTTTTTACCTTTTGCATGTCCCCGAGGTACCGGGACTTTATCCGGGTGGAAAAGTCAAAGTCCCGTTTTTTCCGGGGAAGGGGACGTGTTTTACATTGATTGGTACACAACCAAACAGTCTATTTATTTATATTAATTGAACAGGCCCCTCGCGGCGAACGCGCGATGTGACGATCGGAGCCCAAGGATCAGTTGCTACAGTAAGGCATCAAAGGATTGGCCGATAATAGGCCGATTTCCAATTTTTGTTGAATAATCCTGGCGGTGGCATTTGACTTTAAAAGTAGAACTTACACTTCATTGACATATAGAGAGAAATGCAGAAGCACTAAGACATAAATTGGAATCAATACATATTCCTATTGTAGCAGCCCATACGGTCATATATTTTATCATTCGTTCCTTTTGTGCGGCGACACGTGCCTTTTTCCGCATAACGAGAATCATTTTATGAGTTGTAAATCGCCGCATAAACGGAATCTCAACCCTTCTATGCGTTGTGCCCGCTAAGCGGTGTAATAAAGCACTCAATCCAGGTGTTTTGTCACAATATTAAAACTAGGCTGTTAGGTTGATAATACAATATAGTGCTGTAACCAGTTTTACCTGTTTGTCGAAGAGCAGCATTTTAAACCGTATGAAGAAATACCAAGATTTATGTTTATTGTCCAATGCTAGATCTGCATACTTGCTTTCTGCTTGATATCCAAAACTGTGAAGTGTTTGTTTATCTGGCTTTATCAGAACACATGTCGGCGCTGAGGTAAAATAGCTATTTTAAGATCTGATATAACATTTAGTGTGATTGTATCTAACAAGTTGAAAACGTTGATTACCAAAGTGGTATTTACTTTCAGTATCTATTATACAATACTGACTACTGACGCATTTCGCACCATGTGTTATTTACCTGAAGGCGACAACTGAGGTCAATCCTGATATTTTCTGGGTTATATCTCATCACAGGGGAAAACCCTAACCAGTAAACATTGTAAAATATTCTATCAGCAAAAATGTTTTCTCGGGTATTGTAATACCGTCCAATATTCATTTCGCATAAGTATTGTATTCCTAGAAACTTTCACGGATACAATATTTCGCGTTTTTTTATATGATTTGCATTCTCGCGGAGACAAATTTTCGCCGCGAATTTCGCGAATATTAAATCGCTATGGTAAAGAACATACAACGCACTAGGTTACTAGTAGTTCTATACCCGTATCATAACGGATCTTTAACTAGAATACAATAAAATTTTCATTTTCAGTTAATACTATAATAATTACCTATAAATAATCTGATTTGTATAAGAATTATCGACATCCCCCGTATCTAAATTATGAGCCTTTTTGTTCGTGAACACTTGTAACAAACTTAAGTTAATGCAAAATTGAGTGATAATTGAGTAAATTACTAGTATATAAGTGTTTATCGCAGTATAAGCTTGTATAATTATGTAAATAAACACGATTGTTGTATCAGTCCTGTAAGAGTATATTTAAGAAATAATAAGTATCCAGGCGTGGTTTATCGCAGAATAACCCACGTTTTGAGTTCTTATGCGTAGGAATATATCACGAAGGCCGAAGGCCTGAGTGATATATTGTGTCGCATAAGAACGAAAAACGTTGGTTGTTTTACGATAAACCAAAACTGGATACTTATTATTTTGATTCTAACACGGCCAAACAATAAACCATATTGTGAAATAAGTGTAAACTACTTCTTACGATCGTAAAAACACTTGCGCGGTACGCCCCTGTGTTTGGCCGTTAAAATTTCCTCCCTCTATATATGTAAGAGTTGGCTTCCACATAATAAGTTCATCAATCCAATAAATGAGCAAATAACAACACACTTTTTTATCAGTTGATAATTTCTTTTTTTATTTCGAACTAAAATTGCAATTTACTAATAAATTAAATGTTCAAACAAATAAAATATGTTCATGTTCTCAGATGCTAAAAATTGCATATGTAAAACGTCACAAGGTCGCTTACACGAAAGTCGGCATACGTGTGTGCATTTTAATGTAGACACTAGTAACATTTACATGGATTATTGACAGAAAACATTGCTCGGCTATTATTATTTCACATTATTATAGTCCCCATTCTAAGTAAATTGGGTTTTGTGCCATTTTGCAGACGAACTTGTTGTTGTTGTACGCCGGTAATACTACGATTTCTACGGTAGTATTGACAAACATCACGTGACTTTCATTAATAAGAATATTATACGTGGGGTGACGGCAGTTCACGGAACAGCCAAAACAACATGCGCACGCGAGTGGTATACTGCAGGATAACCCGTGTTTATTTCTTCTTTGTATATATAGACTATTTTTAGATCGTGTTAGAATATAAAATAACTTATACTGACAACGATTTGAGCTTGTCTGATTATGTAAATGGAACATGTTCTTTGCGGTATTGATATTGTGTTTTTATCATTGCATATAAAACCTTTGTGTGAACGCTTTCTGACGTCACACTTTGTGTACATAGTCTAAATGTCAATTATCGGCTTAGTTATTTCTGTCCACTGTTATACCGCAAGATATTGATTGGTAGGTCAAACACGTGAACAGGAATTTTACTGGTATAATTGCAGTGGTACGTAACATTTATACCAGTACATCATAGTAATACTTTAGTTTGTTGAAGCTATAAATGTTCGCGGATTTATTACATGTGACTTTTGCGGCTATAAAAAATTGCAGTAATATCCCAACCGCGAAAAGCGCTAACTTTAAAAGCGCGAAAAATTTCTAGGAATACAGTAACCGCCACGCACTTTATTTAAGAAATAATAAATATGTTCTTATTTTTTATGAGTGAATAAAATATAGGAAGGAGTTCGGATCCGCTGCATCCGAACGACTGCTTATATTTTATTCACTCATAAAAATAGGAACACATTTATTGTTTCGATTCTAACCACGAAAATATCCAGAACTATTTTCGCAAGCATTTATGTGAAGTGTGTAATTCGTCAGTAGGCGGGATAGGCTGTTACAATTTACATCCTAGTGTAGAATGGAGTACATACCGGAATTTATCGATACTGATATTTATTCATGAAATCTGCAATTCATTTACACAAAATACAAATGTAGATAATCTTTTTAAAACAACACAAAAATTACTGTTGTAGAGTATATACGGTATGATCACTTGACTATATTTGCGGGAATCTTAAGTATTGATATGTAAGCATGCTTGATGCTGGGTCAGTCTCAGTGTTTATATATGTACAGTTGCTATCTTGTATGAATGTATTAAAATATAAAACAAGTGTTGCTGATTATAAAAAACACTACAATTTGGCGACGAGGATGATAATTTTGGATTTAATTCGAAGAAGGCAGAAGACTGATTAAATTCGTAAACTTTATAAAGATTAGAATTATGATTAAATTCGTTGAATAAATTCGTATGAATCCGGAACAATAGACAGTAGATTAAACTTGTGATTAAATTCGAGTAAAGAGATGGCAAAATTTGTTGAACTGTGTGGAATAGGTGCTTTTAATGTCAATTGTGAACAGTCAGAACAGGGTGCATTGTGGAGGCGTTTTCTCAGGTCTTTTGAACTTTTTGCGGAAGGATGCGGTATAACGAAAGCTGATCAAAAACGTTCATTGATACTTCACTGTGCTTGGCTGGACGTACAGGACATTTTCTTTACGCTAGAAGAAGAAGGTGGAGACAATTCATATATTAAGGCCGTGACTACCCTGAATAAATATTTCATCACGAAAGTAAACACCCAAGATGAAAGATACCAGTTTTCAACTAAACAAGAACATTCAGAAACTGTTGAACAGTACCTCGCTAGATTAAGACAAAAAGCAGTACATTGTGAATTTGAAAAATACAGATTAACAAATTAGAGATCAGGTAATAGAAAAGTGCAGGCTTCAAAATTAAGAACGAAATTGTTAGAAAAGGGACGACACTTAAAATTGGATGAATTATGTCGATTAGCATCAACAATGGAACTTGCTGAACAACAGTCAAAACAAATGGACTCTTGTACAAATTCTCAACAGTTAGAAACTATAAATAAGTTAGGGAAACGTGTCGAAATGAGGAAAACTACACAAGCTAGAAACGGAAACCATAAAGAAAAAAATTGTGTTTTCGCTGTGGCTTACCTGGACACACGGCTAGAGATAGAAACTGCCCTGCAATAAACAGAAAATGTGATCGTTGTGGAAAATTGGGTCACTACAGAAAATGTTGCAAGGCACAACTTGCCGATAATCAAAATGGGCGAGGTCGTTTCAACGGGCGAGGTCGTTTCAATGGTCGTTCTCGTCGTTCAGGACGTGTGAATAATGTCCGTGATTCTGTAAGAAAGGAATAATCAATATTCAGATAAATTTGATTATCAAAGTGAAGATGAGTGTTCAAAGGAATATACTTTTGTGCTTAGCTCGCGATCAGAAAAGGTAACATTATCTTTAAGTGGTATTGATGTGCAATTTATCAATGACTCTGGTGCATCTGTAAATATGATCGACAAAGAACTTTGGGAGCAATTGAAAATCAGAAAAATAAAATGCAAGACTCAGAAAACAGACAAAAGGTTATTTCCATATGGCACTGACAAACCCCTTAAGCTTTTTTGGAAAACTCACGGTTGACGGCACTGTGAAGAATGCACATGGAAAATATATTACGATGGACATATATGTGATGGATGGTAAAGTTCCGGCTCTACTGGGAAAAGAAAGTGCTGAACAGTTGGGATTACTGAAAGTTGGCGTTAATGTGATCCAGGACGATATTTTAGTAAATACGACAGCTGTTTCAAAGGAGTTGGTCGACTCAAGGACTTCAAGCTGAAACTTTAAATTGACGATACATTCAAACCTGTGGCACAAAAGATGTACAGGATACCATTCTCTTTGCAGGAGAAGGTCGGCGAAAAGCTTGACGAGTTGAAAGCGATGGACATAATCGAAAAAGTAAATGAACCTAGCCAGTGGGTAAGCCCTGCAATAATATGAAAATGAATGGCGATTTTAGAATATGTGTAGATATGCGACAGCCAAATGTTTCCATTCAGCGCAAAAGGCATCCTATACCAACGGTTGATGAAATACTATACAAAATGAATGAAGCTGAAGTGTTTAGCAAGTTAGACTTAAAAATGGCATTTCATCAAATTGAGTTGGATCCGTCTTCAAGACACATAACAACATTTGTTACGAATAAAGGCTTATACAGATATATAAGACACTAAATTTTGGTGTAAATGCAGCTCCAGAAAAGTATCAGAAAATCATTTCACAGGCTTTTGCAGATTGTGAAGGCGTCGAGAATGTAGCAGACGACTTAATTGTTCATGGGAAGAACAGAAAAGAACATGATCAACGGCTGCAGAAGGTGTTTGAACGATTAAAAGAGAAAAATATTACCATAAATCGTTCAAAATGTCAATTTGGAATGGACAAAATCACATTCATGGGATAATAGCTGCCCTGATTACTTCCTTATACGTAATGAGATAAGCTATGTGGGTTTTATTGTGTTACGAGGAACGCGTATAGTAGTACCTCGAGAACTAAGACACCGATGTATTGAACTGGCACATTAGGGACATTTAGGTATAGTAGGTACACAGAACGCTTGCGAACAAAATGTTATTGGTCGAAAATGCACATTGATGTTGAAAAGTTTGTGAGTGCGTGCAATGGTTGTCAACTAGTCAGTCAATCACCGAGACCTGAACCTATTTAACCAACCGAGTCACCAGAGGGACCATGGCAGGATATTGCAATGGACATATTGGGACCACTTGACCATGGAATGTATGTTGTAACTGTTATTGATTATTATAGTCGTTACTATGAGCTTGAAATTACAAAAAAAATATACTACAAGCGAGAAAATGATTGAAATTTTGGATCGACTGTTTTGTAGGTACGGCTATGTGGAGTCTATTCGTACTGACAATGGAAGACAGTTTGTTTCAGAAATGTTCGAGAACTATTTAAGATTTCGTTATATTTTGCATTGCAAGACAACACCACTGTTTCTATCGGCAAATGGCGAAATTGAAAGACAAAATCGATCACTTATGAAAAGAATACGCATTGCGCGTGCACAGAAAAAGGACTGGAAGCGTGAACTACAGACATATTTAATGGTTTATCGGTCGACACCAAACTCTGGAAAATCTCCTGCTGAACTCATGTTCGGTAGGCAAATGAAAACTAAATTGCCGCAGATCGGGTGTGAAAGGTCAAACGATGAAGAAATACGTGATCGAGACAGAATTATGAAGTACAAAACAAAATATATATATAGACCAGAAGCGAAAGGCAAGTGAAAGTGATTTAAAACCTGAGATAAAGTTCTTGTAAGAGACACGAGAAGCGCGAAAATGAGTACAAACTATGAACCAACACCCTATATTCTTATTAAAAAGTTTGGAAATCAGTGTATGGTAAAATCCCCTGATAATGTCATTTACAAACGTAATAGCACTCATGTGTAAAAACTTATAGAATTTGACAAGCAAAATGAGACCAACTGAAATGTAATGTCAACGCTAGACGAAGTTCAGAGTTTAAACTGCTTACAATAATTGTTTGCAGGGTGTGCTGTTCATTAACTGTTGATAAACTTGTTATTGTTTGATAAGGTCTAATAGAATGGAATGTTATTTCATTGAGCCAGTATGCATGTGTATCGGTTATTTTTTTTTCACTATACCGTATTTGTTATAAAAGCACTACTCTGATGATTACTTCTCTCCATGAGTTTTTGAGCCGACAGGCTCCTTGCAGTCAGTTTGCGGCCGGACTTGTTTTCCTTCTTTACTCAACGGATTCGGCATTTAACCAACATTGAGTACAAGTACACTAAAAAGTTGATCAGTATGAAATGTCTGGAATTTCGAAAGCCCGATTACAGCAGTGTTAAAACTTAATCCAAATAAAGTTATTTATTATGAATATAAAAAATGTATGCCTGTAGGCCAAAATTATTCTGCATTTCACCAAAATATCCGTTGGCGGAGCGACTACGCCCATGTCAGCAATCCGTGACCTGAATTTCGCCAATTAAAATCGTAAGCGTCATTTGACAATGAAAAAGGTGGTCAATGTGCGTACTGCAAATAATCGGAAAGCAATATAAGATTGTGTTATCTCCCCTAATTCGCCCCAGTCTGTGGTCAACTTCAAAAGGAAAATAACGGGTTATAAACTTAAAATCATTGAAAATTAAAAGGAACAGAAGTGAAATAAAGTGTCTCATATAAATGAACGAAGCAGAAGAGAGAATGGCGCAGTAAACATAGCATACTATTTTTCGTTTTGCTTGCTTACCGGACTTTCAAACCCAGCATTTAGCTATTGAGATTGTTCGACATCCGGCATTTTGACGTTTATTATCATTATTATTATTATTATTATTCTTATATAATTAGGGTTTAGTACAGAAATCAAAATTAGACTCTTAGTGTACATAAGCAGGTTAACAGGAACTAAGTGCACTTTTTATCTTGAAGAGATAGTAGAGTTGTTAGATCAAGTTGTTATCCCAGGGAAAGTACAAACTGGACACGACAAGCAATGACTCGACAGATGCGATGACTCGACAAAAAGGCGATCCCTCATGCTATTTTGAGTCATCGCAAATTTACTGTACATTTAAAGCATACATTGAATATCTTGGACATAGAATACTCAGTGAATTTCTTGGAGACAGAAAAGTCTGTGAATTCCTTGGAGATAAAAAAAAAACAGAATATGTATACCTAATTGTCATAGACACTGGTAAATTTCTTAGAAACAGCTACAGACTGAACGTTTTTTACGTGCACTTATACAGTAACAATGATAAGGTCACCTGACGTGAGGCATATAGATATCAGTAATGGGCATATATCTGGTGTCTTGGCGGGCCAGATAAATCTATTTTACCTGTCACAGCAAGGAAATCTGCGACTGTTGAATAAGAAACATTGTTTTCAACAAGTAGTGTGGCAACGTATTGTATTTGCTGGTATTTTTCTAATGTCACTTCTACTTTTTCTTGCTGGTGACATTGAAACAAATCCAGGTCCTGCACTGCATCGTCTTAAGTCTTCCTTTGCATAGGAGTCATCACCATGGTTCAGACATTTACAACTTATTCTCGTATGGTAAACAATGTTTTGGGTGTTGTGTTGTCACGTCACATTTTCCTTCAGGATATTTCCATGAATCATAGAAGATATGGACAAAATTTTGTGTATCATTTGGCGGCTCTCAGGAACTTCAGTCCTTTGATTTTTTTTTTGGATGATCGTTTTCACATCTTTTTCAATATCTTACATTGATTTTTTTTCTTATCTTTTTGAAGAAAGGGGAAGAACTGTAGAGTATATACGGCATGATCACTTGACTATATTGGGCGGGAATCTTAAGTATTGATATGTAAGCATGCTTGATGCTGGGTCAGTCTCAGTGTTTATATATGTTCATTTGCTATCTTGTATGAATGTATTAAATATAAAACCTACATGTGTTGCTGATTATAAAGAACACTACAACCATGAATAACAATATCAGTATACTTTATTGTCAGTTTCTGCGATGCATGTAGTTGCAGAAGAACCGAAAGTTTGTCTACTACTAGAATATTTACTACGATCGTTTCGTTTTGTTTATGTCACGTGATATGATTTAATTCATAAACTGGAAATTGTAACTACTTCTATAGCGTTTGGATCACAAAATTTTACCACGGTGAAAAAAAAGTTTGTACTTATTAAGTGCGAGTGCCTAATATTTGTTTACCTGAAAAGGGAATTATTTTTTGTACTGTCAAGTTTAAGAAAAGAAATTATACTAAGTTTACGGCAAATAGAGAAAATAAGACCAAACTATGAGTAGTGAGTAATACGTGGGCGCACAATGTAACAGCAATGTTTTATCGTAGAATAGAAAACAACTGGTTTTCCTATATGTTTATATAGGAAATATTTCAGACTGTCTTAGAATAATGATTTGATACCTTTTTTAGACACGAGCTGGCCTCCTGTCCAGTTTTTTGCTGATACCTGTGTAGGATTGCTTTCAAATTCATGCTTAAATGAAAATGCCCAACCAGAGTAGGTGGTCCCGAAGTCTATTGCAGCAACTAAAAGTGCGTTTTTAGCCTGCAAAAGCATTTTTTTCATTAAAGAGGTCTTTCAATAAGTTACCAGGTAAAAGGATGTAAAATAAATCAAGCAAACTTCAATAATTTTTAATATACCTGCACATACCACTTATTATGATTTAAGGCTTCGGAGGCCTAATATAATACCTCCGCCCTAAAAGTTTCTATTTCTTTGTTTGTTTTTCTATTATACTTAGAAAGGTTCGAGATCCCTTCCCCCTCTCCGGATTCCCCTTTATCCACTTTAACAATTATTCCACCACGTTACAACTTAATCCATCAAACCAATATGAATATACGGTCGCCCCGGACGGAAATACTGTCAGCATCTGTAAAACAAAGGGCTATAGCTAACCTTATGACGACAACTGACAAACGTCGTTCCTGCATTTTCATTCATTATCCCACCAAGTTACAACTCAATACATGCACACTAGTTATGGCTACGAACGGTAAAACCGTGACAGGCGGAAACATGGGCAGATGGAAAGATGGACAACACCAAAACAATTTCCATCACCATTCGGTGGGGATGATAACTAAAATAGCTAGCAAATTACGATTAGCTCAATTACAATTTGTGACAGACAAAATAAGCAAGTTCAGACAAATTTTCTGTAGCTGTCACATTTAAACCTAGATTCAATGTCTGCGTACTTTCAAATTTTGTAGAAATTTTTTTCAGAAAGCTATTGAAATCTTTAAATTGCTTTGTAGACTCAATCTTTAGTGAAGTCAACAAGACAGTCTGAAGGACAGCTAAATCCCCTTCCGCAGCAGACATGAATATGTACTTCTTGACCTTTAACAAACCATGACCTTGATGTTTTGCCATGCATATTATAAGCACAGAGTCTCATGATAGTAATTATTTGTGCCAAGGTATTTAAAATTTTCTATAAAGTCAAAAAGTTATGGAGAACATTTAAGCTTGACCTTGGGGGTAGCAACCTGGAAGTTGGGTTCTGCACATCGTGTCATAGTGGTGATCATTTGTGCAAAGCAATTAAAAAACTTTTCGTAAGCCAAGTTAGTAAGTTATAGAGCAGACGAGAAATGTGGATATCTGACCTTTAACTGTGACCTTGGTGGTAAGAACCCAATTATTGTGTTTTGCACATTGTCTCATAATGGTGATCACTTGTGCCAAGTTATTTCAAAACTTTTTAGTGGTTTATTAGTTATGGAGCGGACACGAAATGTAAACTTATAACACTTGACTTTTAAGTGTGACCTTGACATTTAGGGTAGCAACCTAATTATTGTGCTGTGCACATCGCTTCATAATGGTGATCACTTGTGCCAAGTTGTTTCAAAAAATTTTCAGCGGTTTAAAAGTTATGGAGTGGAAACGAAATGAAGATTTTTAACACTTGACCTTTATGTGTGACCTTAACCTTGGGGGTAGCAACTCAATTATTGTGCTGTGCAAATCGTCTCATAATGGTGATAACTTGTGCCAGGTTATTTCAAAAAAAATTCAGCAGTTTAAAAGTTATGGAGCTGACACGAAAGTGTTACGGACGGACAGACGGACGGACACACGGACAGATGTTGGGTTCTGCACATTGTGTCATAGTGGGGATCACTTGTGCAAAGTAATAAAAAAACTTTTTTTAAGCCAAGTTATTTCAAAAAAAATTCAGCAGTTTTAAAGTTATGGAGCGGAAACGAAAGTGTAACGGTTGGACAGACGGACGAACAGAAGGACAGATGTTGGGTTCTGCACATTGTGTCATAGTGGTGATCATTTGTGCAAAGTAATAAAAAAAACTTTTCGAATGCCAAGTTAGTAAGATATAAAGCAGACGTAAAATGTAGATATTTGACCTTTAACTGTGACCTTGACCTTGTGGGAAGCAACCCAATTATTTCGCACTGCACATCGTCTCATAATGGTGATTCCTTTTGCCAAGTTATTTCAAAAAATTGTCAGCGGTTTAAAAGTTATGGAGCTGACACGAAAGTGTTTCGGACGAACAGACGGACGGACGGACACAGGGACGGACGGACGGACTGACAGGTGGAGGCCATACTTGTAAACCCCTTCCCCGCTTTGCGGAAGGGGATTAAAAAAGTTGAAGGCTTTGTAAAAGGCTATTATTTTTTCTGGATGTAATGATTTTTTTTCTGTGTATCCTTAAAACAATTAGCTTTTTTAATTTATTGTATAAGGAATAAATTTCTATTGACGGTCAGTATAGTTCTTTATTAATTAACTTTATAATATTGAACTAGATTCTGACCATGTTGTTGGCTTGATACAACCAAAGCCTCGCCAATAAAGCTCGAAACTCGGCAATACGAAAACAACACGGCCAATAAGTAAAAAGTCGGCCAATACGAGATTTAGCCCATCAGGATTCAGGAAAAACTCGGCCTTATAGGAACGTTGAATGTTATTGTTTTGAAATCTATTAATAGTAACAAGTAACTGATAAGAGATACAGGTAACTTTTCGAATGTTGGCAAAAACATGGCGGTTGATAAAATTGCAAAACATAGTAATTTTGTAATTACAGTTACAAAGTCATTTTTCATCAAATAATTCAATGTTTTATATCATTTAAAAGGTCTGTAAACTCATATTTTACATATTTAAAAATAATTGCCAAAACTGTTTACTTTTTTGTTTGTATATGGTTAAACATAGTGCATCTGAGCTGCTAGAAAAATGCTGAAATGACAGGTATAAATTACTTTAGTTTTCTTCTTTAAAAACAAATCTGCTTATATTTTCAAAATAATTAAAAATTAAAAAAGCTTTCAAATGATATAAGAATCTTAAAATTCGGCTGACAAAGAAAAAAGTTATCTAAAGTTAAAAATTCTGCTGCTTTCAAATGTATATAAATATTGGTTCTCTTTGCCAACCAGTAGTTCAGCTAAATTTTAGTAACAGGTGCTTGTGATGTCATCAGTCAATGTGCCTATATGAGCCTGGGATTTTCACCATGTTGGACGCCATTTTGAATATGCTTAGCCTAGTTTTTACATAAAAGTTTTTATCTCTTAAAAAAGTCAAAAAGTAGCAAAAAAAGTTCGCGGAGACCCTGCGCTATCGGATCACAGTAAATTTAGCAGTGTTCAACTTTTCATTTAGTGATTTTCATATTTACCAAATATTATGTTGCGCGGAAGTGAAAAGCAGACGATCACAAGTTTTACCCTGTTATAATTTTCTTGGTTACATTCTGTGCTTCCAAAGGATCTCCCTTCAGATTATACTTCTATTTCATTAACAAAAAAAATCTCAATAATAATTCAAGTCCAATATATCCATGCTGAATAATATTATAAAGTTAATTAATAAAATTGTCATTAATTAGTCGAATTCATATTGGCTTTGTTATTGGGCTTAAGACAGTCATATTGGCCTGAGGCCGAAGGTCTGAAGCCCAATAACAAAGCCAATATGAATTCGACTAATTAATAACATAATATTATTCGTTTTATACTGGTTTACATACAGACATGTGTCTTACCACTGTCAGAGATCTTTTTGTTGTAAGAGGATATGTAGATAACCAGCCTAACAAACGTCCATCCCGATGATTCAGAAAAAGTTAAACATAGTTATAGAAAACTGAGTTTAAGACGACGATTTTACGGTGCAATATACAGAATAATATTTGAATATTATAACTAAATTCTCACCATTTAGTTAAATTGTCGATGTTCACACCTCTCAGGGTTTTCACTGTGAATTTACTTCCCCTTTCGCTTCAAAACAAGTTGTGACTGAGATGTTCAAACTTGTAATGCCTGTACTAAATCAAGGCGAAATAAGAACACATTCTACAAAATTCTGCATTTAGGCCTCATTGTAAATGCAACAGTGATGATAAAAATATAAAGTATATCATCGTTAATTCTAACCGGATAATATATTTCCATGCGTGAAATACAGATTAATTTGAACATTATATTCAGTGGGAGGGGACGTTATCCTTTTTTAATGTTAAAAATCACAATCATTATATTTTACGCCTTTCTTTGTTATGAATAATGACGTCTCATACAAAAACAAATGGACAGTTCAGTTCAAACTGTAATTATGTGAGAAATTATGTTCATTTCAATGTTTCCTTTAAAACTAGTGAACATTTACTCTTTTAGCACTGTTTTTAGTTCGTTTAATTAAAAGGTATGGTATACCACGTCTTTAAATCATGTCTTACAACATTTTAACTCACTGGAACTGGCACATTTTTGTTAGTATCCAAATAACTAAATAAATAGATATAGATATATAAACTAAGTTATGTAACTTTTGAGGTGGATTTTAGCTTCAGTAACGGTAAGGAACCATCACGTAGAAGCTGAGATATTTCAGCAGTTAAAATCTTCTCCAAACTATTCAAACCAGTAAAGTCAAAACTAACAAAAAGTTTTCAACAGGAGTTTAGGAACCAAATTAAAGTTGATACAGTCTAAATAAAACTTACTTGAGCAGCAATTACCTGTCAGTCAGAATGATTTGCCAGAAACGGAAGTAAATTCTTGTCCACGAAATTATTGAGATCGAGAGTTTAAAAACGTTAAACTAGGTAAATATCAATAAAGGTATTTTTAAGTCACAGTTCGTTAATAGTATCACGATTAAGCTTAATCTTTTTGCACATTTTCACGTATACCAAGAAGATACGGCCCAAATACCTAAAAGAGTTAATAGGAGATTTGACAAGCCTTTCTTCGAGTGTTTTCGAAAAATTATTTTCATAAAATAAATGCTTCTTTTGGAACACCCTCCTGTAGAGTACTAGGGATGTAAGAAAAAATTTTAACATTTAAATGACAAATTAAGGAGCACCTTTTAAGCCTAACTATTTCTTACTTCTTTCCAAATTCTTTTAGAGCAGTGTCCTCATTTATTAAGATTTATATCTATTCATATGAAATACTATTTTAGTTTTTACTTGCTTGATACTAGACTGTCTCATCGCAGTATTTTTCTTAAGATTTGTCTCTTTTTATATATCTAATAATAATTGTAAATGCTATGCAATGTAGTGCTTGAAATGCATGTTTGTGCTCCATTAGGAGAGCATGTAGATTTGCTTTTATCCGTCAGTCCGACCGTTCGTCGTTCTGTCTGAAATTTTGTTTGGACCGCTTAGCCAACACTTAATTTAGGGTTATGAAATTCACAAAGAGTGAAGTTGCGCAAATAGGGTTTTTCGTCTCCCTTTATCCAGGGAAAGCATAGTTAAAATAGCTATGAAAAAGTTCGTGTCGTGTGCTCAGCCAACACTATTTCACTTTGGTCATGAAAATATAGATCAGCAAATGATGTGGCCCAGCTGAGATTTTCGTCAGTTTTGAAATATACTCAGCCAAAACTATTGCACCAAAGTTTATAAAACTTTATACACAGAAATATATATACCGGCAAGTAAGGTTTAGTACTTGGGGTTTCTTTTATTAATTAAAAGACACCTTAAAACCCACGCCTCCCACCTTTCTTTGGGAACTACTCCCCTCCCCTTTAAAAAATAGTTAGTCTGTGTATCAAAATGAGTTATATATCAGTTATAGTTATATATCAGTTTTTTTTATAAAAGGGAGGATATTCTTCTTGTCAGTATATTAAATCGTTTTTCATTATGAGCATATTTGACATTAAGCTAGGTAAGAGGGACAACAAGATAATCATGACCTCCAATTCTATATGATCTTCCAACATCACAGTTCCAACTATAGTATATGACTAGAAAACGTTTTCCTTGTGTAAGCATCTATGACCTTGACCTTGGTCAGAGTGACCCCAAATAAAAATCCAAACCCTCTATCTATGTTCTACCTACATATCAAGTTTCATTTCTAACTCAAGTTATCGTCCACAAACCGTTTCTTTACAGGAAGCGTCTTTAACCTAGACCTTGGTCGGAGTGACTCAAGTTATTGTCCGGAAACCGCTTTCTTACATTCAACGTCTGTGACTTTGTCCTTTGTCGGAGGGACCATCCCAACCTCTGTCTTTATATGTTCTTCCTACACAATAAGTTTCATAACGACACTTCATTTCTAAATCAAATTATCGTTCGGAAACCGTTTTTCTATATTCAGCGTGTGTGACCTTTATTTTAGTCGGAGTGAGACGAAATACAATCTCAACCTCTGTCTTTTTATGTTCTACATACACAACAAGTTGTATAATAATACCTGATTCCTGACTTAAGTTATCGTCCAGAAACCGTTTTTTTCACATTCAGTGTCTATGACATTGACATTGACGAATTGATCCCAGATGCATTACGAACCTTTGGTTTGATAAGTTTACCTATACACGAAGTTTCATAATGATACCTTATTTCTAACTCAAGTTATCGTCCGGAAACCGTTAAAAATTGCGTATTTATTTATCTATTTATTTGACGTCGACAAATCTGTAGCTTGTGTTTGCCCAGACATGTCACACGTTATCCAACAGTTAACTCGCGTCGGGTTATATAATTGTAGAAGCTGACAAGTGGTAACTTTTTCTCCTATTTCCATGCTTGTTGATTGATAATGTTGATAACAAAATATTGTTTGACCATTTCTCAAAACGTCATATAAAAATAAAACTCTTGTTGAATAAGTAACTTATGACATTAACGTAAAACAAAACAATCATCATAGATTAAAACACGATTTTGTCAGTATGTTACCGCTTATCAGTCTTATGCCTAAGATCAATAGCACATTTCAAAGTGAAGCACATTCTAATAAACGGTGTAGAGATAGCAGACAGTATAAATAATCGCAGTCCTCCAAAAGCGTGGTTTTCTTCCTAAGAGTTATGGTTTCAGATGGTATAAACGCATGTCACTCAATCGGTTTCAGTTAACAGAAATGTAAAAGTCGACTTGCAGATCGAGTTGCTTTCAATCACAATATAAGTCTGAGCATATTTAGTATGAGGTTTCCTCATTTACCCCAACCCCACCTTCTGTTTTCTCGTAATCTGAATTAGTTTATTTACTTCATTTGCTTCTAAAATAAGTAGTGTGTATCTAAACTAACAAGGATATCATTGGAAACGATGGATGCTCCCAAGCATAACACATGTTCAACAAATGCCTTTAATAGATTTGGAGTTATAGTCTGGACAAAAGTGTTCAAATTAAATGTAATAAAGGGAGGTAATTCAAAATGTAGGTAAGGAAGAGTTATGTTCATAATACAGTGCACTTCCACTCTGTCTTTTTCTTAACTTTCAACAAAATAGCTTTGGAGTTATGTTCAGGACAAAAGTTAAATTCATCAAAAGGAGATAGTTCTGAAAGTAAGCTTGACAGAGATTTTGTTCTTGCACATTTTGATTCCTCTCACTGCATTCTTTCATCGTGTACACTTTCATCATAATCCCCTAAATAGCTTTGTTTAATGTTTGCTGAGAAATAGTTCGGACAAAAATTACATAAAAAAGTATCAAAGGAGCATAATTTTTGAAAAATCACGAACCGGAAAATGCTGGTATTATGCACACCTCCTCTTGGTAGTGAAGCTTCCTATTGAGTTTCAATGAATTCCAGTCAATGGTTGCTGAGAAATAGTCGGGACAAAAATTACTGCTAAAAAGCATCAAAGGGGAATAACTGTTAAAAATCAAAGAACTGGAACATGCCGGTAAAATGCACAGCTCCTCTTGGTAGTGAAGCTTCCTATTGAGTTTCAATGAATTTCAGTCAATGGTTGCTGAGAAATAGTCCGGGCAATATATTACAGCTAAAAAAGGCATCAAAGGGGTATAAATTTGTGAAAAATCACTGAACCGGAACATGCCAGTATCATGCATACTTCCTCTTGGTAGTGAAGCTTCCTATTGAGTTTCATTGAATTGCAGTTAATAACTGCTGTGAAATTGTCCGGACAAAACTTACAGCGAAAGAAGCATCAAAGGGGCATAACTGTGAAAAATCACCGAACCGGAAAATACCTATAATATGCACACCTCCTCTTGGTAGTGAAGCTTCCTATTGAGTTTCAGTGAATTCCAGTTAATAGCTGCTGAGAAATTGTCCAGACAAAATTACCGCGAAAGAAGGATCAAAGGGGCATAACTGTGAAAAATCACTGAACCGGCACATCTCCTCTTGGTAGTGAAGATTCCTATTGAGTTTCAGTGAATTGCAGTTAATAGCTGCTGAGAAATAGTCCCGACAGAAATAACAGATAAACAAGAGGGCCATGATGGCCCTGTATCGCTCACTTGAGTATGACTGCTTTTAACAAAGTTGCTATGGACCTGGTTAATTGACCCCATATTCGAACTTGACCTAGAAATTATTGAAACAATCTCTCTGACAAATTTCAAGGTTATTTGTACTGAAAATGTTACCTCTAGAGTGTTAACAAGGGTTTTCCATATTTGGGCTCTATGACCTAGTTTTTTAACCTAGATGTCCCATATTCGAGCTTGAGCTAGAAATTATCAAAACAATCTCTCTGACAAATTTCCAGGATAATTGGACTGAAAAAGTAGCCTCTAAAGTGTTAACAAGGTTTTTCGATATTTAAGCTCTGTGACCTAGTTTTTGACCCCAGATAACCCATATCCAAACTTGAGCTACAAATCATCAAAAAACCTTTCTGACAAATTTCCAGGACTTTGGACTGAAAATGTAGCCTCTACAGTGTTTACAAAGTTTTTCGATATTTGGGCTCTGTGACCTAGTTTTCTACTCCAGATGATCCATATTCGAACTTGAGCTAGAAACCATAGAATTAGGCTTTCTGACAAATTTCCAGCTTATTTGGAATTAAAATGTTACCTCTAGAGTGTTAACAAGGTTTTTCCATATTTTGGCTTTGTTACATAGTGTTTGACCCAAGATGGCCCATACTCCAATTTGAGCTAGAAATCATCAAAAAAAAAAACTGTCTGACAAATTTCCAGGATATTTGGACTGAAAATGTAACCCCTGGAGTGTTAAAAAGGTTTTTACATATTTGGGCCATGTGACCTAGTTTTTGACACCAGATGACCCATATCCAAATTTGAGCTAGAAATCACTGAAACAACCTTCCTGACAAATTTCCAGGTTATTAAGACTGAAAATGTTACCTCTAGAATGTTAAAAAGGTTTTTCCATATTTGAGCTCTGTGACCTAGTTTTTGAAACAAGATGACCCATATTAAAAAATGACCTAGAAATCCTCAAGGCAACCTTTCTGACAAATTTCCAGATTATTTGGGCTAAAATGTAACATCTAGAGTGTTAACAAGATTTTTCCATATTTGGTCTCTGTGACCTAGTTTTTGAACCCAGATGACCCATATTTGAACTTGTGCTAGAAATCTAAGAAGCAACCTTTCTGACAAATTTCCAGATTATTTGGACTGAAAATGTAACCGCTACAGTGTTAACAAGAAAGTTCTATTTTTGGTCTCTGTGACCAAGTTTTTGAACCCTGATGACCCATATTTGAACTTGTGCTAGAAATCTTAGAAGCAACCTTTCTGACAAATTTCCAGATTATTTGGGCTGAAAATGTAACCTCTAGAGTGTTAACAAGATTTTTCTATTTTTGGGCTCCGTGACCTAGTTTTTGACCCCAGATGACCCATATTCGAATTCGTCCGAGTAATTACTGGGACAAACATCCTGACCAATTTTCGTGACAATTGGAGCAAAAATGTGACCAGTACAGTGTAAACGAACTAAGTGTGAACGGACGACGGACGACGGACATTCATCGATCCTAATAGCTCACCCTGAGCCAGCTCAGGTGGGCTAAAAGCATCAAAGGGGCATAACTTTCTGAAAAATCATTGAACCAGAACATCCCTGTAATTTGAATAGCTCTTCTTGGTAGTGAAGCTTCCTATGAAGTTTTGATTTCGAGTCAGTGGTTGCTGAGAAATAGATCGGACAAAAATGTCAGTTGAAAGGGCATTAAAGGGGCATAACTTTATGAAAAATCAATGGACCAGAACAGGCTGCTAATATGCACAGCTCCTCTTGGCAGTGAAGCTTCCTATTAAGTTTTAGTAAATTCAAGCCAGTGGTTGTTGAGAAATTGTGCGGACAAAATTTCAGGACGGACGGACGGCCGGCCGGACGGACAGACGGACAAGGCGGCGACTAAATGCATCCCTGTAGGGAAGTATAAAAATCAAACATAATGGAGGCTGACAGAAGATTTGCTTAGTTGTGATTTTTATGCGATCGTAAATTTTGATACAACATCCGTTCTTAAATGGAAGGTAGAATGATTACTTAAAAATAACTTGCGACGTCGGGAAATCCCCGGCTTCTGACTGCAGAAATTTCGGTTACTTAATCTTTTCAGAAAGCCGATCCTGAAGTGCAAATAATTCATACTTAAAGAAGGGTTTCAAAAATGTGTACCTCAGAACTTTCGCCTATAATATAAAAGAACTGGAATTCTACGAAATTAATGACGCCTGAATGTAACGCAAATCAGCAGTATTGTAAGTTTATGACATACATGTTTAAATGGACTATAGTGAGCTGTATCATCTGTATAATATTTCAATGATAGAACATAGTAGTGTAACGTTTTTATTTAAACAGCAATAAAATTTAGCTTAACTTATCATAAAATCACGAGGGTCATGATAACCCTATATCGCACACCCGAGTACAGCAGTCACATACTCAGACATTCAAGCTTACGTTCACTTCATGGCAAGTTCCTTTAAGTGGAAAGTTAAAATGTGCAAGCAAAGTTATGAATATAGTTCAAATTTGAGTGTTAAAAACAGCAGTAGGTAAATGTAAGTTGATGTAAAAATGTGCATGTAAATCTGTGTATAATGATGTTGTAAATTTGGAACAGCTCCAAAACCAGAAAGTAGGTAATATAAAGTAAGGCAAAGGTCAAAATTGAAAAATACAATCAAAATTTTAAATATAGGTCAGATTCCAACGTTGTAGCTATATAAAGAAGGAAACTAATCAGTAATTCAAAGTAAGAAGGTCAAGGACTCATTTGAACAAATTTCATCAAACTTTCCATACAACATATAAAACTAATGACCCCTGGGCGGGGTCATTTTTGACTGCCGGTGCCATGAAATGAACAAATCTGGTACAAGAACCACTAGGCATGGCTACATAACAAATATCTAAGACAGAACCTTGAAGTTCAAGACACGAATTTAAAACAAATTCTATTAGTGACCTCAAAGGGGGAACACAGGTGTAAACAAACCGGAAGATAACAATTTGAACAATATTGTTAGAGCTCAACTAGACGATGCACCGTTCTGAATTTCCGAACTCTGGGATTGTGGTTTCATACAAGAAGACTTCTTAAGGTTCTTCTCATTATTTCTTTGTAAGACCTGACCAAGTTAATGACTCCAGAGACTAAATTGAACAGTCTTGGTAGAGGTCTACTAGAAAATGCTACAAAGCAAATTTCAGACAAGAAGATCTTGTTTTTCATTTTTAAGATGCCATAGCATCAGTTTGCATGGAAATTGTGGTAGTTTTTAAATATTATGTAGTTTTTGCAAGTTAATATAATTCAAAATAATTTTGTAAGGCTGATAAGGGATGGTTCCCTAACTCCTACTTAGCCTGCTGACGGGGAGAATAAAAGGGGTTACCCAGTTAGGAGCCTCAAAAAAGATACTTTTATGCCAAAAAAAAAAATCCAAATTTAATCATTTTTTACACCCATTGGTTTCAAGGGTGATCTTGCCTCAAGCAAAAGACGGAAGACAAAACGGAATGTTATCACAATAGCTCACTCCAAGCATCTGTTCAGGTGAGTTTATTAATTGCAAACATTGGGTTTGCTTTCACCTGTATTACGCATTTTATTTTTTGTGGCATTGAATTATTATCAACTGGTATCAACATAATTTCATGTGTGATCCGCATCATAGCTTGTTAATGTTGATGCTTTCAAAACAGTATTTATTGCTTTTCAGGAAAACTATCACATTATACGTTCATTTAACATTATTTGTAACACATTCATATATATCATGATAACTATAAAACTCTGTGCATATATGAACACTTTCTACTGGTGAAAAGATTCACTGCTGTATCTTGTTCAATATATTTTCTGTTAAAGGTCTCCTTTTCTCTGACAAATGAGCCTGACCCTGACATTTTGCTCATGGACCATGTCATCAAGTTTTATGACGATGTAATCTTTTTTAGTTATTGCTTGGAAAGGCAATTAACAACATTATCATGTAAAAGGGTCATAGTTGGAGTTAAAGGAGGTGCATCCGACACTTGCTTCAGTCTTTAAGTTTTTTCCTTACATTTACGATTACCTACAATGCCTGAACAAATATACTAGAAGGTAAAAAGACAATAACCAAAAACATAGTAGAATAGCTTCTTATTTTTTGACAAAATATTACATCCCAATATACTTAAAAATTGCTACCAGATATATAAAAATTGGTATATCAACAATATAATTTTCATAAAAAAGGATAAAAATCAGATCTCACTTTTCTGAATATTTATAGGTATGTACTACACATGACGGCTACTGGAATGTAATCAAATGTAACATGACAACTAATTGAAACAATTCTCTTTGATAAACAACCTATAAATGTTACCATATAAATTAAATCAGAAATTATAGTCCGTTTCAAAGTTTATAGATGGATAGAAATATAGCTTATCACTTTAAAATAAATAGAACTGCCTTCAGAAATACACTATAGTCTTAACCACACCAAACGTGTGACACGCTATATGCACATGGTGAATATCTCCATCAAAAACTTGTTATTCACAAAAGAAATTTACATCTGGAGGCAACTGATTTTACTCTATATTATACCAAGAAACATTCTAGAGACCCACGTTAGTATTGTGTGTCTGTCAAAAATGAGTATTTTCTTTTATTTTTGCGAGTCAATACCTGAAATCTATAGCCAAATGAGAACCCTGAATAGTATAATTATGTCTCAAGGCACATTAATCATCTTTGTATAACAACTTACATCTAACAAGAGAACCATTATGACCTCGCCACAGAACAACTGCACACAAAGCATTTTCATTTAACGGGATCAATATAAAATATGAAAATGCGGAGCTAATACTGATCCCTGTTGCATGATTTCACAATCCCTTAAGTTCCACTCATGAAACAACATGGAAAATATAAAACGGGCCTTGTGGATTGATCAAGATTTCTATAAGTATTTGTCTAAGGGACATGATTTTAGCAACTTGCATATAGTTCCTGATGAAAACATGATGGCTTTTTACATTGAAGAAGATTCTGTTAGGTCTTTTCTTGTCCTGAATGTAAATCGTGTGACCACTGGGGAAGGGGCAATATACTGACCCCAGAAGCATGCTTTTTGCAATCTCTGTAGTGGTTCAATTGACTATGCTATACACTAGGTCTAGGACTCTAGATATTTTCCCAGCTATTTCTTAACCCTCAAACTAAACTGAGACAAGAAATGACCACAGAGCGTAATTTAAACAATTCTGACAAAGATTCACTTGACAATCTTACAATTCCTATTTCCAAAGACCAAGCCTAATGACTTAAAACAAGAAGACCTTTAAAGAATTTTTCTATTCAGGTCTATGAAGTCCACTCTAAAATGCTTCACGCTCAACGCTGGGCCTAATGGTTTCAGAAAACAGGACTATAACATATTTTCTTAGCAAGGCGTATAGGAAGAAACATTATTTACAGAAAAAAGTATACTCAGAAATGCTCACCACGTGAGCTTAAAATGTGCATATCAAATAATTCCTTCATTCCAACTTTATGTTACCTGGCAAGTGTAAATAAGTCTGCCAATGATCATGAAAAACCACAACATCACTTATATCGATATAGAAAGTTATTACATAATACATGTATTATACAATCTAGCGAGTGAAAAGACAACATTATAACTGTTAGTGTGTTTTCTGAGCATTATTCTTTATCATACAAAGCAACTCACAAAATCAAAACAATACACGGACATTATCAATATGACAATTTTAGCTAAGACAGTACATTTTAAAGATGAACAACCCAAGTGTTCATTTGATCTCATATCCATCTATAAAAAGCTGTTTTACATAGATTTGATTTGATGATACCATAACTTGTCATACATGTTACAATGCAGAAAAGCAGAAAATTATTTAAGCTGCAAAGTTTAAATGTGCAAAAAATACCTAGGTTCTGGGCATTATGGTTTTAGAGAACACTTTTAAAAATCCCAATAACGCCATGATTTTGGTACAAAACTACTTTAAAGTGGTAATCCCAAAATATGTAAGCCTTTCGCCTTATGCTTTGAGAGGAAATGTTTTTAAAATCTTAAATAAGGTAAATTACTAATCCCCAGGGCAGGTTACTATTGACCAAGATGCTTGTATTTGATGCTACAGACCTAATATCAAAACTTTAGGCATTTTATTTTCCCAGAAGAAAAACTACTTCATCAGTTAATTACTGACCTGCACAGCGGGGTCACTTTTGACCCTAGCTCCGTAATTTCAACAATTTCTATGGAGATCTGCAAGTCAATGCCATTCATTGAACACTGTACTCTTTTGGTTTTTCACTTGACGATTTTTGCTTTTTTCCAATGCAAGTCTAATGCAAAAGCTAGTGATCCCCTAGGGTGAAGCCAATTTTTACCCTTAAGTGAACATCTAACAACCTAGTTTTACCAAACTATGCTATAATATACTAAAAATCTAGACAACAGGTCCTTCAGTTGCAGAGAAGATTTTGATGCTTCTCCTTGAAATGTCTATGTAAATAATAAAGACCCTAGGAGAGGGACATAATTTGAACAATCGTAGAAGTCTACTAGGCTGACTATATACATGTATATCCAGGGACAAAATCTAAAAGACCTTCTTTAATGTCTACTTGACAATGCTTTGTACAAAATTTTAGAACTCTGGGCTTTGCAATTTTATACACAAAGAATTTTAAATATTTTCCTAAATATCTCTATGTAAAACATGTTACTCCTAAGGCAAGGCCAACAGTCACCACAGGGACATGATTTGAACAATCTTGGTAGGTCAGCTGAGCTGACTATATATCTTATCTCAAAGGCCAAAGTCTGAAAGACCTTGTTAGAGGTCTACTAGACCATGCTTTGTATATAATTTTAGAACTCTAGGCTTTGTGGTTTCACACAGGAAGAATTATAAAGATTTTCCTATATATTTCTATGTAAAACATGTTACTCCTCAAAGGGGCCAATAGTGAACACAGGGACATTATATGAACAAACTTGATAGAAGTCCACTGGACAGTGGTACACACCAGTTTCAGAGCTCTGACTCTACTGTTTTTAGACCTAAATATCAAATGTAATGGAAAAATTTTGTATACTTCTGGAAAGACTTTCTGAAAACCATCTCTCTGAAGCTTTGTCAATATCCATCAGAAGGAGTTGTAGAAGTTGTTGATGAAAATGTTGATGACTGATGGACACCAGAAACAAGTGCAATCACAGCAGTTCCCTTTGAGCATTTTGAGCCTTATTCATCATTGTGTGCAACTTACTTGTTAAACCTTATTATCACATATTAAAACTTACAGTCAAATCACAAGACCAGACACTTCCAACTTCACTTACTCCTGCAGTTACAAATGTAATATCATATGGAAGTACATCAATTTCCACATTTCTACCTGATGAGAGAACTAAATTTACCGGCTCAAATAGAAATTTCACTTTTAATTTGATTTAATAGTTACTCAACACTTTATAAAAATCACCAGGATTATTTAACTGAGATACAATATATAAACAGTCTTCCCCATTAATAGATACAGATGTGATTTTTTCAGTTAGTTCTGTATACAACATGCTTTCCGACACGTCTCCAGCCTCCCTAGTATTGTGACTTCCTAATGAATTGTAACTTGTGCTTGTTTCACTTTGCACCTTACAGACACACAATTTCACATCAACACCTGGGTCGGCACATTCTGAGTATTTACTGTGAGGCGTTATATGGTCAAAACTGCTGAATGAAAATCCAAAATATTTGCTCATTTGAATACTAATGAAGAAGATTTCATCAACACTCTGTCCTTCTGTTTCCACAAATAAGTCCATTTTGGCTGCCATCTGGTTATTCTGAAATATGATAGGGATTTTAAGAAATGCTAAAAAATGCTGTATATCTGTTCAGATTGTAAAAGCAGCTGGCTCAATGGATAAGAAATTATTTACAAACATCAAATAATATTTACGATGTAAATTCATAAATAAAAGTATGCAATAAAATGTTAAACAAAAAAATGATTTCCAAATAGAAAAGGTCCTGCTGCAAACTAGACTATTTTACTACAATTTGTCTATAAATATGCTACACTGCGGAAGACATATCAATGGATGATCAATTACAGCCATAATTGTGAAACTTAGCGAGCAGCTACGAACGGTGTCCTATAAGCCGTTCATTTCTTTTAATATTGATCATGATACCTCGTGAGTTATCTTACAAATGGCTGACAACTCTGTGGAAATTGGCTTTGAAGTTGAAAGTGGCCCCGACATAACAACTGTAAAATCAGGGGTTTAGCTACCATATTTAAACCAAATGGTGATTAACATTATGTAAACGTAGGCTATATTTACACAGATCACTTCAATTAAACAAACACTGAACATAGCAATATATGTAGTATCACTTGTTTAAGTTTATGTTTAAACGACCAAATATCATAATAACGCCATCAATATACGTATTTGTGCATCAGAATCACTAACGAATAATCAAACAGTTCTATTCCGAGAAAAACCTAAGAATGAAAGCAAATTATATCCAATCAAAATTTACCATGATACTATAGAATCCCCTCTCATGACGTGTTCTGCAAGCTTTTGCGATGTCTAGAGGCAATGGATTCCCAAATAATTCTTCAGCAACTTTACAGCCACTCTTGAATGGCTGTTTTCTTCAACAGTCTGCTGTTGTGTTAGACTTAAAACTGTTCTGAAAATTTTCATTTTTTCTCCAATATAAATACAAATTTAATGACTTACACGTACTGAAACTTTTCTCACTGAGCCATTGTAATTTGAATTATTTGATTATGTGATATACTACTTCTTACGTAATTACATTGCTTTCTTGTTCATGTGTAATAAAGCTTTTTCATGAGTATTAAAGATATCACTTTAGGTTGTAAACTTAAAATCGACGATTAGTAATATTACATGATTATAGATAATATATTTATTGGCATTCATCAAAGATGGCATTGAAGTAGAAATAAGAGCTTTGTAGAACAGATGCAATATACACAACCTGCCTAGGCTGCTAACCGTTTATGTCAGAACGTTTACATGGTTCTGCAGAAATATTTGCAAATCATCAAATTCAGCAAGAATAATTATATAACTCTGTGCTGAAACCACAATAAAAGGCTCTTATCGATACTGATATACAAAACACGTTTCAAGAGGGGAGATATTTAAAAAATGGGGCCAGGTAGAGATATGCTTTTTCACACTGCACTTCTTCTTCGTGCCATTTTTTTTATCTGAAGGTTGAAGATAAACCCTTTCATAATATTCAAGTTATGATCTGGACTGGACAAAAATTCATCATCAAGAAGAGGAGTTACGTAAAAACGGGATAAGGTAGACTTATGCTTCTTTGCCATTGAGTCTTGAAACCAGTGATTGAGAGGGCCAATGACTCCTGCGTGTTTAAAATTTGTTATTACGCCCATATGCTAGATTTTGTCAAAGGATTTACTAATATCAACGAAGGCAACAAGTACTTAAAGGCCATTATCAAGAGCTTTACAAAGAGTGTCATATTGTCACGTTGGTTAACAGTAATATCACCAAAAATAAAACCTGATTGAACAGGTGTAAGAAAACTTTCTCGAAGGTGGTTAAACAGATATTTGAAAACGAGTCGCTCAAATACCTTTTCAAGGGTGTTTAGTAAGGATATTTGTCGATAGTTGATTGGTAGAGAAGGATCGTCTTTTTTGAAGATTGCTGCGACATGTGCTTCCTTCCAGCAGGATGGTACTTTACAGCACTGAAAAGAGTAATTATATAAATGGCGGGGAAGAGATAGTTCAAGTGAACATTCATGCAGATTTCTATAGCTTATTCCATTAGAACCCGATGCCTTATCAGTGTTAACGACTTACAGGACGTCTTCTTTTTAGAATGTATTAGCTGAATTTGAGAAAGTGTATTCTGTGCCAAAGTAGGTCCAGTGTCAGGTGTATCTGTGTCTGATTTGTCGATGTATGTTAAATAAAATACTCGTTTAAAAGGTTTGCTTTGCTATCATTTGAGAAGTATAGCTCATGAGTTATTGGATCTTTTAATTAAAGGGGGAATTGTTTCAGTGGTAAAGGAAGATATGAATGTTTTTAGAGTTTCCCATTCCTTGTAAGAAAGAGAATTTTGTTTTAGTTGTGTAGCCAAACAGAGAAATGTTGAGTCTTCGCCTCCCATTTGAGATAATTGTTTGATTTCTGAATTGTTTAAATTTCAACCAGTGATATTGATTGTGTTTGCTTTGCTCTTTGTATAGTCGTTTGCTTGTATGAATATGAACTCTTATATTATTTGTCATCCAAGGTACATGTAAAGGTCGTATATTTACTATTTCATTTGGTATATTTGGTTTTACTATATCCATTATTTTAGATGTAATGTTGTTAGCATATTTATCAATATCAGGATCAACACAATCATTCCAGTTAAACACTTACATCTGTACGAAGTTGCTCATATTCGCCGTGTTTATACTCCTAGATAAGTCATCTAAAAGTATTCTGATTAGTTTTTATTTAATTTGAGGAACTGGAACATGTAAACGATATAATTTTGTTGTAGAAAATGATCACCAACACCAGAATGAATTATATTGTTTTTATTTGAAAAAAAAGACTCTGAAGGTTCTGCAAAATGAGTGGTTCTTCGATTATTTGTTCTAGACCGAACTATTGTGTAATGGATACTATTTTTCTATTTTATTTAGTATTTAACGTATCGTGATTGAAATATCCGGTGATTGCTATGTCTGAGATATTTGAATCGACGGCAAGAGATATAGAGTCCTCAATAAGAGTGTAATATTGTTAGGTTGTGAACTTACCAGTTCCAAATCTTTGACTATTTATCCTAGCTTTAAGAACTTCTAGTATTGGCAGGATTTATTTTTTCTGTGTTTCACTTAATGCCATTTAAAGTTGAATGAAACGAGTCATAAAATTGTATAAATATGTAATGACCAAGGTGTAATCACAGATCAACAACATACCACACGAATCCATGCTCGTTTAATCTTTTTAAAACTTGTTTACATTTTGGAACTGTCATCGGATTCCGCTACATGAGGTATGATTTACTGTATTTTCACTTTCCATGAATGAATGTCTGTATTTCCGATTTGAATCTATCCAGCACTGATTTAAGTCACATGAATGAATGAATGTCTGTATTTCCGATTTGAATCTATCCAGCACTGATTTAAGTCACATTCTGATGTTTTTCAAACCTTTAGATATTGTTAAAACTTTAATTATTTTCACATGTTTTCTCTACGAATTGTAACTTCCTGCTTGGAAGAGTCCATTTTGAACTGCATTGTGGGACTGTTTACTTGCGTTACTAAGCAAAAGAATATTGTTGTAGTCTGCTTTAATCATCTCTTAACATGTTTAAACCCTCTACAAGTAACAGATTCAACCCATTGGTACATAATTTGTTCTTTTTTAAATGCATAAGTCTATGAGAAATAATTTCAGAGTTTTAACTTATGATTTTTAGCAGTAACCAATATTTAGGTTGAAAATGACCAACGTTTGGTTAACAACCAAGATTGGTCAATGACCAGTTCCTTGGTCAGTGACCAAAAATTAACCTTTTTACCATTTTTATTGGTCTTTTTATCCATTTTAACCCATTTGGTCATGGTTACTTGGTCAGTTTTCTCTTTTTGGTATAAAAGGGGCAGATTTTTGACCAACGGGGTTGGTTGGTCTTTGAAATTTTGAACATTAGCACATTAGCACGTTATACTGTTTCCAGTCTCTGAGCTGAAAATGCAAAGTTATGCTAGCACTGAAGTAAGAGTTTTTCTATGAAATATTTAGATAGACAAACGAATGAATTTTCAACTAAGAAAAGTTAAATCTTAAGGACAGAGAAATACTTTACACAATTTGATATATTTTTACAACTTTTATTGAGAGAACTTTGATGAACACTTCTTTAGGTATGGAAAACCAATCTGTCAAAATTGATTAGCACTCGTTCAGTTTGTTGCATGTCTGCTAGTTAGAAATTGTAACATTTATGTGTCAAATTGCCATAAATTTGTGATTGTCAATTAAAAGTGGATATTTAAGACTGTCAAGACAGAACTGATTATTTGCAAATGAACTTTGAACTTTGTACTCCACTGTGTGTTATTTATTGGAGAATAATTTATTAAATCAAATTGAACCTTTAGCAGTTTTTATTGTACCTGACATAGTTCTCCTAATTAGTAACATCCAAGACTTGTGACCAGGGCAGCCTACCCTAAGTTAGCAAATCAGAACTACCTAACAGTCCAGTAGAAGTTACCATAGAGAGTGACCCTGACTGTTACACCTGTTTCCCTTTAACCATTATCTAACCAGTTATTGTCTACAGATAGACCCTGAGGCACGACAATATATTATATCTGAATTTGGAGAAAGATAGAATAGCCCAAAGAGAACGTGCTTTTGGTTATCAAGAATGAATTCAATCCATATACATTCTAAATCATATCTTCTAATATAATGAAGGTTGTTTTTTAACATATAAGATAACGCCCCCATGTCGATCTTTCCGCTCTGGGGTTGAGAAGGATAATAAATTAAGATCATTGGTTGGGACGACCTGACTGAGCCAAGTTTCGTAGAAGGCTAAAATACCAAAGTCTCGAAGTTCTGTAAATATAAGATAAAGTTTATTACTTATGCTTTGGACATTCAGGTGTACGTATGATAGATAATGTTGTGTACTAAAAACGTCAGAGTTATTTGAGAGTGGTTTGTGCTAGAAAAACTCATAGAATCTGGTCAAGGATTTTCATGAATGTCACCAGCTACCAATAGGAGAAAAAATTACCAAGTACAAAAGAGTGGTATATAATATAGTTTAGCTACTGCATACGTAAAGCACAGGTTACGATAGAACTTATCGAGATTTGGTCATGTTTTTTTTTGTGATAGATATATTGTTTAAGGGCATGTTGATTCGAGGCTTCTAGTGTTCCAAAGTACAGAGACCATACTAAGACTGGGGAGTTATGTTACAAATCAATAATTTGTGAGTGAAGATAAGGAGCAGCCCATAATAATTGTCCCTGACTGTTACACCTGTTTCCCTTTAACCATTATCTAACCAGTCATTGTCTACAGATAGACCCTGAGGCACGACAATTTTTGGTGGCAGCGGTGGGATCCAGTAATTCAATTATCTGGATCCAGTGGTACGAGCCTCTCCAAGATGGAAACATATTCTTCAAGGGACCCAGAAGCTGTAGACAGTAAAGGACAAGTCTTCTTTAATTTGCCAGAACAAGCTCAAGTTTTAGAGGGAGAAAGAGAATGTTGAGACAGTTTAGAAGTTGATCATATCTCGGAGGCATCATATTTAACAGTAGAAAGGGCCAGTGCTGGTGTGAACACTGCGACGGAGTTTAAGGTCGGTGAGAACAGTCCAATGGAACATGTTAACAACATGATACGTGATGTCAGTGGCGCACTCAAAGATGTTGTGGCTCAGTTAAAGATACTTTCGCAACAGCAAACCAACCCAGACAGAGGAGCCCCAGCCCACACAAGGTGTGACCTTCCAGTACCTACACAAGGGTATGACAGAGGAGTACCTCAAGCTGAACCTAACATCTGGGCAAGACAAGATAACAGATTTTTAAGGAATGCACCATATAACAGCAATGAAAACAACAGGTATACTGAATATAATCAAAACAATATTGGTTATATGGTGGGTGATGGTGTTCAGAGAGAGCAGAACAGAGTAAGTGATGGAAATTGGTATTATAGCAATAGCGGTGCTGCAAGAAATGAGTATCCGCAGCAGTTTAGACCAGGGCCAAGGCGAGGGTATCTATATCATACACCCAGATATACAGATATGAAGATACCACCTTTTACAGGCAAGGAAGACTGGACAGTTTGGTCAGCCAAATTTGAAGCTATGGCAAGAAGATATGCATGGGATGAAGAAGACCGGTTAGATAATCTCCTGCCACGTATCGAAGGACAGGCAAGTGAATTCGTTTTCTCACAGCTTCCACCAGAGGTACTGAATGATTATACTCAGCTAATATCAGAGATATCAAGACGTTACCGCATGATAGAAACCAGTAGGTCATTTGCTGCTAAGTTTAGCAGAAGAAGTCAGAAGCCAGGAGAGAAGGTTGAAGAGTATGCGGCAGATCTCAAGCGACTTTATGACAAGGCTCATGGTTACAGGGACAGACTAACCCGTGATGAAGATTTAGTGAGACGATTTTTAGATGGTCTTCTGGACCCAGAGGTGAAATTTGAGGTTGAATATCACAAGGACCCAAGAGATATAGATGAGGCGGTTTACCATGTAGTCAGCTTTATACAAACAAAGAATTGGTGCAAAGGTGAGAGACAAGCTAGGTATAGCGCAAGACGTGCAACCTCAACACAAGGTAACCAAGATGGGATAGACCACAACACGCAGAAAGTTAACCTAGTTACAAGACCAGGGGAGTCAAATGGAACAACTCCAAAGCTAAGATCAAGGGAAAGGTCAACAGAGCAGATTGGACTCACAAATATACAGGATGAGCTTTTACAGAATCTGATGAGACGGCTAGAGAAGTTGGAAAAAGTGACTACCAGAAGTACAGAAAAGAAAATTATAAAAGAAGTTGAGTGTTACTGTTGCCATCAAAAGGGACATTATGCACGTGACTGCCCAGCTAAAGGAATAAAGAACACAAGAAATGAAGCATCAGAACGACAGAGAGGCAAAGATCAACCTTTAAACTTAAAGGGACCATCTCTTGTGCCCAAAGGGAGGTCCAATTAAGTGAGAATAAGTATTTAGATGAGGGCAGCAGAAATTTTGTAGATGTAAAAGTATCTGAGGTCAATCAGATGAACATGTCAGGGCCATCGAAGAAGCTTTTTAAAGGTATGGTTGGGAATGAGCCTGTAATATTCACCGCTGATACAGGGGCTTCAAAGACCATTTTATCTTACAAGGTATACCAGAAACTGAAGGATGGTGAGAGGCCATCTTTGGAGCACTCGTCTGGATTACGAGGAGCTGGAGGCTCTAAGATAAAAGAATGGGGTAAAGGTGTTTTTAGTCTTACACTAGGGCATGTGAGGCTAGAATCAGAAATGGTGGTGGCTGACATAGAAGATGATGCGCTTCTTGGCTGTGATGTTTTGGCAGGGAGTGAAACAGGACCAGCAGGTATTTTACTGAGCCAAAATGTAATTGTACTAAAAGGCAAGAAGATTTCTTGTGTGCCAAAGATTAAGTCTAAATCAAAAAGAACAAGAAAGGTGGTTGTTGCTGATGATGTCACAATTCCGGGAAAGACAGAGGCATTGGTAGATGTTTTCATTGAGAGAGTAGAAGATGATGATCTTGACAGGGAAGCACACTACCTGGTAGAGGCCAGTAACTGTTTTAAAGAAAGATACAAGTTAGCAATGGCATCAACTCTTGTAGATATTAACCACTCGGCTACTAGCAAAGTAAGAGTCATGAATCCTTATACTTCAGATACATTTTTGAGACAAGATGCAATCATAGGTACAGCTGAAAAAATTGAGACTGTCATTAGTACTATTACCGAAAGGGAGCATAAAGATGAAGAAGACAACATTTACAGAGTACGTAGAATACAGACGGTCAGCAAGGAATGCACAGCTACACAGTTTCCTTGGAAAGAAGTAAAAAGTAATGAGGTACCTGAACATCTAAAAGAGATGTATGAAAAGTCCACAGGGGACAAACCAGAGTATGAGAAAGGAATTATTGCGGGACTTTTGGTTAAATATGCAGATGTTTTTTCTAGAAATGAATGGGACCTAGGATTGACCCACCTTGCAGAACATCCTATAAACACAGGAGATGCAGCACCTATCAAGCAGAGACCTAGACGTGTACCACTTGCCTATGCAGAAGAAGAGAAAAAGGCTATTGAAGACCTTATACAAAAGGGGGTTATAAGAAAAAGCACCTCCCCGTGGGCCTCACCACTAGTTCATGTAAAGAAGAAATCTGGTGCTATTAGGCCTTGCGTAGACTATCGGCGAGTTAATGCATTGGTTAAACCAGATGGTTTTCCCCTCCCAAGAGTACAAGACTGTTTGGATGCAGTAGCAGGCTCTACGCTGTACAGCAGCTTTGATCTCACAAGTGGATATTTCCAGATTCCTCTGAAACCTGATATTCAGAAAACTGCTTTCTGTAGTAAATTTGGGCACTATGAGATGACCAGAATGCCATTCGGACTTAACAACGCAGCTGGTACATTCCAAAGGACAATGGAACTAGCCCTCCAAGGATTACAGTGGGAGACCTGTCTGGTGTATATCGACGACATAATTGTTTTTGGTCGTAACTTTGATGAACATGTCAGTCGTGTAGCTGAAGTTCTTGAAAGAATTAAGACAGCTGGATTAAAATTAAAGCCTGAAAAATGTTCAATGCTACAAACAGAAGTTATCTTTCTAGGTCATATAGTCTCAGGGAAAGGAATACGTCCAGAACCAAATAACGTGTCAAAAATAATTAACTGGCCACGCCCTCAAAATGCCAAACAGGTGAAACAGTTTGTGGCCACTGGCTCGTATTATAGGCGCTTTGTCAAGGACTTTGCAAAAATTGCCAAGCCATTGACAGAACTGACAAAACTAGGTAAAGAATTTATTTGGGACAAACAGTGCGAAGATGCATTCCAACAGCTCAAAGCAGTCCTGGTGAGTCCTGAGATAATGGGGTACCCTCTAAATGATGGTGGGCAATTTCTTTTAGATGTGGATGGCTCAGGTATTGGTATAGGTGGCGTTCTTAGTCAGATTCAAGACGGACGGGAGCGTGTCATAGCATATGCTAGCAGAGGTCTCAATAAAGCCGAAAAGAATTATTGCGTAACTGGAAGGAGTTACTGGCTGTAGTTTACTTCACCCAGTACTTCAGACAGTATTTATTAGGTAGAAGGTTCAAGATTCGAACTGACCATCAAGCTTTAGTCTGGCTATTTAAGCTTAAAGAACCAAGCGGAAAGATCGCTCGTTGGGTAGAAATTTTGGCGGCGTATGATTTTGAAATTGAATATCGACCAGGTAAGAAACAAGGTCACTTTGACGCGTTATCTCGGTGTGAAACCCCACACGACTGCACGTGTGCAGAGGTGGATATGTCAGAACCATTGAAGTGTGGCCCATGCCGAAAATGTAGAAGAAGGGCTGAAACCATGGCTTTTGAGAATCAGATCCAAAGCAGCAACTCCAGTTTAACTCGTAATGAGGATACAAAGAAAGACTTGCCAAGCACTCTGAAAGTGGTATCAGCTGATGACCAAGAAAAGCAAAGCACTTCAAGTTCTTCTTCAACAGAGGAGTCCAGACCTTCATTTATTGGTCAATGGTTTAAGGAATACACCATGGAAGATATGAGTGCCCTCCAGCAGAAGGATCCAGACATTGCTCCAATTCTGAAAGCTAAACTAGAGGCCGTAAGACCAACTAAAGAAGAAATGGCTAGTGAAAGTCAGGCAACACGACATTACTGGATCATCTGGGACAACCTGTATCTGCGAAACAGAACCCTATACAAGACATATGAGAAAATAAATCAGACCGACTCATACCACCAATTAATTCTACCAAGAGCCTTGAAGGAAGAAGTCATGCATCAGATGCACAATTCACTGTTGTCTGGCCATTTAGGAACCAAGAAAACCATGGCACAAGTAGCACAAAGATTCTACTGGTACAGCATGAAAGAAGACATTAACCTATACATCCTCAGGTGTGACACGTGTGCAGCTGATAGGGTACCAAAGAAGCCTCCCAGAGCACCAATGGGACACTTACCAAGTGGAGCCCGTTGGGACACCCTAGCCTTAGATTTTGTTGGACCCCTTCCTATTACGCCCAGAGGGAACAGATACATTTTGACAATGACAGATCACTTCACGAAATATGTGGAAATAATGGCCATGACCAGCCAGTCTGCGGAAGAGTGTACATCAAAGCTGTTGAACCACGTCATTGCAAGATGGGGCGCACCTTTATCAATACATTCAGATCAAGGTGGCACTTTTGAAAGTAGGGTCTTCAAACAACTCTGTGAAATGCTGGAAGTTCGTAAAACTCGTACAAGCCCAAGACACCCAAGAGCTAATGGCCAGTGTGAACGGTTCAATGGGACGCTAATCAAAATGGTTAAAGCTTTCCTTACTGATGAACAAGATGAATGGGATTTGAACCTTGGCTGTCTTGCATGTGCATACCGTACTACTCCAAATGCTTCAACAAAGCTGACCCCAAATCTCCTTTGTATTGGTCGTGAAATTAGACTTCCTGCTGATCTGATCTATAATAAATGTACAGTAGAAGTTCCAAGTGAACCACCCAAGTATGTTGAGTATGTAGAGCCTATAAGGCAGAGAATGCTTCATGCACATGATGTGGCTAGACGATATCTCAAAGCCAGTGCCAAGCGCAGCAAGAATTTTTATGACTGCAAGTCAGTGCTTCATACCTACAGTATAGGTGACCCAGTTTGGTGTTTACATGAAACCAAGAGTGTTGGAATAGCACCAAAACTTGAAAAGAAGTATGCCGGTCCATATTTAGTTAAAGAAAAGCGTTCAGCTGTAAATTATATATTGCAAATAAATAAACAAGGACAAGAAAAGCTTGTGCACCATGATAAAATTAAGGCTTATGAGGGAATCCAACTGCCAAAATGGATAACAAAAGTACAGAAGAAACTGAGAAAACAATAGAAACAATGACCAGAGCGTACAGGATGTGATGTCTTCATTTTTTTTTCAAAATTAAAAGTTTAACTGTAACAAATTGTGATATACATGTATATGTAACTTGTGTAATTTTGTAACTTGTTGTTAACTTTCTGTATCTTTATTCAGAAAGATACAATGTACGTGGACATGCCAATAACAAACTGAACTGGATGCTGAATTTAGCCACAATCATGCTGTATCTATAGTTTAAATATCTTGAAGTGATCTCAGTAGTAAAGCTACAAATTTACAGTTTATTAATTGGAACTCAAGTGTGCTAATAGTTTACAGTCATGGTTACATTTGAGTGCTAAAAGTTGTCTGGATAAACAGCTGAAAATATATTATTAATTTAACTAAACGTACATTTAATTTTTCTAGTGAATTAACTATTTACTATGTATTTGTGAGAAATTGCTTTGCCGAGTTAGATAAGAATTAATAAACAGGAAGTGTTTTCTGGGAAAAGGAATATAAGCAGGCAAATATGAGTTTAAAACGAAGATATACTAAAAGTTTCAATAACTTCCAACTATAATGGAGAATACTTTAGACTTACAGTGCAAGATCAGTAATGGTACATGTATCTCTTCACCAAAAAGCATTAGAGAGCTATAATCCAATCATTCTTTTTAGACTTCAAGTTCAAGAGGGAAATCTTCATACGAGGGAAGAGCCTACCAGTGCAAATGGTGTTTTAAGGTGGATCGCAAGGGGAGGACTATAGCTCATATCCTCAAACATCATGTTCCTTTTGACAGAGTGCCTTATTCCTGTTCCTTGTGCAGCTTTCGTTGTCAAGACAAAGAGACTCTGGTGACCCACATAAATCGTTATAGAAGACACCGAGATGAGGTTCAGAAAAGGGGTGGAAGAATTGACCACAGTCAGATTCTAAAAGAAAGTGACAACCCACAGTTCATTGGGGAAGATGACATGCTTCTGATGACCAGGGAGGAATCAGGGAGGCATTTCGGGAGACTGGAAGACCCATTGGAAGAACAGGATGACATCTATGCCGACGACGATGATGATCTTGATATGCTGATGCTTCCGCAATGGGCCAAAGATGTTCCTTTAAACAAGTTTGAAGCGCCTTTTACTGCCACCCGTTTGTCTTCACCAGCAGTACCTATATGCAGACCACTTTTACAGGCTTACAGTTCACCAAGCCATGTTTCATTACCTGCTCCAAGTCAGTTTACCTCCAGTCTAGCTCCAACACCTTCAGTCGGTTTAATCCCTAATACATTCTACGGTCATGCAAATTTGTCAACTTCACAGCCTTTGACAACAATATGCTTACAAGACCTTGTTCCTTCCGTATCATCCTCACAGCAATTAACGTCTAATCTCGGACAGTTTAGACCAGTTTCATCTAAACCAGTGACAACAGAAGTAGCTACACCAGTGCTAGATGAAAAAGAGTCAACAGGTTTTGAGGATATTTTGCCAGATCTTCTTAAGGCAGCCTCCGATACTGACCCCTTGATGGCAGAAATCCATCAAGAGTCAAAGCTAGGAAAAAGATCCAGTGAAGAGGAGGGAGGAGCAACAAAGAAAGCAAGGGGGAATGACCAAACCAGCACTTCATGTCCTAATAGTCTTAATTTCACTCCACTGGTAACTGCAATTGAGAAGGCAACTCACAGTATTGTTGAATCTATGGACCGAAACAGTCGAGCCATCAGGTGTCATGACAAAACCTTATCGGAACTGGTGTCTGGTGTAAGAAGAATAGAAAGAATTCTCGAAGCACAGTCAGACAAACGAAGGTCTCCATTCAGGGAAAGTAGAAGGGACAGTAAGGAAAACATTAAACCATCTGTTAAGAGTACTGTTAACAGAGTGACTGACAAAAAGTAATCTTGTAATTATTACATAATGCAGGGATTAAAAGGTTGTTTCAACAAATTTAAACAGATCTGATACAATAAACATTTTGCTTTAAACAAACGATCAACATCAGTGTTTCAGAACAATAACATTCTAATTACATGAACTGGTATATTACACTTCAAGAAGTGAAATGCCTATTTAATGCATTACTGAAGTAGATCAATACTGGAATGGAACTTTATGAACCTCATTCACCATTGTATATGTTTTATTGGAGAAGGAACTTATATTCACTGTTTACACTAGTTGATTTAACGTTTACTGTGACATTGTGTTTAAATATACTCATTAAAATGAGCAGACTGTCTAAAGAAATACAGGACATTTTTAGTATTTAAAGTATCATAATTCATTGATACTTACCTTGTTAAGTTTTGAACTATTATCGTTCTGAACTATTGTTATTGTTGAAATTGTTATTTTAGAGGTTTTTGATTGAGCTGGTTAATTAAGGCTTCTTGAATTTTAATGTTTGAATCAAAATCTAGTCAGATTTATGTTGTTAGTTGTTTTAAGATTGCAAAATGCATCTGTCTACCTATTTTACTTTTATGTAACTATATAAAAGTAGGTTAATTGGTTCAAGTCATACAATTGGTAAATATATCTATAAATATTCGGCAATCGGAGTTTTGCCTCTAAAAGAAGGGGGTAATGTTAGGTTGTGAACTTACCAGTTCCAAATCTTTGACTATTTATCCTAGCTTTAAGAACTTCTAGTATTGGCAGGATTTATTTTTTCTGTGTTCCACTTAATGCCATTTAAAGTTGAATGCAACGAGTCATAAAATTGTATAAATATGTGTTGACCAAGGTGTAATCACAGATCAACAACATACCACACGAATCCATGCTCGTTTAATCTTTTTAAAACTTGTTTACATTTTGGAACTGTCATCGGATTCCGCTACATGAGGTATGATTTACTGTATTTTCACTTTCCATGAATGCATGTCTGTATTTCCGATTTGAATCTATCCAGCACTGATTTAAGTCACATTCTGATGTTTTTCAAACCTTTAGAAATTGTTAAAACTTTAATTATTTTCACATGTTTTCTCTACGAATTGTAACTTCCTGCTTGGAAGAGTCCATTTTGAACTGCATTGTGGGACTGTTTACTTGCGTTACTAAGCAAAAGAATATTGTTGTAGTCTGCTTTAATCATCTCTTAACATGTTTAAACCCTCTACAAGTAACAGATTCAACCCATTGGTACATAATTTGTTCTTTTTTAAATGCATAAGTCTATGAGAAATAATTTCAGAGTTTTAATTATGATTTTTAGCAGTAACCAATATTTAGGTTGAAAATGACCAACGTTTGGTTAACAACCAAGATTGGTCAATGACCAGTTCCTTGGTCAGTGACCAAAAATTAACCTTTTTACCATTTTTTTTGGTCTTTTTATCCATTTTAACCCATTTGGTCATGGTTACTTGGTCA
Source organism: Cyclina sinensis (assembly GCA_012932295.1). NCBI lineage: Eukaryota > Metazoa > Mollusca > Bivalvia > Venerida > Veneridae > Cyclina > Cyclina sinensis. Next base: position 31,688,957 of record JAAONU010000014.1, on the reverse strand, counting down.
GTTTTCTCTTTTTGGTATAAAAGGGGCATATTTTTGACCAACGGGGTTGGTTGGTCTTTGAAATTTTGAACATTAGCACATTAGCACGTTATACTGTTTCCAGTCTCTGAGCTGAAAATGCAAAGTTATGCTAGCACTGAAGTAAGAGTTTTTCTATGAAATATTTAGATAGACAAACGAATGAATTTTCAACTAAGAAAAGTTAAATCTTAAGGACAGAGAAATACTTTACACAATTTGATATATTTTTACAACTTTTATTGAGAGAACTTTGATGAACACTTCTTTAGGTATGGAAAACCAATCTGTCAAAATTGATTAGCACTCGTTCAGTTTGTTGCATGTCTGCTAGTTAGAAATTGTAACATTTATGTGTCAAATTGCCATAAATTTGTGATTGTCAATTAAAAGTGGATATTTAAGACTGTCAAGACAGAACTGATTATTTGCAAATGAACTTTGAACTTTGTACTCCACTGTGTGTTATTTATTGGAGAATAATTTATTAAATCAAATTGAACCTTTAGCAGTTTTTATTGTACCTGACATAGTTCTCCTAATTAGTAACATCCAAGACTTGTGACCAGGGCAGCCTACCCTAAGTTAGCAAATCAGAACTACCTAACAGTCCAGTAGAAGTTACCATAGAGAGTGACCCTGACTGTTACACCTGTTTCCCTTTAACCATTATCTAACCAGTCATTGTCTACAGATAGACCCTGAGGCACGACAATATATTATATCTGAATTTGGAGAAAGATAGAATAGCCCAAAGAGAACGTGCTTTTGGTTATCAAGAATGAATTCAATCCATATACATTCTAAATCATATCTTCTAATATAATGAAGGTTGTTTTTTAACATATAAGATAACGCCCCCATGTCGATCTTTCCGCTCTGGGGTTGAGAAGGATAATAAATTAAGATCATTGGTTGGGACGACCTGACTGAGCCAAGTTTCGTAGAAGGCTAAAATACCAAAGTCTCGAAGTTCTGTAAATATAAGATAAAGTTTATTACTTATGCTTTGGACATTCAGGTGTACGTATGATAGATAATGTTGTGTACTAAAAACGTCAGAGTTATTTGAGAGTGGTTTGTGCTAGAAAAACTCATAGAATCTGGTCAAGGATTTTCATGAATGTCACCAGCTACCAATAGGAGAAAAAATTACCAAGTACAAAAGAGTGGTATATAATATAGTTTAGCTACTGCATACGTAAAGCACAGGTTACGATAGAACTTATCGAGATTTGGTCATGTTTTTTTTTGTAATAGATATATTGTTTAAGCGCATGTTGATTCGAGGCTTCTAGTGTTCCAAAGTACAGAGACCATACTAAGACTGGGGAGTTATAAATGTTACAAATCAATAATTTGTGAGTGAAGATAAGGAGCAGCCCATAATAATTGTACTTGCGCATGACGGTAACAGGATCTGCATGTTTTTAGTTATGTGATAGAGGAGATGCGAGTCAAGGAAAAGGTGGTTACCGTAATGAACATGATGTTGTTACAAGAGGTATACGTGTACACAACATGGATACATTATGTTAAAAATATTGATAGTGGTGTGACAAGGGATAATGATAGAAGGGAAGAACATAAGTTTTTGAGTAGAGTGGAGCAGAAGAGATAGTGAATCATAGCGAAAATGATATAGCGAGAGTAATGTGAGTGTATCTGAGAAGTGAATATCGAAAAGTAAGATGGAATCAATTGATTTCATAGTTTATTTTTTAGAGTACATGTTAGTATCTTAACAGAAATATACAACTGGTATTTCCATAATAAACATGCTTTTCCAAAATTCAATACTAACATTTTGCAATACAATGTATACTGACGGAAAAATATAACTGTGCATACTTCAAGGTATAGAATTTTTTTTAATATTAGGAATAGTAACATAAAACTTTGCAAATTAGCCAATCAACGTTTTATTTCTAACAATCAATACAAACACTTCATCATGTAAAACAATTTTTACAGTAACAAGGCGCAGAAGTTGACAGGTATGAAATCTGATTTCACAAGGTCAGTATCGTGTGTGGCCTCCATTGGCGTTCAAGCAAGCACGGCAGCGACGAGGCATAGAGGCAACTAAGTTGGCGATAACTGCCTGTGGAATGGTGTTCCAGATGTTGACCAATGTCTGCGCTAGTTGGTCCAGCGTGAGAGGTTGGTTACGTCTTTGACGGAGGCGTCTCTTCATCTCATCCCAAACGTGCTCAATTGGTGAAAGATCTGGTGAAACAGCGGGCCAGGGTAAGACACTCACGTTTTGGTGAGCCAGAAACCCGGTAACTACACGTGCTACATGTGGCCGAGCGTTGTCTTGTTGAAACGTCATGTTACGCCCTTGACGTTGAAGAAATGGCAGCACGTGGGGTATGACAATCTCATCTCTGTAACGAACACCCGTTAAATTGCCACGGACAATTACAAGCTGGGTCCTGCCTTGAGATGAGATACCTCCCCAAACCATTATCGACCCACCACCACCAAAACGTTGACGTTGAAAAACACAGGGATCCAAGTAACGTTCTCCGCGACGCCTGTATACACGAACTCGTCCGTCCGAACTTTCTAAGTGAAACCGCGACTCGTCAGTAAACAGAACATTATTCCAATATGCTCTTGGAAGCCTTAGATACTGTCTGCACCACTGACGTCGACGTTGTCGATGACGTAAGAGAAGAGTAGGACGTATCGCAGGACGTCGTGGAGTAATGCTGTGCTCTCTTAATCGGTTTCTAACAGTTCGTCCACTGATAGGTCTCAAGCCAGGAATTGTTCGTGCTGTTAATGTGGCCGGTTGAAATCGAGTCCGTAGGTGTGTAAGCCGGATATAATTGTCTTGACGGATTGACGTCACACGTGGACGCCCTGGACGTGGTAGATCACGGACGTTGCCACGTTGCTGAAATCGTCGCCAAAGTGCTGATATGGTGTTTCGGTGAACACCAAAACGCTGCGCAACCGCATTTTCAGCAATGCCTGCTTGGAGCATACCGACGGCACGTAGGCGATCATTTTCTGAGATGACTTAAAGACTCAAAGACTCAAAATCCAAATGAAGGTGTTTTTCTGAACTGCTGGGTAGCTCACTATAATTTGACGGTTAAAATAACTCGAAACAGCATGTACGAGGATGTTAACATAAAGAAACACGTAAAAAGCGCGACCGTTACGGGCTATAAATTTTGCACGTGCAACTCGCGAAAAGCAGTATTATTGAAACAAGATTACCTTGTGAATTACACAAAAGAAATCTGCTAAAATAATTTTATACCTAATAAAAGATATTAAGTATTTTAGTGTGCACAGTTATATTTTTCCGTCAGTATATATTTAAACCATGACGATAGTATACAATTGGTAAGAAATTAATCATAATTGCTCTTTGAAGATATTTTGAGTAGACGTAAGTCGAAATTCCAGATATTAATAGTTCATAATACTATATACAGAAAGTATATAGATGTATAGTTCATTACACTATATACAGAAAATATATGTAGTCGCAGAAGCAATGCGAGGACAGTGTCCATGGCTGAGTGCAAAAGATAAAAAAAAAGAAAAAGAAGACACGATCAAGATACATAGTCATATGCTTAAATGGCTCTAATACGAGTATAATACTGGAGAGTGATTTCATCATTGTTTAATGTAACACGTCAGAAATCAAAAAAATGTAACGTACGTGCGCTAATGATACATATCTTATATAAATTATACTTCAGTTATAATGCAACCAGGCTTACACTCTTATCATCTAAACTGTAAAAAATAACGTGGTTTTTAGTCTATATCTCCTTTTCTGTTGTTCAATTGTATAACAAAAACTTACAATGCTTACACTCTCATGCTCCCAATGTTTTTGTGTTTAATTGTAAAAATAAACTAAGATTATATTAACCGATTCAAAGATAGTTTGAAGCTTGGATGCGTAATATCAAGGAAAACAATATATAAGACAGTTCCTACAAATAATATAACATTCGAATGACAATACGTTCAGTAACTCCTACGGTTGATACACAGCAACAAGCAGGCACAAAAAGTCTGGCGCTGGACTAAATGTCTGTTTGCTGGATATAAGTGATGGTTATTATAATGTTTTTTATTTTTATTTTTTTAATTCATATGAATTTGATTTCATTCGCCTTTTAAACATTTTTTTTGTATTACAGTAAAACAGTTTTTTTATTGAAGAATAGAAAAACCAAGTCAAATGTAATGAGTACGGAACCACTTCCAGTAATACACCAAGAAATTAGTCGAAATGTCCTTCAAAATAATTTAAGTAAAATCACCACAGCTGCCAGTTCTAAATTCAAATTGCGTACGATACTTTCACTAGGTTAACATTCTCTGCAATGGTAGAATTATATTGCGCTTTTTTTAATACATAAGTCAACTATTTCATGAAAAAATAGTGTATCTGAAATGTATGAAGTAAATCAACGTCATTTTTCGATGCCCATAAACTCATTTCTTCCAGCAAGAATATCGTAGAGAGGAAAACACAGATTTGTCAATTTAATTCAGATGTGTTCATCAAAAATCATCAACAAAATCACTTTTTGATATAACGTTGCTCAATGTTCACACTCATCTATTTCCTTTCTTTGAGAATGGTGTGACATGTATATAGTTGTTCATTGCATGCCTGTTCATCAGTATAAGTCTGGTCAGCCTTTAGAAGCTTTTAAGTTAAACGAATGCATCAAGTTGACCTATCCTCTGTTGCCTTCCTTTTCTCCATCGGATACTAGTAGGTAATTAAAGAACAGTGAATTATCAAAAGCATACAATATTCTTCTTTGGAACCTTTGTGAAATACATAAGTACTCAAAGTAAACAATTTTTACTCAGACTTTCATTTATAATTTGTGTGTCATATTAAATACGAGTTTCGCATATGCCAAGACAGAATAACTCTTAGTCAAAATACAAGTCAGCATTTTATGTTAAAAAGTCCACTTTTAGATGCGTGGTGATTCCTGTAGCAATCTCTTTGCACTCAACGTCGATTTCAGTACCTCCAAAAATCATTTTTACACTCACTTTTCTACCTACACCAGTACCGGAGACAGGGAGAGAGAAGGTGCCAATTTTGTAGCAACCCGGATCATCTATGAATTTGGGGGTTTTCTCTTGAGTTGCGTAGATGTCCATAGCCATTGCTTTCTGGTCCTCTAAGATAGTGATGTATATTCCTTCGTCTTGTGCTTCTCCTACAACTAAGGTCTGACCAGCCTCAACTAGCTTTGAAAAGACTTTATTACATCTTTTCGTACCATCAGATGTAATTATCATTTTCGCTTCTGGGTGTATGGAAGCATCGAACTCCTCATATATATCGATGCCATATGTGTATTTGCTGACCCTATGTGATATTGCAGCTGGATTGTGGCCAAAAATAACTGCACCTTTTAAAACAGCTAGACCAGCGTCGTATGGCACGATTATCTTCAAACCATGAAATTGGCTGCGCAATGCTTCTTGTAATATTGGTGACTCCGAAAAACCACCAACCATGACAATAGCTTCAACACCTCTGCTGACAGGGTCCTGCAGTAGACCTTTTACGTGATTGACAATACTCTTTACTGACGGCCCAAAGAAAGCCTCCACTATGCTCGGATCTATACGCAATTTGCCAGAAATAATCTTAAGCTGAAATACAATGTAAATCAAGATGTTTTATTAGAATTTTATGAAACTGTGGAACAGTCATGTCGTGTAATTTTAACAAAAATGCAATAATTCACTTAGAGTTGCATTTATGTGAATTGTACAACTATTTTAAAGACTTATATTTTGTGTTCACCTCAGAGAAAATTGAGTTTGCACAGAAAATTCTGTGTTAGCCAAACCGACGACAGCCAGACATTTGAATAATACTGGAAATAGACTTATGGGAAATTCACGTAATTTAGGGAGTATATTAATTTTCTGTTTCGGATTACCATGATATTTAAATATTTGGATAATAATTTATATTACATTTCATACGAAGTCGTTGATAATCATCAGTCAGGTTAAGGATACAGACAGAACCTGTCAAGGAAGTTACTTTGCACTGAGGGTTGGTGTATGTAAGTTAAAGCTTACAGTTCGCGTTTTCTAAGTCTACGTTTCAGCAGATATTCTTTTTATTCTTGAACTTTTCTGATACTATTTTACAAAAATAGTATAATAATTATGCTTATTTTTCGTATAAATGTTACTTTTTACAATTTACTTCCCATGGGATGTACGTTTTAGATTGTTTGAAATGACATGGATTTTACATGCTACCTTGTTCGAATATTTTGTCTTTTCTATAAGGTTTTCTAAAGGTTCTCTTCTCTTTTCTTCAACAAGTTCAACCAGTGATACCGGTATCCTTATAGTGACTTTAGAATCACTTCCACTTAGAAATTCCCTCTTCTTTATTTCAAAGTCTCGAAACAATTCGATATAATCTTCCATATGTGCTTCTCGGAATGCTTCCATCACCAAAGGGCCTAGCGATATTAAAAACTTGCATTATGAAGGGCTATCACACAGAAAAACATATTTATCGTTTTGTACAGTCTGAAGTATTTCAAATAAAGTTTATGCTTAATCTATTGCTTCAAGTATTTTAACGTTTCTGTTATTCTATGAAGTTACATTATTCCATTCAAAAGAAAGAAACTTCAACAATACCTGCAATATCAGAGAGGAAGTCACTAAAAGCCTCGTCAACTTTAGTTCCTCCCCATGCTCCACCACTTGCCTTGTGAAGTTCTTTCAGACTTCCCCCTCTCATAACTTCATGTACAGTTATATCGACAGTCCCACCTGCAAAATATTTACAGCTAAACCAATCTATGAAATGAGGCAGGCTTTACAGATTTTTTATCAAACTTTGCAGTTTTAAACCAACTTTGATTTGTTCGGTATCAACTTTTCTCTGTCACGTCCATACTTCAATATGTCTTTTTTTATCTATTTTAAAGTACGTACCTATTCAAAATTAGGTATATCTCCGCAAAGTGGCCGGCTAGCATCAGGATGATACACTGCTTTCTAGAAGAAAACTATATGACAATTTTCGGATAAATGTTAAATGATAAACATTATTTCTAAAATCAAAAGTTGAACTATCGTGGCACTCCTTAAAGAAAGTTACATCTATGACTTTAATAACAGATAGCATCGCTTTTTGTTTATGTCAATAACTTCTGCACAGAGTTATCTTTACTAGCTCAGCAGAAACCCTTGAACGTAATGTCAGACTTGCCTCCAGCATCAAGAACAAGGTACCGTTTTCCAGCCCCAAATTTCGACAGGGAGGTGTCATTGCCACTTTTTTCTACAGGTAGATGACGACAGTATAAACTTGCAGCTTCAGGCTCTAAAGCAATCATCAACTTATCTTCGAGAATTCCTGCCTTAAAGAGATAAGTACAATCCTTTTTTTCATAAGAAAAAAAAAACAAATTAACAAAATATATATAATAATTATATATATAATATATATCATATTATTTATTTAAAATCTGCTTTAAACAGAAAATTTATTTAGCATAGACTAAATTAATGTATATGACGTTCATAGTTTCATTTCAGTAAAATACTTTCAAATTTTTCAGTACAAATTATAAAAATTTTAAGTGTAACGTCACTTGATAGCAACTCACACGAAGCAAATTAAATATTAATACTTAATATTCTCAAGAATGATCACGTAGACATTGTTTTGTCAGGAATGTCATGTATACGTTTTATTGTCAAGAATGATCACGTAGACATTGTTTTGTCAAGAATTATCATGTATACGTTTTATTGTCAAGAATGATCACCTATCCATTGCACTTTCAAGAAAAATAATGCACAAAATGCATTTTCAAGAATGATCATGTTCACCTTGCATTGTCAAGAATGTTCATGTTTACATCGTATTATCAAGAATGATTAAATGAATTCAAGGATGAGATTCCATGTTACTTTTTCACGTAAATCTCTCGCAAACAGTGTCAGTTGGAAGGATATTTTGGCTCGGGCCTAATGCTATTATCATATACTATGTGTTCGTGTGTCTGTTTCTTTACCTCTTGGGCCGCCTCTCTCATAAACTGTTTCGCTATGTCGTTCCAAATTGCTGGTACAGTAAGGACCCAGAAGATGTCACTATCCTTAATGCCGATGCCTGCGATACGGTTTTCAGATATCTTCAGAAAATCTTCCTTCAGATATTTGATAGAGAGCGCGAAAACAGTTTTAGCTGGGAGCTTTTTTCCACAAGCGTCTTCCAACAATATATTTCTTAATAGTCCCTTCAAAATTCAATAATAAAAATTTAAAAGGATTACTCGTAATTACATTTACAGCTTAATCTGAAGCGAGTATGGATCTTTAATTTTGTACAGCTTAATGGTGTTTCAAGCGCAGTCTTAACCATTTTACTTTTTTAATGACTGTTTCTGTGAGGTGGCATCAAAAATGATATTATAATCCATTATCCTAGCTGTCGAAACGTATTTTTGTAAATTTAACTAAAAAAGGTTATACTATTTTAAGAGACTAAGATAGCTGAAACTACAAAAAACCTGAAAAAAAGAAAACTAAAAAAAAATCCGCATAATTTTTAAAATAATTTAATGGTTGAAAATATATTTTGTCAAATCGCATTGCACCATTTTAATGATTTCACCAGGTGCATTAACAGAATAAACAGTTTTTTCTGATTTCTATATCAAATGGGGTAACTAATTTTTACCTGTTTGTCGAAGAGCAGCATTTTAAACCGTTTGAAGAAATACCACGACTTATGTTCCTTGTCAATTGCTAGATCTGCATACTTGCTTTCTGCCTGATATCCAAAACTGTGAAGGGTTTGTTTATCTGGTTTTATCAGAACACATGTCGGCCCTTAGGTAAAAAAAACGTTTTTTTAAGATCTGGTATAACATTTATTGTGACTGTATCTAACAAGTTGATAACGTTTATTATGAAAGTGGTATTTACTTTCAGTATCTATTATACAATACTGACTACTGACGCATGTAGTACTATGTCTTATTCTCCTGAAGACGACAACCGAAGTCAATACTGATATTTTCTGGGTTATATCTCATCACAGTAAATATATCAACAGTCAGTAAATGTTTATCTTACAGTAACAATAAACGGAACAAGAGGGTCCATGGGACCCTGGGTCGCTCACCTGCCAACAACTGCTCAATGGTTGCAAGAGTCAGTGGATGCAAATACAATTGCCAATTGACTCAAAAGGTGAAGGCAATTTACGCTCCCTCAGCAGCTAAATGAATACACTACCTTTACTTCACACCGCTGCTTTAAAACCAGTAGATTTATGATATTGACCTTTACAATGAACTTTTAAACAACCAATGAAAGTGCAGAAATATCCCCAAAACCGAAAAATCTTTAAACCATTATTCATTGGTTTAAACGATCATGCGATTCCAAAAATTATAAATAGACGGGTGTCTTCTGACAGTTTTGTAAACACATTTCAACAACGCTTTACGTAAACACCTTAGTACAGCAATTAAACGTCTAAAAACAACCATACCATCATGATTTTAATCTTTTTTATAGTTTGATTGGCTTATTTACGTATATATATATATATATATATATATATATATATATATATATATATATATAACACTTTCAAAATTGAAATACGTAAGTAACTTGCAGACATGCTTTTTTTGTTTACATTTTGGGTTTTCAATTGTATGTATGGACATTTCGTTGTAAGCTAGTCACCGATTGGCTGAAAAGTAACTGTGGTTTTCCCTGTCTAAAAATAAAAATATCGTTCTGAAAATTGAATTTTCGCAGAGGTAAGAAAGTGAAACATTCGACCGATGCGCAGGAGAGTACAGGCAATTATGACCATGGGGTCAGCTTTGGTAGAGTTTCACTAGATGTCGTGCGTCATCAGGATTGTTAAAGTACAACGTGGACTAGAGGTTTTTGTTATTTTTGCATGGTACGCTGCATCTTACATTTTTTTTGCATATGTTCAGCGCAAGATTTAGGAATGTTTTTAATAAATCATCAAGATGTATTTTGCTTGTGTAACAGAAATTTACTTTCCTGAACAGTAATGTAAAAGTACAAGGTGAGTAACAAAAAAGAACAGAATCACAAAATTTACATGCGTTTGGCACTAAATTTCTTCTAGTAAAACATAGCACATACACTCAACCAAAGTGCTAATTGGTCATTAAATGTATATGTTTACAATGTATGCCATTTTCGTTTCTTCCCTACGTCAAGAGAGGTTGTTGAAAGAACAGTTATGTCTAGAAATCATTTATCTAATGTCTTTTTAATCATTATTGATTGTTTTCTTAAAGGGATCCAATACCATTTACTTACACCGCAGGGTCAAAATTAGAACAGTTTTTAATTGAAAGGGAGGTTATTTTAAAATTAAATACTTTTGAAGGGGATTTATTTAAGGGTTGTAAGGGTTGCAGAGACTTTCAGTCTTTAAGTAATGTTATTTATAATACTAGAACTTTTATTAAAATACAATGTACACAATTATAAAGAAAAAGATTCATAACGGAAAAAATGTGTAAATGCAATCTTTAATAAAATAGAACAATATTAGCCCTTCAAAATTATTTTTCCCTAACTTTTCTGGATTTTTATTTTTCACTGACCAATTTTCAAAATTCCCTGACAATTCCCTGACCTTGAAAAAAATCAAATTTCCCTAACTTTTCAAGTCCCCTGGCAACCCTGCAAGATCTTATATTAACTCAAGTATTGTACAAGTCTGATTAAATTCAAATAAAAAATGAAGCTGCTATTGTGCAGACAAGGTCTAAAAAGTTAATTTTGGCACTTTCAGGGGCCATAACTCTGGAACCAATAATGCAATATGGCAATGTGAAGAAAGGAACCAAGATCTTATGGTAATGAAAGTGAAGATGAGACCAAAATTAAGACCACTAGAGTGCAGAAAAGCTTTTATCATAATTTGACCTAGTGACCTAGTTTTCAAGGTCACATAACCCAGTTTCGAACCTGACCTAGATATCATTGAGATACACATTCCTACCAAGCCTGAAGAAGATGGGACCAAAATTAAGACCGCTAGAGTGCGGACAAGCTTTTTCTAAAATTCGAACTAGTTACCTTGTTTTCAAGGTCATATGACCCAGTTACAAACTTGACCTAGATATCATTGAGATTAATAATCTGACGAAATCGGACCAAAATTAAGACTGCTAGAGTGCGGACAAGCTTTTTCTATAATTTGACCTTGTGACCTGGTTTTGAAGGTCACATGATCCAGTTTCAAACTTGATCTAGATATCATTCAGATTAACATTTTGACAAAGTTTGAAGAAGATCGGACCAAAATTAAGACCGCTAGAGTGCGGACAAGCTTTTTCTATAATTTGACCTAGTGACCTAGTTTTAAGGGTGAGATGACCCAGTTATAAACTTGACCTAGATATCATTGAGATAAACATTCTGACCAAGTTTGAAGAAGATCGCACCAAAATTAAGACCGCTAGAGCGCGGACAACAATTGTGAACGGACGACGGACGACGGACGGACGACGGACGAAAGGCGATCACAAATGCTCACCCTGTCACTATGTGACAGATGAGCTAAAAAGAACATCAAATAATAGTAAAGTAGCAACACAATTGTCTATGTGATGTTGATTTCGTTTTCTAAATATGGCAATAAATATTTAATTGATATTCTTTTCTTTCTGAAATGAAAATTCCTAGGTAATATTAACATTCAAATTTCAGACTGACTGTCATTTCTTAAAGTTGTTTTGACATTTAACTTTCCTGTACCAGCGTCTTCCTAAAAACAAGAACTTATTAACACTGTCAGGAAACACTTATCGTGAAAATAACAGCCAATATTTTATGGGAAAACCCTAACCTGTGAACATAGTAAAATATTATATCAGCAAAAAATGCTTTCGCGGCTATTAATTTTAATACCGTCTATTGTTCATTTCGCATAAACATTCGCTACGCACTTTATTAATGATTTGATACCTTTTTGAGACACAAGCTGGCCTCCTGTCCAGTGTTTTGCTGATACTTGTGTAGGATTGCTTTCAAATTCATGCTTAAATGAAAACGCCCAACCAGAGTAGGTGGTCCCGAAGTCTATTGCAGCAACTACAAGTGCGTTTCCAGCCTACAAAAGCATTTTTTATTAAAGAGGTCTTTCAGTAAGTTACCATGTAAAAGAATGTAAAATAAATCAAACAAACTTCAATTCTTTTTTAATTTACCTGCACATACCACTTATTAAGATTTAAGGCTTCGGAGGCCTAATATAGTATTTCCGTCCTAAAAGTTACACAGTTACTACTTATTCGTGTAGGTAAAGAACTTTTCCATTATTATTAGAAAGGTTCGACCACCCCCCCGCCCCACTTCAGATTCCCCTTATCCACAATTATTCCACTAGTTACGACTAAATCCATCAAACCACTTTGAATATAGGGCTCCAGACGGAAATACTGTCTGCCAAACTCCGCGCACCGGTTACGCTACGCTCAGTAACCACTGCCTTCACACGAATCACGTGATGATGGTCTTATCACATGATTGTGTCAAGATGGCGGATACGCAAAAGAAACCGTTAAAAAATTGTTTCATCTGTGATAAACAGCGACACTATAATTTGAGCTCTGGTGTCAAGTATGCCGATATTATTGACAAAATTTCATTTCTGTTAAAAAAGAACTTTAGTACAGTAGCACTGATGACTTGAATTATAAGCGGTCATATTGTTTTGAAATAAACGGTGCGATATTAAAAATTATTCTCATAATATTTATGTTTCCGAAATTATTTTTTATTTGAGTTCACAGCTAGCACCTTACGTTCTTGAAACAATAACAAAACCGTGTTTACTTTTTAAACAAAAATCAAAATTGAAAAAAATCATATCGTCAAAAATCTTGACGAAAATGTTGTGACGGCAGAGATCTAATCCTGTAAGGGGAGATCACTGCGTGGGAGATTGACTGTTTGCGTCTGTAAAACAAAGGGCTATAGCTGACAACTGACGTACATCGTTCCTGCATTTTTATTTATAATCCCACCAAGTTACAACTAAATATATGCACACACGGTCAAACCGTGAAAGACGAAAGCACGGACAGATGGAAAGATGACAACACCAAAACAGTATCCATAGCCATTCGGCGGGGATTATAACTTAAAATAGCTGGCAAAATACGATTAGCTCAATACAAATTTATGACAGATAAAATAAGCAAGTACAGACACAATTTCCGTATTTGTCACATTTGAACCTAGATTCAATGTCTGCGTACCTTCAAATTTCGTAGAAATCTTTTAGATCTTTAAATTACTTTGTAGACTCAATCTTTAGTAAAGTCAAGAAAGCTGGAAGGCTTTTTAAAAGGCTATTAATTTTGCTGAATGTAATGATTTTTTTCTGTGTACCTTTAAACAATTAGTTTTTCTTAATTTTTTGTATAAGGAATAATTTTTTATTGAAAATCATTATAGTTCTTTATTCGTTTTATTCCGGTTTACACACAGACATGTGTCTTACCACTGTCAGACGTCTTTTTGTTGTAAGAGTATATGTAGATAACCAGCCTAACAAACGCCCATCCGATGATTCAGAAAAAGCTAAAAACAGTTATAGAAAACTGAGTTTAAGACGACGATTTTACGGTTCAATATACAGAATAATATTTGAATATTATTACTAAATTCTCACCATTTAGTTAAATTGTCGATGTTCACACCTTTCAGGGTTTTCACTGTGAATATACTCCCCCTTTCGCTTCAAAACAAGTGGTGACTGAAATGTTCAAACTTGTAATGCCTGTACTAAATAAAGGCTAAATAAGAACACATTCTGCAAAATTCTGCATTTAGGCCTCATTGTATATGCAACAGTGATGATAAAAATATAAAGTATATCATCGTAAATTCTAACCGGAAAATATATTTCCATACGTGAAATACAGATTAATTTGAACATCATATTCAGTGGGAGGGGACGTACACAATCATTATGTTTTACGCCTTTCTTTGTTATGAATAATGACGTCTCATACAAAACCAAATGGACAGTTCAGTTCAAACTGTAATTATGTGAGAAATTATGTTCATATCTATGTTTCCTTTAAAACCAAAGAACATTTACTCTGTTAGCACTGGTTTTTGGTTCGTTTAATTAAAAGGTATGGTATACCACGTCTTTAAATCATGTCTTACAACATTTAACTCACAGGAACTGGCAAATGTGTTAAGATTTTTTATCCAAAAAACAAAATAGATATAGATATATAAACTAAGTTATGTAACTTTTGAGGTAGATTTTTATGGAAGGGGATATCCGCCAGTGTATGCATACTGCTGTATGACAATTGCATATTGCTTTGTTGAATTCTTTATTATAATCTGCATTTCCCCGTGCCTTTGAGTTTATTTCCTCTGCTTGTTGCAAATATCTTGCAGCTTTTGCAACTCGATGTATGTAAATCTTACAATTTTTAATGTATAAGGAAAATGCATATTCGGTTGTTATTTGATTGTGTATAACCTTGAAATGTTGATGCTTATAAGTTCTTACTACTTTTGACGTGATTCTTTGTGACTATATTTCGTTTAATACACACATAAGCTTTTAAACATGTATTATTTCCTTTCGGTAATTTCGACGTTGAATGTTTATTTCAGAAGACTTTTAAAGTACACGATTCAGCCTGGAATTTATGTTTTGCACTCAGTTATGTGTAATGCTTATTAATGTATTGAAACAAATTTTCATATTCACTTAAAGATATCAGTTAGCACAAAGCAATAGCAAACATGAAACTAACCGAATGCATCTGTAACATGTATTCATATAAAGCTGGGAACCATTTTTTTCGGCAGTTTCCGTAAAAAGGTTAATCATGCACGGTGTATTGACAAAAAAATACGAGGCAAACTAGTGCAATCCAAGACGGACAATACAACTGGACACAAAGGTAAATTGCTTTTTCAAAAGTTTATTTCGTTGAGAAATTTGCACTTTCCTCCCGACAAAAGTACTCCAGGGAACTACATTTTCACTGACCGACTATTATTTCCGCCGTCATCACGTACGTTAGTAAACTCGTAACAATAATTTTCTCTTTTTGTATTCTATAAAACTAAAAGTAGCAAGAGCATAAGCTGACCAATGCAAATAATCTATCAGCTACATTAATTATAAATTTGGCTTTCTGTATTTATTTCATCAATAAAAATGTAACAAGGTAAGAGTTGACCATTTCAAAAAGTCACTGAGGTACAAGTTGACCTAATTAAGTTCAAACTGAAAACCTTGTTATTCATTCTTTTTTTGCATGCTATAAAGGCACGTTCCCAATTGAAATATCCCATTTTTTTTCCAAATTTTGATAAATAATTTCTAAAAACTATAACGCTACAATTTTCAGTAAATTAGACTATGCAGCCTACCAGGACTCAAACTCCATACCATTGGAATACTGTTCCGCTGATCTACTGTCTGAGCTACCCAGCCTCATACAGGTTATCTTCACTCTTAAGGGACAGTTCTGAACAGTTCAACACACTTAAGCATTTTTGTTAAAATCACTTATTTTAATGTTCACTCAAAAACAAAGCTTAATCATAAAACATACAAAATGACATTTAAAACATTTTCATGACAATTTATTTTTCAATTAGCTGAAAAAATACCAGAAAATGAAAAAGACTCCTGTTTTTTATAAATTCATCTCAGAGTTAAGTCATTTAACCAGTTCCGATTGACATTTTGACTAAATACTCAAATGGTGTCTTTAACTTATAGACAAATCTATCTACAATCACGGTCTCTTTTAAAGACCCTGCTACAATGTAGTGGTTTAGGCCACTTCCAACAACCTTGTTGTTGCCAACAGTGTTGGAGTTTCATGAAAGCGGTTGGGGTTCAATTCCCGTGAGAACCCTTAGGTTTATTTCCTCTACTTATGTACTTCAACAATATTCTCGGTCATATAGACGCTATGCATAAGTTATAATTTCTTTATATTTTTCCTTCATTCCGTTAAGAAAGGGTGATTTGCCCAGAAAAATGGAAAAGTTTTCTCAAACCTAATCGGTCCATAGACCATATTGTTTTACCACTGAAAAAGAAATATTTACTAATTCACTTACTTCGCCATTATTTAGCATTTCATCCAAAATACACGGGCAAGTAATTACTATTTCACCGTATAACCACGGAAAACACCGAACGTAAAATTTGTTCTTCCACAGTTATCTCCCGTGTATAATAATTTGCGCTAGAATCTTAAATTCTTTACTGGTTCCCTACGAAGTTTACATTAACATGACGCTTTTAACAACCGACTGACGATTATACTAACTTTATGCATCATGTTTAAATACCTCTATTCCTGAAGTTTAAACATATTTTTCTATCGTTCATGTTGTTAATGATAACCTTCTGGAATATTTATTTTAAACAACAGCCATGTGGCAGCAAACAAGAATGTCGTTGAATAAAAAAGCCGATACATTCAAATTAAGAAACATAAAAGACTTAAGTAGTTGTTAACTACTTGTCACATTCAATAGCAACAAAGTCAAATGAATTTACAAATACATGGTTTTCAATCTATAATTTTACAGATAAACTTTTCAAGATCACAACGGTACAAAGAATGTTAAACCACGGACTCTAAATGTGCAAATAAGAGTTAGTTGAATATGGGAATGAATTGCAACAATAGCAATAGGAAACACGAAAAACAAATTACTTATAAATAGAATATATGCAACTTTAATGAAGTTGTCAATAAGTAAGACGCATATGAAAGTATATTACATAAAATTGTAATTTAGCAGTAGACATACAGTGGCGGATATCCCCTTCCATAGATTTTAACTTCAGTAACGGTAAGGAACCATCACCTAGAAGCTGAGATATTTCAGCAGTTAAAATCTTCTCCAAACTATTTGAAGCAATAAAGTCAAAACTTACAAATATATAGTTTCCAACAGGAGTTAAGGAACCAAATGAAAGCTGATATAGTCTAACTAAAACTTACTTGAGCAGTAATTACCAGTCAAAACGATTTGCCAGAAACGGAAGTAAATTTTTTTCCACGAAATTATTGAGATCGAGAGTTTAAAAACGTTAAACTAGGTAAATATCAATAAAGGTATTTTTAAGTCACAGTTCGTTAATAGTATCACGGTTAAGCTTAATCCTTTTGCACATTTTCATGTATACCAAGAAGATACGGCCCAAATACCTAAAAGAGTTAATAGGAGATTTGACAAGCCTTTCTTCGAGCGTTTTCGAAAAATTATTTTCATAAAATAAATGCTTCTTTTGGAACACCCTCCTGTAGAGTACTAGGGATGTAAGAAAACATTTTAACATTTAAATGACAAATTAAGGAGCACCTTTTAAGCCTAACTATTTCTTACTTCTTTCCAAATTCTTTTAGAGCAGTGTCCTCATTTATTAAGATTTATATCTATTCATATGAAATACTATTTTAGTTTTTACTTGCTTGATACTAGACGGTCTCATCGCAATATTTTTCTTAAGATTTGTCTCTTATTATATATCTAATAATAATTGTAAATGCTATGCAATGTAGTGCTTGAAATGCATTTTTGTGCTCCATTAGGAGAGCATGTAGATTTGCTTTTATCCATCAGTCCGACGGTTCGTCGTTCTGTCTGAAATTTTGTTTGGACCGCTTAGCCAACACTTAATTTAGGGTCATGAAATTCACAAAGAGTGAAGTTGCGCAACTAGGGTTTTTCGTCTCCCTTTATCCAGGGAAAGCATAGTTAAAATAGCTATGAAAAAGTTCGTGTCGTGTGCTCAGCCAACACTATTTCCCTTTGGTCATGAAAATATAGATCAGCAAATGATGTGGCCCAACTGAGATTTTCGTCAGTTTTGAAATATACTCAGCCAAAACTATTGCACCAAAGTTTATAAAACTTTATACACAGAAATATATATACCGGCAAGTAAGGTTTAGTACTTGGGGTTTCTTTTATTAATTAAAAGACATCTTAAAACCCACGCCTCCCACCTTTCTTTGGGAACTACTCCCCTCCCCTTTGAAAATAGTTAGTCTGTGTATCAAAATGAGTTATATATCAGTTAAAGTTATATATCAGTTTTTTAATAAAAGGGAGGATATTCTTCTTGTCAGTATATTAAATCGTTTTCCATTATGAGCATATTTGACATTAACCTAGGTAAGAGGGACAACAAGATAATCATGACCTCCAATTCTATATGATCTTCCAACACCACAGTTCCAACTATAGTATATGACTAGAAAACGTTTTCCTTGTGTAAGCATCTATGACCTTGACCTTGGTCAGAGTGACCCCAAATAAAAATCCAAACCCTCTATCTATGTTCTACCTACATATCAAGTTTCATTTCTAACTCAAGTTATCGTCCACAAACCGTTTCTTTACAGGAAGCGTCTTTAACCTAGACCTTGGTCGGAGTGACTCCAAAAGCAGTTTTAACCTTTGTCTTTGTATGATCTACCTACAAACTAAGTTTCATATTAATATCTTTTTCCTGACTCAAGTTATCATCCAGAAACCGTTTTTTAACATTCAACTGTGCCCAATTACAATCCCAATCTCTGTCTTTATATGTTCTACCTACACAGCATGTTTCATAATGATACCTTATTTCTAACTCAAGTTATTGTCCGGAAACCGCTTTCTTACATTCAACGTCTGTGCCCTTGTCCTTTGTCGGAGGGACCATCCCAACCTCTGTCTTTATATGTTCTTCCTACACAATAAGTTTCATAACGACACTTCATTTCTAAATCAAATTATCGTTCGGAAACCGTTTTTCTATATTCAGTGTGTGTGACCTTTATTTTAGTCGGAGTGAGACGAAATACAATCTCAACCTCTGTCTTTTTATGTTCTACATACACAACAAGTTGTATAATAATACCTGATTCCTGACTTAAGTTATCGTCCAGAAACCGTTTTTTTTTCACATTCAGTGTCTATGACATTGACATTGACGAATTGATCCCAGATGCATTACGAACCTTTGCTTTGATAAGTTTACCTATACACGAAGTTTCATAATGATACCTTATTTCTAACTCAAGTTATCGACCGGAAACCGTTTTTCTACATTCAACGTCTGTGACCTTGACCTTTGTCGGAGTGACCCCAAATAAAATCCCGGCTTCTGTCTTTTGATGTTCTTTCTAGATACATGTAATAAGTTTCATAACGATATTTCTTTTCTAAATCAAGTTCTCTTACGAAACCCGTTTTTCTACATTCAGCGTCTGTGAATTTGACCTTGATTGGAGTGACACCAAATACAATCTCAACCTCTGTCTTAATATATGTTCTACATTCATACCAGTTTCATAATGATACCTTATTTCTAACTCAAGTTATCGTTCGGAAACCATTGTATGTCCCCCTCCCGCCCAACGACATACCGCATTATGATAAACAGTATTTCTAGTGCTTATACGGGCGAAAATTTTAAAGACAACTGTTATGATAAAATTTGAAGATAATGCATCGATATTTCTTTGCCTGATGTAATAAAAATTATTGTCCCCCGCCTTTTTGGAGAAAAAAGGGGGATATAAACATATCCGTCCGTTCGTTTGTCCGTCCGTCACTCTTTCGTGTCCGGTCCATAACTAAGCCATTCATCGACAGAATTTGAAATAGTTTGGCACACATGTTTATTATAAGAATACGATGTGTCATGCGTGACATCCATACCCCTACCTCCAAAGTCAAGGTCACACTTGATAATTAAAGGTCAACATTGTCTGTTGGAATGTATATGTCGACGTCGTGTTAGACAGAAGGGTGACCGAGAATTTGCAGCCATACTTTCTCGTGTAAGGACAGATCACTTCACTGATGAAGATATTGTGAATTTGCAAGAGCTACAAAATGCTCCAACTGATTCATTTCCACATGACACAGTCAATATTTTTTTAACTAATGATCAAGGAGGGACATACAATAATCAAATGATAAAAGATTTACCTGGAAAAGTAACTATACATTCAATAGATTCAAAGAGAGATAAGCAAACACTGTTTCAGTACAAATAACTACCTGTCAGATATACTCAACCGTCTACCCTAACTATAGCTGTTGGAGCTACTGTCATGATCACAAAGAATATTGATCTTCCTGACCGTCTAGTAAATGGTGTTTTTGGAAAAGTTGAAGTCATACGCATTGATGAACAAAAACCATTAAAAGGAACAGTATTTTTTAAAGTTTTCTGATCCTAGCATTGGAAGAGAAAGTAAAAAGAGAAGCCCACAACATTTAAGAGATTGTGTACCAATCCAGGCCATCAATGTTCCATTCTTACTCACATCTGAATGTCAAGTTCCTGTCGAGAGAACAATGTACCTTTTAGTTTTAGCATTTGGCTTAACTGCTCACAAGTCTCAGGGAAGTACCTACACACACTGTATTGCTAACCTCGAACTACCTGTCATGCAGGGTCATGCTAATACAATGCTCAGCAGAGCAACGTCACGTGATGGTTTGAAGTTAGTCAATTTTACTGCAGACAAAATCAAAGTAAACAAGTCGTCTATAGTAGAAATAGACAGTCTGCGTGAGCACTGTACTGTAAGTTGGGAACATCCATTCGAAAACTTGGACCCTAATGCAAGTGTGCACATAGGTTTTCTCAACATTCGTTCCCTTAAAGCCCACCTCTCAGAATTGGCTGCCCAAAGACATATTTCAAGATTGAATGCTCTTTGCTTAACAGAAACTCACACTACATAAGAATGTTCTTAAGAACAATTCTGTGGATACTTTAAGCCGACACAACATGGTCTAGCAATGTTCACTGAAAGGGAGTCAACTGATTTTAAAAATGACAGTTCCCTCCAGTTTATGTCTAGAATAGTTTCAGACCAAGGTAGAAACTTTCTCATAGCTGTTACTTACAGACCAACTCAATTCAACAAAAATGTGTTTTTTACTCTCCTCTCACCTGCCGTCAATGCTATACCTGTCACAAATTATTATACTTGGTGGAGACTTTAACTTGATGCCTGATGATCCAGTTGTAAATAAGTTTTGTCATGATTATCAACTTCAACAATATGTAGAAAAGCCAACTCATCAGCTGGGAAGAACATTGGACCTGATTTTCGCATCTGATAACATACAGTGCACTAGAAGAGTGATTCCAGTTTCTTACACCGACAATTTCCTGACTATTTTATATGTTTTCTAAATGGTTGTATTGATTAGTATTTGTCGTATTTTGTGATTTTGAAATAGTGATAACAACTACACAAATGTATTTCTGTTGACACATGCATGTACACAGGAGTTATTTCAATCTATTTCTTTAATGAATTTATTGTTGCATGTGCAGATCTAGCCTTGATCAAGATTTTGCACTGAAAGTTCAGATCCATACCTAAATCTTTTGAAATACCACAATTTTGTGCTTCATGTAAAATTTCCCTTAGGCGGGGGACGTTGGTAACTGTTACAAATTCTTGTTAATATCGATTTGACTGTACCTTAAGGCCTTAAACCACACTGTTGAATGTTTTTCTGTTATATGAGTGATGGCAAAGGGACAATTCCAAAACAAGCCAAAACGGACAGTTAAGCCACGTTAATCCATGCCTCAATCGAAATGTCGTTTAGTTAACGTCACTGTGATAATTTATACAATTTATGTCGTTGGGCTGTGTAACTTCAAAACACTTTGACCCTTACTAGTGTTTCAATTTTCTTCCTAACACTTTGAAACCAAACGATATAGAACTTTAAAACTATCTGTTTCGATTTTTGATAATGCTAAAGTTAATCCAAATCACTAAAATATCAAAAGTTTTTGTCCTTAGATTAGAAACAAGGTTAAAATCATTATACTCTACAAATTGCGTTCACCTGAGTTTTAGTTTTGTTAACGAAAGGCAACAATTGCATAGAAACTTACCAAATATTGTGTCCGCAATACTTAAACCAGTGCTTTCAAGACTTCACTACAAACATGAGTGCATTAATTTATTTAAGAAATTATTGGAATTTTCTCAACAAAACTTACTCTAGTCTATCAAAATTATTAGCTATAAACGGAAGTAAATTGTCTTCCATGAAATCATAAACGGTGTTAAAATTGTTTCAATGGATAAACATCAGTAAAATAACTTTTTATTTCGACGATATAGAAAATTTGTAGATATTATAAATTTCTCACGCAAAAATTAAAACTTGATAACAATAAATTCAGATTACGTAAGCTGACTGAAAACACTTGAATTACAATACATCTGGTTCAATCCGACTTCTAGTGTACAGTTTGCTCAAACTTGAAAAGTCAAATTTTGCGAAATAAGTGTGAAAAATGAAATATCGAAAATACAGTTAAAGCTTTTAAAAATTGCGTATTTATTAATCTATTTATTTGACGTCGACATATCTGTAGCTTGTGCTTGCCCAGACATGTCACACGTTATCCAACAGTTAACTCGCGTCGGGTTATATAATTGTAGAAGCTGACAAATGGTAACTATTTCTCTTATTTCGATGCTTGTTGATTGATAATGTTGATAAGAAAATATTGTTTGACCATTTCTCAAAACGTCATATAAAAATTAGACTCTTGTTGAATAAGTAACTTATGACATTAACGTAAAACAAAACAATCATCATAGATTAAAACACGATTTTGTCGGTATGTTACCGCTTATCAGTCGTATGCCTAAGATCAATAGCACATTTCAAAGAGAAGCACATTCTAATAAACGGTGTAGAGATAGCAGACAGTATAAAAATCGCAGTTCTCCAAAAGCGTGGTTTTCTTCCTAAGAGTTATGGTTTCAGAAGTATAAACGCATGTCACTCAATCGGTTTCAGTTAACAGAAATGTAAAAGTCGACTTGCAGATTGAGTTGCTTTCAATCACAATATAAGTCTGAGCATATTTATTATGAGGTTTCCTCATTTACCCCACCCCTACCCTCTGTTTTCTCGTAATCTGAATTGGTTTATTTACTTCATTTGCTTCTGAAATATGTAGTGTGTATCAAACTAACAAGGATATCGTTGGAAACGATGGATGCTCCCCAACATAGCACATGTTCAACAAATGCCTTTAATAGATTTGGAGTTATAGTCTGGACAAAAGTGTTCAAATAAAGGGAGGTAATTCAAAATGTAGGTAAGGAAGAGTTATGTTAATAATACAGTGCACTTCCACTCTGTCTTTTTCTTAACTTTCAACAAAATAGCTTTGGAGTTATGTTCAGGACAAAAGTTAAATTCATCAAAAGGAGATAGTTCTGAAAGTAAGCTTGACAGAGATTTTGTTCTTGCACATTGTGATTCCTCTCACTGCATTCTATCATTGTGTACACTTACATCATAATCCCCTTCATAGCTTTGTTTAATGTTTGCTGAGAAATTGTTCGGACAAAAATTACATAAAAAAGCATCAAAGGAGCATAATTTTGTGAAAAATCACTGAACCGGAAAATGCTGGTAATATGCATACCTCCATTTGGTAGTGAAGCTTCCTATTGAGTTTCAATGAATTCCAATCAATGGTTGCTGAGAAATAGTTGGGACAAAAATTACTGCTAAAAAGCATCAAAGGGGTATAACTGTAAAAAATCAATGAACTGGAACATGCCGGTAATATGCATACCTCTTCTTGGTAGTAAAGCTTCCTATTGAGTTTCAATGAATTCCAGTCAATGGTTGCTGAGAAATAGTCCGGGCAATATATTACAGCTAAAAAAGCATCAAAGGGGTATAAATTTGTGAAAAATCACTGAACCAGAATATGCCAGTATCATGCACACCTCCTCTTGGTAGTGAAGCTTCCTATTGAGTTTCAATGAATTCCAGTTTATAGCTGCTGAGAAATTGTCCGAACAAAATTACAGCAAAAGAAGCATCAAAGGGGCATAACTTATCACTGAACCGGAACGTAACTGTAATATGCACATCTCCTCTTGGTAGTGAAGCTTCCTACTGAGTTTCAGTGAACTGCAGTTAATAGCTGCTGAGAAATAGTCCGGACAGAAATAACAGATAAAAAAGCATCAATTAAAGGGGCATAACTTTGTGAAAAATCATTGAACCGGAACATCCCTGTAATATGAATAGCTCCTCTTGGTAGTGAAGCTTCCTATGAAGTTTTGATGATTTCAAGTCAGTGGTTGCTGAGAAATAGTCTGGACAAAAATGTCAGTTGAAAGGGCATTAAAGGGGCATGAAAAATCAATGGACAGGCGGCTAATATGCACAGCTCCTCTTGGCAGTGAAGCTTCCTATTAAGTTTTAGTAAATTCAAGCCAGTGGTTGTTGAGAAATTGTGCGGACAAAATTTCAGGACGGATGGACGGCCGGACGGACAAACAGACGGACAAGGCGGCGACTAAATGCATCCCTGTAGGGAAGTATAAAAATCAAACATAATGGAGGCTGACAGAAGATTTGCTTAGTTGTGATTTTTATGCGATCGTAAATATTGATACAACATCCGTTCACAAATGGAAGGTATAATGATTACTTAAAAATAACTTGCGACGTCGGCAAATCGCCGGCTTCTGACTGCAGAAATTTCGGTTACTTAATCTTTTCAGAAAGCCGATCCTGAATTGCAAATAATTCATACTTAAACATGTTAAAGAAAGGTTTCAAAAATGTGTACCTCAGAACTTTCACCTATAATATTAAAGAACTGGAATTCTACGAAATTAATGTTGCCTGAATGTAACACAATTCAGCAGTATTGTAAGTTTATGACATACATGTTTAAATGGACTATAGTGAGCTGTATCATCTGTATAATATTTCAATGATAGAACATAGTAGTGTTATGTTTTTATTCAAACTGCAATAAAATATAGCTTAACTTATCATAAAATCACGAGGGTCATGATAACCCTATATCGCACACCCGAGTACAGCAGTAACATACTCAGACATCCAAGCTTATGTTCACTTCATGGCAAGTTCCTTTAAGTGGCAAGTTAAAATGTGCAAGCAAAGTTATGCAAATAGTTTAAAATTCAGTGTTAAAAACAGCAGTAGGTAAAAGTAAGTTGATGTTAAAATGTGCATGTAAATTTGTTTATAATTATGTTGTAAATTTCGAACAGCTTCAAAAACAGCAAGTAGGTAATATAAAGTTAGGCAAAGGTCAAAGTTGGAAAATACAATCAAAATTTTAAATATAGGTCAGATTCCAACGTTATAGCTATATAAAGAAGGAAACTGATCAGTAATTCAAAGTAAGAAGGTCAAGGACTCATTTGAACAAATTTCATCAAACTTTCCATACAACCTGGGCGGGGTCATTTTTGACTGCCAGTGCCATGATATGAACAAATCTGGTAAGAGAACCAGTAGGCATGGCTACATAACAAATATCTAAGACAGGACATTGAAGTTTAAGACACAAATTTAAAACAAATTCTATTAGTGACCTCAAAGGGTGAAACACAGGTGTAAACAAACCGGAAGATAACAATTTGAACAAAATTGTTAGAGCTCAACTAGACGATGCATCGTTCTGAATTTCCGAACTCTGGGATTGTAGTTTCATATAAGAAGAATTCTTAAGGTTTTTCTCTTTATTTCTATGTAAGACCTGACCCAGTTAATGACCCCAGAGACTAATTTGAACAATCTTGGTAGAGGTCTACTAGACAATGCTACAAAGCAGATTTTGTTTTTTTATTTTTAAGATGCCATAGCATCAGTTTGCATGGAAATTGTGGTAGTTTCTAGATATTATTTAGTTTTTGCAAGTTAATATAATTTGAAATAATTCTGTAAGGCTGATCTTCTTCTTCTTGTCGTTCGCCCTTCTATAACGTCACCCCAGCCACAGCAATGAAATGTACAGTCTTCCGGAGGGCCTCAAGGTTCCCGTCAAGTTTCTCCTCCAGTGGGGTGCTTGCTGGCTTATGTTGTAGATTACCGTGTAGTCATGGCGTAGATGCATATTATCGTGGTTTGTTAGAGAGCGCCATTTGGCCCAGTAATGCTGACTTCAGCTCTCTAGGTTTTCTGTAGGGGTTTCCCCACCCTTACCTTCTGGCTAAAGAACCTTCCTTGGAAGCACAAGGTTGTTTTCTGTCAGGGTCTTCTCCCTTTGCCTCTCCCGAGGAATCCACAAGGCAGTGGAGCTATTTACCCATAGCTAGGGGCCTGTTCATGTGCATCAGGGCTTGTCCACATGCCGGTGGGCCTGGCATGCACACACGTCTAGGGGCAAACCGCCTCCGAGTCCCCTGTAGTTCAGCCTGAGACCGTGAGGTACGCAGTGGACGTGTGTCGCAACAAGGAGGCACTACAAAGGGCTTGTCTGTAGAGAGGCTTTGTACTGGCAGGGAAGACTTGCACAATCTGCTTCCTTTTCGCATTGGGCTAGCCAGCGGCAGAGGCTGAAAGCGGAAGTTGAAACAAGCACACAACACACACAGCACACTATACTTGATGCATTTACAAACCAACTGACACATGTAAGGCTGATAAGGGATGGTTCCCCAACTCCTACTTAGCCTTCTGACGGGAAGAATACCCAGTTAGGAGCCTCAAAAAGATACTTTCATGCCACAAAAAATCAAAATTAAATCATTTTTTACATCCACTGGTTTCAAGGGTGATCTTGCCTCAATTACCTACAATGACTGAACAAATATACTAGAAGGTAAAAAGACAATAACCAAAATCATAGTAAAATAGTTTCTTATTTATGACAAAATATTCCATCCCAATATACTTAAAAATTACTACCAGATATATATAAATTGGTAAGTATATCAACAAAGTAATTTTCATAAAAAGGATAAAAATCAGATCTCAGTTTTCTGAATATTTATAGGTATGTACTACACATGACGGCTACTGGAATGTAATCAAATGTAACATGACAACTAACAGAAACAATTCTCTGTGATAAACAACCTATAAATGTTTCCATATAAAACAAATCAGAAATTATAGTCCGTTTCAAAGTTTATAGATGGATAGGAATATTGCTTATCACTTTAAAAATAAAAAGAACTGCCTTTAGAAATACACTATAGTCTTAACCACAGGTGTAGGAGATTATACGTGTGACAAGTTATATGCACAAGGTGAACATTTCCATCAAAAACTTGTCATTCACAAAAGAAATTTACATCTAGAGGCAACTGATTTTACTCTGTATTACCAAGAAACATTTTGGAGATCCACGTTAGTATCGTGTGTCTATTACAAATGAGTATTTCTTTTATTTTTGCGAGTCAATACCTGAGATCTATGGCCAAATGAGAACCCTGAATAGTATAATTATTATGTGTCAAGGCACATTAATCATCTTGGCATAACAACTTACATTTAACAAGAGAACCATATGACCTCGCCACAGAACAACTGCACACAAAGCATGTTCATTTAACTGGATCAATATAAAATATGAAAATGCCGGGCTAATACTGATCCCTGTTGCATGATTTCACAATCCTTTAAGTTCCACTCATGAAACAACATGCAAAATATAAAATGGGCCTTGTGGATTGATCAAGATTTCTATTAGTATTTGTCTAAGGGGCAGGATTTTAGCAACTTGCATATAGTTCCTGATGAAAACATGATGGCTTTTTACATTGAAGAAGATTCTGTTAGGTTTTCTCTTGTCCTGAATGTAAATCATGTGACCACTGGGGATGGGTCAATATACTGACCCCAGAGGCATGCTTTTTGCAATCTTTGTAGTGGTTCAACTGACTATGCTATACCCTAGGTCTAGGACTCTAGATATTTTCCAAGCTATTTCTTAACCCTTAAACTAAACTGGGACAAG
The DNA here is from genome assembly GCA_012932295.1 of Cyclina sinensis. Taxonomy (NCBI): domain Eukaryota; kingdom Metazoa; phylum Mollusca; class Bivalvia; order Venerida; family Veneridae; genus Cyclina; species Cyclina sinensis. The sequence continues at coordinate 31,661,065 of JAAONU010000014.1, read as the reverse complement.
AAATGACCACAGAGCATAATTTGAACAATTCTGACAAAGATTCACTTGACAATCTTACAATTCCTATTTCCAAAGACCAAGCCTAATGACTTAAAACAAGAAGACCTTTAAAGAATTTTTCTATTCAGGTCTATGAAGTCCACTCTAAAATGCTTCATGCTCAACTCAGGGCCTAATGGTTTTAGAAAAAAGGACTATAACAGATTTTCTTATCAAGGAGTATAGGAAGAAATGTTATTTGCAGAAAAAGTCTACTCAGAAATGCTCACCATGTGAGCTTAAAATGTGCATATCAAATAATTCCTTCATAACCACTTTATGTTACCTGGCAAGTGTAAATAACCCTGACAATGATCATGAACAAGAGGGCCATGATGGCCCTGTATCGCTCACCTGAGTATGACTGCTTTTAACAAAGTTGCTATGGACCTGGTTAATTGACCCTAGATGACCCATATTCGAACTTGACCTAGAAATTATTGAAACAATCTCTTTGACAAATTTCAAGGTTATTTGTACTGAAAATGTTACCAAGATTTTTCCATATTTGGGCTCTATGACCTAGTTTTTTAACCTGGATGTCCCATATTCGAACTTGAGCTAGAAATTATCAAAACAATCTCTCTGACAAATTTCCAGGATATTTGAACTGAAAAAGTAGCCTCTAGAGTGTTAACAAGGTTTTTCGATATTTAGGCTCTGTGACCTAGTTTTTGACCCCGGATTACCCATATCCAAATCTGAGCTACAAATCATCAAAACAACCTTTCTGACAAATTTCCAGGACATTTGAACTCATAATGTAGCCTCTAGAGTGTTTACATTTTTTTTTTGATATTTGGGCTCTGTGACCTAGATGTTTCGACTCCAGATGACCAATATTCAAACTGGACCTAGAAACCATAGAATTAAGCTTACTGACAAATTTCCAGGTTATCTGGAATCAAAATGTTACCTCTAGAGTGTTAACAAGGTTTTTCCATATTTGGGCTCTGTGAGCTAGTTTTTGACCAAAGATGACCCCATACTCCAACTTGAGCTAGAAATCATCAAGAAAACCTGTCTGACAAATTTCCAGGATATTTGGACTGAAAATGTAATCTCTGGAGTTTTAAAAAGTTTTTTACATATTTGTACAATGTGACCTTGTTTTTGATCCCAGATGACCCATATCCAAATCTGAGCTAGAAATCATTGGAACAACCTTTCTGACAAATTTCAAGGACATTTGGACTAAAAATGTAACCTCTAGAGCATTAACAAGGTTTTTCTACTTTCGGGCTCTGTGACCTAGTTTTTGACCCCAGAAAACCTATATTCAAAACTGAGCTAGAAATCATTGATAGAACCTTTCTGACAAATTTCCAGGTTATTTGGACTGAAAATGCTACCTTTAGAATGTTAACAAGGTTTTTCCATATTTCGACTCTGTGACCTAGTTTGTGACCCAAGATGACCCATATTCAACCTTGATCTAGAAATCCTTAAGGCAACCTTTCTGACAAATTTCCAGATTATTTGGGCTGAAAATGTTACCTCTAGAGTGTTAACAAGATTTTTCTATTTTTGGGCTCTGTGACCTAGTTTTTGAACCCAGATGACCCATATTTGAACTTGTGCTAGAAATTTTTGAAGCAACCTTTCTGACAAATTTCCAGATTATTTGGGCTGAAAATGTAACCTCTAGAGTGTTAACAAGATGTTTCTATTTTTGAACTCTGTGACGTAGTTTGTGACCCAAGATGACCCATATTCAACCTTGATCTAGAAATCCTTAAGGCAACCTTCCTGACAAATTTTCAGATTATTTGGTTTAAAAATGTTACCTCAAGAATGTTAACAAGGTTTATCGATATTTGGGCTCTGTGACCTAGTTTTTGACCCCAGATGACCCATATTTGAACTTGACCTAGAAATCGTCAAAGCAACCTTTCTGACAAATTTTCAGATTATTTGGGCTGAAAATGTAACCTCTAGAGTGTTAACAAGATTTTTCTATTTTTTGGCTCCGTGACCTAGTTTTTGAACACAGATGACCCATATTTGAACTTGAGCTAGAAATCATCGATAGAACCTTTTTGACAAATTTCCAGGATATTTAGACTGAAAAAGTAGCCTCTAGAGTGTTAACAAGGTTTTTCTACATTTGGGCTCATTGACCTAGTTTTCCAACCCTGATAACCCATGTTCGAACTCGTCTGAGATATTAATGAGACAAACATCCTGACCAAGTTTCATGACAATTGAGGCAAAAATGTGACCACTAGAGTGTTAACAAACTAATTGTGTACGGACGGACAGACGGACGATGGACAAAAGGTGATCAGAAAAGCTCACTCTGTCACTACGTGACAGGTGAGCTAAAAACCACAACATCACTTCTATACAATATAGGAAATAATTACATGATACATGTGCGAGTGAAAAGACAACATTATAACTGTTATTGTGTTTTCTGAGCATTATTCTTCATCATACAAAGCAACTCACAAAATCAAAACAATACATGGACATTATTATTATGACAATTTTAGCTAAGACAGTACATTCTAAAGTATGAACAACCCGAGTGCACATTTGACCTCACATCCATCTATAAAAAGCTGTTTTACATAGATTTGATTTGATGATACCATAATTTGTCATACATGTTACAATGCAGAAAAGCAGAAAATTATTTAAGCTGCAAAGTTTAAATGTGCAAAAAATACCTAGGTTCTGGGCATTATGGTTTTAGAGAACACTTTTAAAAATTCCAATAACGCCATGATTTTGGTACAAAACTACTTTAAAGTGGTAATCCCAAAATATGTAAGCCTTTTGCCTTATGCTTTGAGAGGAAATTTTTTAACAATCTTAAATAAGGTAAATTACTTATCCCCAGGCAGGTTACTTTTGACCAAGATTCCTGTATTTGATGATACAGACCTAATATCAAAGCTTTAGGCATTTTATTTTCCCAGAAGAAAAACTATTTCATCAGTTAATTACTGACCTGCACAGCGGGGTCACTTTTGACCCTAGCTCCGTAATTTCAACAATTTTTATGGAGATCTGCAAGTCAATGCCATTCATTGAACACCTGTACTCTTTTGGTTTTTCACTTGAAGATTTTTGCTTTTATCCAATGCAAGTCTAATGCAAAAGCTAGTGACCCCCTAGGGTGAAGCCAATTTTAACCCTTAAGTGAACATCTAACAACCTAGTTTTACCAAACTATGCTATAATATACTATAAATCTAGACAACAGGTCCTTCAGTTTCAGAGAAGATTTTAATGCTTCTCCTTGAAATGTCTATGTAAATAATAAAGACCCTAAGAGAGGGACATAATTTGAACAATTGTAGAAGAAGTCTACTAGGCTGACTATATACATGTATATCCAGGGACAAAATCTAAAAGACCTTCTTTAATGTCTACTTGACAATGCTTTGTACAAAATTTTAGAACTCTGGGCTTTGCGGTTTTACACAAAAAGAATTTTAAATATTTTCCTAAATATCTCAATGTAAAACATGTTACTCCTCAGGCAGGGCCAACAGTGACCCAAGGGGCATGATTTGAACAATCTTGGTAGAAGTCAACTAAGCTGACTATATATCTAAACTCCAGGGCTAAAGTATGAAAGACCTTGTTAGAGGTCTACTAGACCATGCTTTGTATATAATTTTAGAACTCTAGGCTTTGTGGTTTCACACAAGAAGAATTATAAAGATTTTCCTATATATTTCTATGTAAAACATATTACTCCTCAAAGGGGCCAATAGTGAACACAGGGACATTATTTGAACAAGCATGGTAGAAGTCCACTAGACAGTGGTACACACCAGTTTCAGAGCTCTGACTCTACTGTTTTTAGACAAGAAGATTGTTAAAGTTTTCAGTTTGAAAATCTGTATTTTGCTCCTTTGACCTAAATATCAAATGGAAAAATTTGTATACTTTTGGAAAGACTTTCTGAGAACCATTTCTCTGAAGCTTTGTCAATATCCATCAGAAGGAGTTGTAGAAGTTGTTGATGAAAATGTTGATGACTGATGGACACCAGAAACAATTGCTATCACACCAGTTCACTTTCAGCATTTTGAGTCTTATTCACCATGTGTGTGCAATTCCTTGTTAAACCTTATCACATATTAAAACTTACAGTCAAATCACAAGACCAGACACTTCCAACTTCACTTACTCCTGCAGTTACAAATGTAATATCATATGGAAGTACATCAATTTCCACATTTCTACCTGATGAGAGAACTAAATTTACCGGCTCAAATAGAAATTTCACTTTTAATTTAATTTTACAGTTACTAAATACTTCATAAAAAACACCGGCTTTGTTGGACTGAGATACAATATATAAACAGTCCTTCCCATTAATAGATATAGATGTGATGTTTTCAGTTAGTTCTGAATACAACATGCTTTCCAACACGTCTCCAGCCTCTCTAGTATTGTGTCTTCCTAATGAATTGTAACTTGTGCTTGTTTCACTTTGCACTTTACAAACACATATTTTCACATCAACACCTGGGTTGGCACATTCGGAGTATTTACTGTATGGCGTTATACGGTCAAAACTGCTGAATGAAAATCCAAAATCTTTGCTCATTTGAATACTAATGAAGAAGATTTCATCAACACTCTGTCCTTCTGTTTCCACAAATAAGTCCATTTTAGCTGTCATCTGGTTTTTCTGAAAATATGAAATGGATTTGAAGAAATGCTAAAAAAATTGCTATATCAGGTCAGATTGTAAAAGCAGCCTGGCTCAAAGGATAAGAAATTATTTACAAACATCAACAAATATTTACAATGTCAATTTCATTTAAAAAAGTGAACAATAAAATGTTAAACCAAAAACAATGATTTCCAAACAGAAAAGGTCTTGCTGCAAACTAGACTACACCACTACAATTTGTCTATAAATACGATACACTGCAGAAGGCATATGAATGGGTGATCTTTCCAAAAACCAGTAAAAATAAGGAATAGAACATAAATAGTTGGGCATCATCAATAACTTCTTTTAGTTATCAACTTTTTTTTCAGTGATTAATTTGCAATGAAGTCACAACATATTTGGATATAAGAGAATCAGTATATAACAGGAAGTACACGAATAAGTTGACATAAAACATCAAGCATGACTTACATCTGGTTTACTTTCTTGGATATTTTTTATCTTTTTAACTTTCATCCTCTGGCAATTACCAAACCCGCCATACTGTCTTTTACTTCTGCTGTGAATACCACTATTGTTTAATTTTTCACCTGCCAATTTAGACTTCTGAATATTATTATTCAACATGCCCACAAAATAAGCAGCAAGTATAAAATGGTACGCTTTGTTACTCAGAGATACATCATATCCATCACAAATGCAAGCATTTGGCTTGATTCGTGGCATATGGCTGCAACTTCTCTCTGGTGATATTTCCGACAAAAGCCCATATCTTGACACGTTAAACTGTTTGTTGAAATCACTTACGTCACTTTTGAAATGAGTATCTGATTCAGATGTTTTATGAAGCTGTTCAATTATATACGTAAGTGTATAATGCAGATCTAACACGCTGATCAACCGGTTCTGATTAATTTGTAATGCCTGTAACTGATTCTCAGTGAGAAATGATTGAACACCTTCTGGAATTATCATGAACAATAAAGGATGAAATATTTCAATTCTTCCCTCAATGGCTTTGTTTAGAAATTCACCATATGCATTACCATGATCTGACAATATCAGGGTCAGAGTGTTTGTCATATCTTTGGCAAAACTAAGATAATGAGAAAAAGCAGAATCAAGGTACTGAATTCTTTTTCCAGTCCCTTCATGACCAACATTTGTTTCGAAAAAAGAAATGAATGGCTGAGATCTGTGAGTCATAACTCTCTGATATGTTTCCAGGTATGAGAGTGTGTATTCATGTTGATGTTTTCCATTGTAGCATATTTTATCTGGGGCATGGAATGGGTCAGGCACTTCATTTGCATCAAGAATATCACAGCTTGAAAAAGTGTTTCCAAACTCATCTATATCGGCTCTTCTGAGTCTATCAATAAATTTTCTATACAGTGTTTCCCTTTTTAATGTTCTATTGTATACTAACAAATCTTTAGAAAGCCCCCACTCCCAATAAGGACACAAATCCTCAAGCCAAAGGCTTCTGTATCCTAAGTTTTTCAAAGGCTTTACTAACGTTTCTATCTTCAACTTCTCTCTCGGCATTTCCAAAGTTCCAAACGGCTTTTCAAATGGGTTTATTGAGCCAGAAAATAATGACTGCAGTGTTTCAAATGTCCTTGAACGAACTCCCTGAACAAGTTCAAAATCGAGAACCAGTTCTTTTTTGTACTTGTTCCCTGCAGCAATTTCATCAAGTTTTCTCACAGATCTGGGCAGAGACCTGAAAAAATGATGTCTTGCTACTGAGTCAATAAATATGATATTAAAGTTTATTAACTTCTTCTGATTGTCAACATCTGTTTTGAGTCCTGGATGTTTGGGTGGCAAATTGAGTATCTGTGGTTCTGCACTATCAGTAGCAACTTCTTGCTCATCTTGTGACATATCAAAGTAATCTTGTTCCCTCTGAGCAAATTCCGGCTGCTGTTTAGCACAAGTAATAAGACAGTATCCAAAATTACTTTTCCCTGTAAGACTTTGTATAGCTGTCTGCAATTCAGTATTTTTCTTATAAGGCGTCCATCTAAGTTTGCCACTGGTTAAATCTGTTATTCCAAGAAATATATTTTTTTCACATATTGAAATATCACAGCTGACCTTCCATTTATCTACTGATCCCTGCAATTCAAAGACAAGACAAGATTAAACATTTCGAGTAAATGAAGATAAGACAGATGTTTAAACAATTACAGGCATGATAAGGAAACTTTCAGTGAGTTGCTAAAAGTAGTTTTCCTGTTAGAGCCGTTCATTTTTATTAATATTGATCATGATACATCATAAGTTCTCTTACAAATGGCTGACAATGTTGTGGAAATTGGTTCTGAAGTTGAAAGTGGCTCTGACAAAACAACTGTAAAGTATCACATTTAAACCAAATGGTGTTTAACATTATGTAAACAGACTATATTTACAGAGACCACTTCAACAAACACTGAAACACAGCAATACATGTTGTCACTTGTTTAAGTTTATGTTTAAACAACCAAATATCGTAATTAAGCCATCAATATACATATCTGTGTACTTGTATGTAATCTTCACAATAATGTAAAGTATGCATCACATAGCAATATGAATAGTCAAACAGCTCTATTCTGAAACAAGAGGGCCATGATGGACCTAAATCGCTCACCTGAGTCTCACTGCTCATGTCACAAGTATCATTATTGGTTGTTATGGGTGTTCGTTGTTTGCAAGTCTGAATAAGTTTGAAGACTCTGGGTGTAATGGTACTCAAAATTTTTAGCAGAAATAGTTTTATTCTACAGGTCCCAGTGAACTTGACCTTTGACCTACAGACAACATAAACAATAGGGTTCTTCTAATATAATAATAACCTGATGAAGTTTGACAGACCCCTGGGGTGGATTCAGTTTTGACCCCAGAGTCATAATTGGTAGAGGTCCACGAGATGATGCTTCATACCAAATATCTAAGCTCCAGGCCTTGAGGTTTTGGAGAAGAAGATTTTTAAAGATCCAACTTTTAAATCTATTTTAGCTCCAGTAAACCAGAAATGCATTGGACCAGAACCATTTGAACAATCTTAGTAGAGCTTCATGCAAGGAACATCCCAGGCAACTTTCATTTAATCTGATCCATTGGTTTCAGAGGACATGTCATTTAAATGAAAAATTGACAACGGACGGACGGACGATGGACAAAGACTGATCAGAAAAGCTCACCTTGAGCACTTTGTGCTCAGGAGAGCTAAAAATGAATGGAAGCAAATCATATCCACACAAAATTTACCATGATATGACAGAATTCCCTCTCATGACGTGTTCTGCAAGCTCTTCTAATGTCTAGATGCAGTGGATTCCCAAATAATTCTTCAGCAACTTTACAACTACTTCTGAATGGCTGTATTCTCCTACAGTGTGCTGTTTTGTTAGACTTGAGATTGTTCTGAAAATATTTATTTTTTTCCGAATAAAAATACAAATCTAATGACTTACTCTTACTGAAACTTTTCTCACTGAGCCACTGTAATTAAATGATAAGATACAGAAGATTATGTGATATATTACTTCTTACTTAGTTAAATTACTTTCTTGTTCATATGCTTGTTCATGAGTATTAAAGATATCACTTTAGGTTGTTAACTTACAATCAACGTTTAGCAAAGCTTATTGTTCGTTTTAAAGCTTGTTCATGTGTTGCTAACACTTTAGGTTGTAATCTTATAATTGAATATCAACAATGTTACATAATTATAGATATACATTGTATGTATGGGCAACTAAAGATGGTATTGAAGTAGAAACAAAAGCATTGCAGAACAGTTATGCCCGTCAGCCTAGACTGCAAACTCATGATGCCAGAAGTTTCACATTGTGCTGCATTAATATTTGCAAATCATAAAATTCTAATATTCCTACAACTCTGCATTGAAAGACTTTTATCAATCTATCTTATTATTTAATCAGAGGGGAGATAACTAAACAAATGGGACCAGACAGAGACATATGTCTTGCACAATGCACTTCTACTTCTAACCATTTATTGTTATCTTAAGTTTCAAGACAATCCCTCTCATAATGTTCAAGTTTTGCTCTGGACAAAAATTCTTTAAAAAAAACATTATTAAAAAAGGGGAGATTACTCAAAAACTTGAAATGGTAAAGTTAACTTTAGGCCACTGTGTATTTCCTTATCACAATCTATTTAAAGTTAAACAACAATTCATTTCATAGTTTAAAGTAATGCTCCAGACAAAAAAAAAAATTAAGAGGGGTGATAATTCAAAAATGGGACCAGGTTAGAATTATGGTTATTGTGCATTGCACTTCTACTGCATACCATCTGTCTTTATCTTAAGCTTCAAGACATTCCCATTCATAGTGTTCAAGTTATGTTCCAGAAAATATTCATAATATTAAAGGTGTGGTTACTCCAAAACGAGATCAGGTACAGTGATGCTTCTTAAGTACTGGTCTTCATCTTGTCACCATCTATCTATATCCGGACAAAGTCTTGACGTAACCAGACTGCCTGCCACAGGGATTCCCATTTTGACAGACATAATTATAAAAAGAGGAATTGGACAAAAAGTGCATGATAATGAAAACTTTATGTGTGATCTCTTATGAAATCATACTTATCTACTTCAAGACTTACCTTTAAATGAGGTATGGGGCAGTCTGAAGACTGCTTTTCCTTCTCCAAAAGTTCCCTGACAATATTTTCCCTTCTATCAGCATCATCATTTGACTGCATCAAATCATGTGGCAAGAGGTTGTTCTGAACACTGTAGGATGACTGGCTGCTATTAATAAATATAGCAGCCAGCCAATCAGATCTTAGCAACATGAGGAAAACGAAACATGCTGCAATAACTTTCAGTGTAAAAGACCTTCTTCTTCTCATACTGCCCACGTCACTCATTTATCTGTTTACCTGAAAACAAATCTTTCAATACTGAACTATGTTATTTCCATCTTCCATAACATACTGACATGTACATTTTATGTCAAATAATTGCCTGGAGTTATTCAACAGTCAGCTGTTAATAACATTCAGTTAACCAACATAAAAGATTCTATAAACTGATTTTTTTCAATCATATTTATTTAAAGCTTTTGCTTCATTTATATTTTTTTGTGGAACTTTAACATGTAGCTGATTGTTTGATGTGTTTAGTTTCCTCTACCTAATGTTCTGGAATTATAATTTTGCCTTAATCAGGAAATACGATAAAATTAATTATACAGGAAAAACAAATCCTACAAGATTCAAATTCTCATTGTTGTTTTACTTTTTCATACATGTTTGCATCTGAGAATAGGTAATGAAAACATAATCGAATGGACTTGAAACTTTGTGCCAATTCTCATATTATTCATTTAAGACTAAGTAAGTTTCCAGTGAGGAAAGGCTTTTATAATCCTGTCTTTGTTTGTCAAACCATTGGTCAATCAGATTAACTACTGTATGTTATAACTTTCTGACCAATGGTATTACTCCTTAGTAAAAGTTAAGTTTCAGTAAGGTCTCCGAAATATTGCTATAAAACCTGGGTCTGTTTGGCTAACATAAACTTTTCTTAAACATGACTGTTATGCAATTTTCTAGAACACAAGTTAACCCTTAACCTGCTGGAACTGAAAGTGATTAACCTTTGCCACCAGTATAGAGCCAGGCCAGCCTGCACATCCATGCAGTCTGACCAGGCTCTACACAGTTGGTAGCTTCATTTTTGTATTTTTATTTTGAAATCCCTTAAACTTTGAATGGACTGTTCCAAATTCGAAGTTGGTCAAATCCATTACAAAATTTCAGCATGATCAGGGTTAATACCTTGGTCGAAGACAACAACACACACATCAAACACTATGTGTACTGTTCTACATATAACATGCTTCTGTATCTTATAAACTTCAACCATTTTAACCAACTCTAAGTAACGCTTGGTTTATGCTCTAACTTTCAAATATAAGAATCATAAAGTCACAATGCCTCCCCTCTCTTTATAAGTATCAGCTTGTTATGTTTAGACTTTGTGTGTTCACTATTACATGCACAGTATTCAGACTCCCAGTAGTGTCGTTTTAATTAACATCTTCAATTTTTAAACGAGTAACATTTTCTTCCCACTGTAGCTATTGATAATGCTTATTTAAGGTTAACTGTTAAACACTGCTGGTGAAGCTGCCTTTATTCTTATTATCCAATAGATTATCAGCTGTGAACTGACTTCATGTAACTGCAGCTAGTACCCACTCAAACCTGCATAATGCTACATAGCATATATATATATATATGTTAAAAAACTGTAAACATTTTCATTTAATTAATTACTGCTTAACACATTCCCATTGCAACAGGCTTTTTGTAATTCATTTATGACACACATATTCTAGAAACAACACACTGTGAATAACAAGTTCATTCATACAACCAGCTGTTGTAAAACTTGTAGCAGCTATCAAGTAAAATATAATATAAAACAAATATAAAATCTATAATATTAACAATAAATATAAATATATACTGTTTCAGGGTCTGAATGGACTATTCTCTAAAATTTAACATAAACACAGAAATGAAAGTGGTAAAATTGGTAACAATTACATCTTAATATGAAGCATTGAAATTGCCCATTAAAATTTGAATATTGATCAATACTATACAGAACTGTAATCAACAGATTCAAGAATTTTCAATTATGTACCACTTCTCTTTTTTTATCAGAGACCTTGATGTAGAAAGAGCAAAGTAAATAACATATCTACTGAATAAATCTTTAACTGAACCCTGCTGGAACTGAAAGTGATTAGCCTTTGCCACCAGTATAGAGCCAGGCCAGCCTGCACATCCCTGCAGTCTGACCAGGCTCTATACTGTTGGTAGCTCAATTTTTGTATTTTTACACTGAAATCCCTTAAACTTTGAATGGACTGTTCCATATTAAAAGCTGGGCAAATCCATTCCAAGAATTCAGCAAGTTAAGGGTTAACAGAACCCTGGTCAACAAATTAATTGTAATCTGGTTTTTAGAGAGCAGAGAATGCTAACATATTTCTTACCATCAATCCTTTTGGAGCTTGTAAAGTTTTACTGTATAGAGCATTCCCCAGCTAAAAGGGCCAGTTCCATCCCCTGTGTATTTGTGGAGCTAAAAATCAGCTTACAAACATGACCAATCAACTTATTTGTGCAAAAGTCGACAGTTACATCTGTATGAACAAATTTATAATGGCTTGAAGAGTGCCTGAAAGAGAAAATTGTTTCCACTATGGTGTACCGTAATTTTGTTAGAAATAAAGCCAATTTGGATAATGTGCCAATATGAGACAATAATAGAATATGAGACAATTAACCTAATACAGATACGATTTGTGTTTTACATCTTACATGGTGAGTAAATTTATGAGATTGGGATCATTTTGACATAAAAAATATATTGAGATTGTATGCTGCTTTCTGTGAGAAAATTTTTAGCTGAATAAGCACCTGCCATGCCAGTTATAAAGTAAACAAAGGCCAATAAATCTAAAATGAAGAATTTGTTATACAAGTCTCAAAGTCTCTCTGGACCAATATAAAATGGGTTCTAGATGTATTTTACTGTATAAGAACTACTGAATATCAAACATTAAAAATTATGTTACCTATAAAAAGAATTGAGTTTATCTATTGTTGGTATTGGTTTCCAATATGGCCTATGCCAGCTGAAGAGTTTGGTAAGTCTAAGCTGTAGGGGATACATGTACTGCAAGATACAGAAAGCTTCATATTCCAGAGACACGTGTACATGCTAAGTAAAAAGCAAGGATACACAGGACATCAGTTAAACCTCTCATCTGAAAAAAAAACAAATAGTAGTGTTAAACCAGGGTTTATCTGATATATCATATCAGACCTTTTTGTCATGATCATGCATCAATAAAAGTATATTTTTATCAATTTTTTTCCTTGTCAAATAACCTTAGTGTCTTACAAGGGACTCATTTGGAATGTGTTTAGTTTACATAAATGCACATTTTCTGGTAAGAGATCTTGTCTGGATGAAAACTCACTATCATATATATGTGCTAAAAATTCCCCTTTAAGCAAAAGCCTATGACTGAAAGATTTAATGTTCTTTTTGCTGATATCCATTATACATTTCATATGATACTGATCATTTTGATTCAATCATTTCTATTGATACTCTCAGTCCTACAGCTGGGTGACTTTGTTAAGTCCGAAGTAGAACAGTTAAATTATTCTAACATACACAGATTTTGGAAAATTCTGATACAAGTAAAATCCGTTACAAATGAAAATTGCTAGGACCAAAACACTGGTTAAAATACAACAGTGACATAATACTGCACACCCAGGCCTTAGTTCCTCATGCATGATTGTATAAATCAAATACAGATTCTTAGCATCGCAACATCCAGCTATTTATTATCTGCCCCTAAGCAACACCCTAGCAACAATGAAAACAAATGCCATTTTGCTACTTAATTAATTTATCAATAATGTTTTTGCAATATCACTGGAAATGCTCAATATTTTATATGATCCAGTGATTTTGAATTGATATACTTTTTAAGGATTTGAAACCTTAGAAAAATCTACTGCATGCTCTTTTAGACTGAAACTAAAAGATCATTTAATACATATAGGCAAAAATCACACTGTTGATTGTAATTTTAATATTTTTTTATAAAAGAAGGCATTTCAAACAAGGACAGCTTGAATATATCATAAGATGGTGTACCCATATTTGCCCTGGTCCTTCGAAAACTGATAGGACCATGAAAGCACGGTAAGTGGCTGAAGAGAACCTTAGAATAGTGAAGCTTATTTATATTATCTTTAAAAATCAAAACATTTGAAATCATTTCCAACAGTTTCTTTTCAAGCAAAATTTAAAGGACATTACTGAAAAGTTCAGGTATTGAGTTTTTCACAATCAACTGATAATCTTTAATGAAATTGCTTTAAAATCTATCTATGATCATCATGAACAAAAGCCATACAAGAATAATGGTAAAAATAATTTATTACACTAAAAATGAAATTATTTAAAAATACACCTTAGTATTTTCATATCTTCTGTTAAATCATTTAATACAAATGTGATTTTTGATGAAATGGAAAATTGTTATATTAAATTTTATTTCTTAGCGTCAAAGTAAGAATATAACATGTAAGATTCTACTACCTTGCGATCAATGGAAAACAATTAAATTTCTTAAAAATAATTTCAACTGTTGTTTTGATGACCACATCTACATACGGTTTTATTTGGACTGTTTTTGTGCTATTAACACGACATGAATTTTTAGCTGAGCATGATTTACGCAAAGAACATACGATAATGGTTAACAACTCAATTAAATTCACCTGTTCTTGTTGTCTTAAACGTCATCGTGTAAAATTGGACAAATGGCGAAATGCATTAAAGGGAAATAACTCAATAATCACCATTAATGGATCCATAACTAATACGATTCAGGACGGCACAGTTCGGAGAAAGCCGGATTTATTCTTCATAACAATAATATCACAGTTACAAAAAAATAATAAAACAATGGTATTTGTAATAATAGTTATTTCAAGGTATCACAATATCATGTCTATCAGAGGAAAGTTCAGTCCAGTCCTTGAATTGTCCTCATTTGATATTAGCCTAGAGATTGATATGTAAAGTCGTAAAACTTATTTTCAGTGGACTAAACAAGTTTTATAGATTTTAAGTACTTAAAATAAATGTTTAAGTAAGATCTTCAGTTATATCTTGTTTTCTTTTTAATAATTTTAATGTTCCTGGCACGCGCCTGCCTAGTATAGTCAGTATTGACTTTTGGCAGTAATAAGTTGAAGTTGAAGCAGTGGGGTCATAATAAATTTGGAGTTGACGGTTTGACCCATTTTATGGACCTTTTTTGTTATTGTCAAACCGTTACAAAAAGATATCACATATCAAAAATGTTCTCGATGTCTCTTCGACAAGTCTGATTAGTTGGAATGAATGGGGTCCTTACATAAGTAAGAATATTAATATTGTTATAAAAGAAAATCGTATATGTAACTTCTGCCAACAGTTAAATAATGCAAATATAATTGATTGTGAATACCATGCCTTTTTTAAATGTGTCAAATATGATACTGTTAGACAAATGTATTTATCTAATTGGTATATACATGGAACAGATTTCTATGCTCTTTTATCTTCTCCGAAACCCTGGCATTGTTAAAGATATATCTATTTATATCTATCGACTTATGAATATTATTAACGACACTTAAACGTTCGCAATATACAACTACTTGACATTTTATTATGTGTTATACTTTGGGCCGGAGGCCTTTATGTACAAATAAATGATTCGAGTTGAGTTGAGTATGTAAAAAATGAACCATCTAAACCGGTCAAAGTCAAGAATGGCGGATATTACTGAATGAAGCGATGAGTTTCATGACAATACTACTAAAACAATAAAAAACTAAACTGTTCAAAAATAAGATAATATCTGTTTGATACTATCTATATTCCTAAAAATGCCTTTTGACATATCATCTATTAAAATCAAAATATTTGGAATGGGACTTGATTGATTATGGAAGTTCTTGCCATGCACTTATAGTATCATGATATAAAGAGGTTGCTGTTGAGGAGTTAACCCGTGGCACAAAAAAAATTGAAACAACTCTTCCTAGTGTTATATGAATTTGATTCAGTGATTCTATTAAACTTGTCTTGTAAATAGAATTGACCTCTAATAGTTCAACTTATTACTCCCAACAGTTAATACTGACTATATTAGGCAGGCATTGAGGAAAGTTCTTGCAACTTATGGGATGACTTCTTTCTGGGTTCATACAAGTACTTGCACCGAAAGTGAGGAATGTGGAATGTCACTGTCCAGAGACTCTTACCTCTGGTGGAATTCGAACCAGCAACCTCTGTATCGGGAGTCCGGCGCTCTAACTCCTCGACCACTGCTTCTCCTCAATATAGGCAATCTTGTGTAAATGGTTCAAGCTCAGATGTTTTCCTTTATCATCTATTTTTAACATGCCTTATTTCTGAAGTCTGAGTTACGTACAGCAGTTTCTGGAGAACAATTTAATATAAACCTAATAAGTTTATTTTGAGTGGTTTGAACTCTGTTTTGAGCTTTTTTGTTAATTGCATTGTACCATGCTGAACAGACATAATCAAATTATCATTGTATTAAAGATTACAATCATAATGTTCTTCTCATATTCTGATTTGACACTATACTTTCTCTTACAGAAACTTCAATCTACGTTTAACTTTCCTTAAAGTATAATTAACCAGTTGTTACATGAGTTAAGTTCTTGGCCTAGTTTATATCTGATGACTGATAATTCTTTATGTGAAAAAAATGCACTATCATCTGCATGCAATAATAATATACAATCTTTGCTAATGCTAATCGACAAACAATTTACATAGCATGGGAACATCAGCGGTCCCAATATACTACCCTTGGGGACACCAAAAAAAAAAAATGGTTTCACAATCTGCTCAAGAAAACATTATTTATATGTACATTTGTTTCTTTTAGACAAACATTACCTGAACCATTCCATTAACTCAATGCCCATCACATTTAATTTATCACAGAGAATATTATGGTCTAGATTATCAAAAGCCAATAAGAATCATCCCTGTATAAAGGCCTTCAGATGTCTGCCATCTGATATGATCTGTTAGACGTATACGACATGAGTTGGTAGAATAGCTCTGTCTAAAACCAGACTGAAATTCATATAAAATTTTATTTTTAGTCAAAAACATTTTTAGTTTATTATACAGATAATCTAATATTTTAGATAGATAATAGATAAAATGCTTATGGATCTATTAGTATCTACTTGAAATCTACAATTTTTCCTAAACAAAGGTTTAACTCTAACAGACTTCAACTCATCTAGGACTTCACTGTCTACAATTGACATATTATTGTAAGCAATGGGAATAATTTAGGTAACTAGCTCCATCTCTGAGTAACCAGACAGGGATAAAATCAAGACCTGTACTTTTTTTAACATTGAGATGTGATAACTCTTAAAAAAACAAAATCTTCATAAACATTAAGAAGGGTTGACTTTTTGAGGCTTGATTTTTGACTTGATAAAATTCTTAAAATATGTCGGAATCAGTTTTAAACAAGTTTTAACAGTCTGGCAACTGGCTAACCCAAACAGGCGCCAGATTTGTAAAAAAAGAAATAAAATGAATAGCAATTTTCTTAGCATCAAAACAACATTCATTATCAATATTCAAAACATCATTTCGTGTACTTTTTATTTCTTTTTATACCCAAGATCTTACAGCTGTTGTCTTAGCTTTTTATACCCAAGATCTTACAGCTGTTGTCTTAGCTTTTTATACCCAAGATCTTACAGCTGTTGTCTTAGCTTTTTATACCCAAGATCTTACAGCTGTTGTCTTTGCTTTTTAGCATCATTTTTATTCTCCTCTATCTGTCTAGACATATACGCAGACTGCATGCTTCATATCTCTCTGTTCTTTGTTTCTATATATACAAAACGATATTTGGAATAATCTTCTTTTTATGTTTTTTTCTGTATCTGATAAAAAATCCCGTTCCTCTATGGTCATCAAATTTCTGATGTCAACTATGGTTCCGTTTCCTGTTTAGGTCTTACTTCTTTGATTGATGCAACTTTATCAAGAACTTTGTTAAATATATCTCTAAAATTAACCCGAGCAGAATTTACATTACTTGCTGTAAAAACACTTTTCCAATCAGCTGTAGCTTATGAACAAAATTGAATAGTATTTTAAGGACCTAATGGTTACCTAACTTTTACCATTTACCTGAACTTTAACATTTTTTTTCTAGTTATAAACGACAAGTGATCTCTGAGTCCAACAGATAAAGTACCATGACATTTACGTCTAACAGAGATGACGAACTAGGTGTAATTCGTGTTGGTATATCAATAACTTAAGATAAAAAATAGATAAAAAAACTCTTGAAGCTTTTTTATATAAATGAGATTTTCTTTGCTTAGAACAATATTAAAATCTCCCAGGAGATACCACTCAGTATCATAAGTTAAGATTTAAAAGGTCACTCCGTTTGGGTGGTCTGTAACAAAAACCAGTAAGAATAGGTTTTGTCTTTGGCAACAAAAGCTGTATCGTTTTGTCTCTGGCAACAATAGCTGTATTGTTCTGTCTTTGGCAACAATAGCCTATCGTTTTGTTTTTGGCAACAATAGCTGTATCATTTTGTCTTTGGCAACAATAGCTGTATCCATGATATTTCAAGATTGTGTGATTGTAAATCTATCTATTCTTTCATTGAATGCTAGGTCAAGACGGCCATCTCCAGGACGGCCTATGTGCACAGAGACGATAATGCAGCAACAGAATGTGCAAGAAATGAAAGATGAAAGAAGATAGTGAAAGCGTCAAACAAATAAACAGTTATCCACGGCACCGTTATAACACCTGAAAATAGACAAAAACAGTATAATTTACGAAACGGGATTCGCTCCTGTTAGATAGATCATGGCTATACCAGCGAATGAAGGTTTCATGGCAAAATGGATAAAATGGAGATTTTAAAAATCAAAATACTGATATTATCCATTTCGAGAAACATGATATTAAAGAAATGAGCAAAGAAAGTGTGTGTGTATATATATATTTTTTCCCAGACAAGATATCAACGAAAACACATAAACCAATAAACCGCACTATGATAATTTGGCCATCTGGTACCGTATCGTCATGGATTTAGACTGTCGTTGTGAAATGTGCGCATGCAATCGGATGACTACATTTAAAGACAACACGGATCATGTTCCGGGACGTTATGGACCATGTTAAAAAAAAGCCTTTAAACCACATTTATTATCTATTTCAATCATCAAATTGTGCAAGTATGTAGCCCTATTACACCCTGGTCTAGTTTCCATCACACCCTGATCTGGTTTCCATTACCCCCTGGTCTGGAAAACCGTGAACATTATTAAAAGGTATATATAGTTGGTTTGGTTATATATCAGTTACTTTTTGGAAGCTGGTTACTAGAAGCTAACTTTTCTGTTGACAAGTAACCAGCTGCTGGTAGCTGTAACCAGCTGCTGGTAGCTATCTACTACTAGTACTCTTGGTATATGCTTCATGCAAAACGAAAATAGACCTCAGGACCATGTGGATAATAAAAGTTTTTTTCTTCATTCATGTACTTATGTGTTAAACATCTAATACCCTTATTTCAGCAAATAATGACCCCACTGACAATCTTTGTAAAGGACCACTAGACAAAATTGTAGAACTTTGGGCCTTTTGGTTTCAGACAAGAAGTATTTTAAAGATTTCCCAATATTTGTTTTTGTAGCACGCCAGGTCAGCAGTAAAACAAGGGACTTGATTTTAATAATCTTATTAGGGGTCTCTTTGATAATGCTACGCACTGAATTTCAAAGGCTTTGGTCTTATGGTTTTAAATAAGAAGATTTTTTTATAGTTTTCCATTCTTGTTTAGCTACCAGCTCATTGTGAAATTAATTTGTTTGAATAGTTGTGGTAGGACTTAATACAAGGAACATTGTTGATTCCTCAATCTTATCCTGACCAAAAGATTTTGGAGAAGATGTCATTTGATGTAAATTGTTGATGGATACATACAACAGACAAGCTCACTATGAGCACTGTGTTCAGTTAGGCTGAAAAAATGTTCTTGTTCATAGTTAGTGAACATGTAGTATATCTATAGTCTCAGATCCAGCAAAATCTTTTGGAACCTTTATTTATGAATTATTAAACGAGAAGCATTTATAGCGAAGTGTCCAATAAATCGCAACAGGTTAAAATTTGATTCACAGCCAAACAGGGGCTGCTCTCTCCAAAGCAGTCCCAGTCAAATGTAAGTGTGTTGAAAATGAAGTGAATTTTTTTATTGATTTTCTTTACTTCTCATTAGGCAATGGCATCCAAATAAAATGATTAAGGACAAACACATACTTTATTGTTTGAAGAAGACTTATGGCATGTATACTCTTGTAATACATAGTCAGCATTATGGGTAGTTTACGCTTGACAAAAATGTATGCCTTACAACTACCAGTAATTCAGGGCATAAATTTCAAACAGACAATTGATCTTTTTTAAGATATCATACAATCGAAACAAAGAAACTTCTATGTGAACAAATTAAGAAGCATGTTTGAGTCTTTGCATACTATCAGCTCAAAAAAATGCCTGGCAAAAATACAAATAGTAATCTTGATATAAACTCAGTTACTGCAAAAACAGTCAAATTAATTTGTTCCGTAAACTATATGAATTGTTCCAGACACTTGTATTGTTAATGGTACATCAAGTTAATGTCTTCTAACCATCAACAACAGAGACGCTGTCATGTGACTTTGAATCCAGATCTAAAATACCAATTGGGTGGTTCATTACAGTGGGCGTTGATGAGCGCACTAAAGATGGCGACTGACTTCTACTCTGTTCACCTCTTATGTCCGTTTTCAGAGTCTTCATCCGGGGTGACGAGGGACTTAATTTCCCTACAATTTCTTTATGATTTGGAATGGGTGCAAGTTTATTCGATTTCAGTTCTGAAAAATACGGCGGAGTAAACACTCCATCTTTTCTAGGAGAAAAGCCGTTTGCTTTCTCTGTCGTCTGCTTTAGTGATGTAGATGGTTTCTCTTTAGCATCAGTAATCGTAATTGCATTCACGCTCGCCAGACTCTTGCTTGTTACTGTTGTAGCACTTCTACTAAAACTTATTAAACTGCTTCCAGAACGATGGGTTTCTATTGGCAGAGGAGACACTGCCCCATTTCCTGTTGCATGATCTCCAAATCCTTGAGGGGCGGGACTTGTTGAAAATGGCCCGCCCGTATCAAGTACATGACGCTGATGATTGACAGGGGCTGCGGCCGGATTCAGTTTTAAAGGAGCAAGTAGACGTTCATCGAAAGTGTTCTCTTTTGGATTATTGAACTTTTCTGTTGAATCTAAAAACCACGAAAGAAAAGATATGATGAACTTGTATAAATTAAAGTTTCAGTCAATGAAATAAGTCTGCAGGATATAATGACGTATGCACTTATTTTTGTCCGTTGACCTCAAAAGTTTCAAATTCTGTAGTAGATACTTTTCACCATTTTATGGGTTGTTGAGACATACTTTAATTCATACATTTTACGTTGGACAATATGAATTCTTGCTAAATCTTGATGCTCCTTCTATAGGTTCTACAGGTTTATGCAGATTAGACATGTTGTCCTTAGCCTAGTCAAGTTTCAAGCACATTGGATCCATTGACTCTTGCAATTTGACTTCTCTGTACTGGTTGAAAGACTTTTCATTGAGAACAGCTGAACTTTAACAGTTTGTGAAAATGCCAGCAGAATAAATACAATTCAAGTGTGTTTGAGAAAATTTTATCTAAAAAAAATCAAATGGATTTGTATAGAACCACAGCTTTAAGCGAATACAAAACCAGAATATATTTGTCTTTGAAATATGTTTACTCACCAAATGGAAAGACGTCGGTTTCGTATGGTCCACCCTTTCTTTTTGTTTTGAGATAAAGTTGAACAAATCTTGCCAACAGAATAGAGAGGACTGCAATTATCACCAAGGAGACCACTGTTACAGCTACCAATGCTGCTAATAACGAACTGGCTCCTTCTTCCACTTTGACTGTAAAAACGTTTTAAAATATTTTATTTATTTATTCACAAAAAGTATTTTCATGCTTCCCAAAGAAATCTCAGGGGGAAATGAACATATCATTCCATCCGCCAATCCCTCACACCATTCTTGTCTGTGCTTTTCTCAGCAATCTAAAACTGAATTCATTGAAACTACTTGCTGACTTCAGAGATAAAATAACATGTGAATATAAAATGTATGACTCAGCTTTATAGATTTTTTTTCTACAAACAGTCAAACTTGCCTTAAGCAGCCATCCAAAGGATAAATGTAAAAAGGCCATTTATCACACTCAGTATTATTTAATACAGGTACATTTATTATCGTAATGGTCCATTGGGAATAATCAGTATTGGTTGCTTTAGACAATTGGCTGCTTTATTCAGGTGACCACTTATATAGGTTTTACTACACAGAGATGTGGTTTCTTGGATTTCATCATAAATGATACTATCAATTTTATGGCCTGACTTTTTCTCAGCAACTGACTTGATTTGATTGGAGACCCTTCCGAGTTTATGTTTATAGTATGGTCCTGAAGATCTTTTATCACAAAGTTACGCCATCAAGTTTAAGTACCAAAATAACACATGTAGTTACAAGCATTATGTGGCTGCATTGTTCTTCACAGAGTTATGGACCCTTAGACTAAGAATTTGCTAAATTATTCTTACACGGATCATTCGCAACAACAAACATGGATTCTGTCAATAGATTGTCACTTAAACTTGTAAACAAGAATATACATAATATGTGCAGTCTGAAAAATTCCTTCCTCTTTATCACGTTTTGTTTCACTCGAACTTTTTTTACACAAATAATGTTTTCCTTATAACCTACCACAAGTACTTTGCTGACTATACTGCCACTTCCCATCAGTACCACATTCTACTTTCACTGCCCCCGTTGCTTCAAAGCCATCATTACACTGTAACTGCACAAACGTGGTGGTTCCATCTGTTGACATTGAGTATTGTCCATTGGCAGGGGAATCTATGCTTTCGCAGGTAACTTGAAAAGCACGCATAAAAGAATAAATGCAGTCTCAAAGTTGTTTTAATGTTATATCTATTTTTTTTTCTAACTTCAAGTTAAAGTTCCCATATACTTTTGATGCGTTATTTCAGAGGGTTGTGAACAAAATAAATGTTAGAAAAGAAAATCTAATTATGACACTTTTATAAAGAATGAAGCGAAACAATATTCATATACAGCTATTTTATAATAACTGAAACAGTATTAAACCCTGAAATTACAAGAACATCAGAGTGCAAATAACAAAAGTTACCTCCCCTTATTTTAAAGGAGCAGTTCTCTCGCTGCTGACGTAAAGTTAGTGTCAAGCAAAGGTAAAACTTGACATGTGAATTAAACTATTTTGATAAACAGACTAAAGACTATCTAAACTTACTACAAGATGGTATTGTCCCGTTCCAGTTTCCATCTGCATCACACAGTAAATTCGTACTTCCATTTAGTGTCGAGCCAATATTACACTCAAAGCTAGCTAGAGTGTTAACACCAGTGGAAGCAAAAAGCGTTGTCCCGCCATCCAGCCCACTTAAATTGGAACATTTTACTGAAACGAAAATAAAAAAAGTTACTAAACAGATAAAGAACAGTTTTACCTGCTGTCCCACTTTCGATAGATGGCTCCTTTCACCATCTTATGTTGAAGTCACCTACCGTTTTGCCTACTGGCTCTGCCTAACTTGGCGTGAAACATTACAGGATGCCAAGGTTGAACTTTTTCACTCTATAGTATTCTAGTTTTTGTGTTGTTTCACAGCTGTTTTTTTTTTCAAGAAGGGAGTAAAACATAGCATGATACTAACCACATACTGGTGGCTGGACATCCCAACCTGTGGAGTCATTTTTGCAATTTAATACAGAAAGACCATTCAAACTGTAGCCTGTGTTACATCGGAACATAGCCTGTCTGCCATCCGATTGGAAGATGCCATTTGAAATTGATTCAGGATCTTCACACACTGTAAGATGTGTAAAAATAGCTGGAGTAAGTTTAGGTAGAGTGCATGTGCTTCAATGTTTTGTAAAAATTCTATCCGTTCTGGGTAGATTTTACATAGCTTTTAATTTTTAAAAACAAAAACAAAAAAATGAACAGGGATGTGATTTAAGCAGTTTTTTTTAATATCAATTTAAAATTCGAATATACTAGATGAAAGCTCAACACTAGACGGAAGAAGTTTAAAACATTTTCAGCACATCATATGTGTTTAAATAACAACTCGAGACTTCAAAATAGTTTGTACGGGCTTACAACATTCTGGTGGAGGGTCAGACCAACTTCCGTCTGTTTGACATGAAGTGTAATTCTCTCCGCTGGCCTTGTATCCGGTTGCGCATGTGTACAAGGCAGACGTTGTGGTTCCGTCAGTGGAAATTGAGACATATCCATTTTCCGGGTTTGATATACCCGGGCAGGACACTAGAAGTAAACAATTTTGAAATACATTTCGTTTAGTTTTTGTGTTTTATGCCAATATCATTCTCATCTAAGTAATTTAAAGGATTTAGGGAAACGATTTTAAACGGAATTTCGACATATACAAAACAGGACTTCCGTATACTTGTATGCCACTAAGTAAGTACATGTACCCTCTTTGTCAGTTTTACAACTGAAACTATAAAATTTTGATGCTGATTTTGAATGCCATATAAAAGGTCATTCTAATGACAACAACAGCAGTTTCAGTCTGTAGGTAATGTCTGCTGTATTTAAAGGTAGTTTGGAAATTTTGAAATTGCAGTTTATTGCTGCCAAACAATTAAGCAAAATAGTAATTTCCAAAATATGCTTCTGACATACCACATGTTGGTTCTGGTGACGACCATGTGGCGTCATGCATACAAATACTACTTGCTTGGCCTTTCAGAGAAGACCCTAGAGAACAAGTAAATGAGGAGATAGTGTGTGTGCCATTAGTGTCTGTCACAACGTTTCCATTTGAAGGTACTTCCGGTACCTCACACTGAACTGAAATAAATGTATGCAATATTTTTATATATTGTTTCGTGTTTCTTAATATTTTTGTTAGACTATGATCAAGCTTTAAAATTAAAAGACAAGAATACAATGAGATATACAGGGATTTTATTTTCCACATTCATTCTCTCTTTGGAAACGGTTTCTGTCATCTCTTTCACTAGCCTGAAAACAATTTTCAACTTGTTGTGACATTTACACTTAAAATGTTCTAATTGGCCAGCCAGAAAAACTCTAATTTGCCAAAACTAAAAATGGAAACAACCCGAAATTTTGGAGAATTTTGTTTTCCAATATTTCCATTGTTTACAACAGCTTTGGCTATCAAGAGTCCTCATCCGGACCGGGGTGAACATTGCTGCCTTTCCTCACGTGAAACTCGTGCGCGCTATTTCTATACTTCAAGTAGCCTATTGGAAAATTTGTTTAGTGAATATTGTATTTAGATATTTTGCCATATTTGCAGTCTTTATTCTTACTAAGCTGCAATTTATTTTGTCTACATCTGTGAATTCATAGAGGGGGAAAATGTTTATACTAAATGGACTTCAAAAATCTTCTCAAAACTTAGATGTACATTTGTATATTATTTCTCTCCACGACTGTTTCCTGAAACTTTTAACCATACTGTCACCGAATTCAACACTACTTTCTGAGCAAAACTTAACTTAAAAATATCGGTACCTTACCACATAAGACAATATATATATTTACCACACGATGGATCAGCCCCAGTCCAGCCCGAACCGTCTGACTGACATGTCCGTACACTGTCTCCTAACAGGCTGAAATACAGCTCACAGGTGTATTGTGTAACAAGGTTGTCACTCGACAGTGTTATAGTTCCATTAGCAGGGGCTGTTGGAGGAATACAAACTGGAAAAGAAGTAATTATCATGGCATATTGAACTAGACGATATCAGATGGTGAAAAGAGTTTTAATTGTAGATAAGATCAGTTTTATTTCACTATGATGTGAACATAACTATGTGCATGGTGTTATGCATTGCCTTATAACAATGTATTGTTGTTTCTCTTAACTCCGTTGTCTTATTAAGTGCGCCTTCAAGACGGCAACATGACGTCATATGTTCATGCATTGATTTTAAAATGTATACATCTTGAATTTTACATTGAAAAAGAAATATTGTAGAGACACGCCTTTTGGTTTTAGCATTATCGATATTTCTTACCACAAGTTTAGCATTATCGATATTTCTTACCACAAGTTGTGTTTACTCCCGACCAAGTCCCATCCGTCTGACATTCTCGTGTAGTATCACCGACAACCTCATAACTCTCGGAGCATGTATATGTCACTGTTGACGTCTGACCATCTGTTTCCATGGTAGCACTGCCGCTTGTTGGCTCCGACAGAGAAGGGCATACCACTAAATATTAATGCAGAAGTTAAAACAAGCACTTCATTACAGAATTAACATCAAACACCTCTTATCATACTGCAAGAAAATAGTGCTTATTAGCTTTTATTTACTCATTTTATTCATATTAATGGTACTTAAAATCCTTTTAATGTCTATGAAAAATTTGAAAAATACAGGTGGACTGAAATTTCAAATCCGTTGCGATATAAACAAGGCCCCGTCGTTGTAACAGCTGCATCTTTTTTTCTGAAACAACCAGTCATTCTTTACAATACTCATAAATGTTGTGAACACTCACCGCATGTCGGTTCTACAGCCGTCCAGCTCCCGTCACTCTGACAGGTTAACGCTGACGGTCCATCAATCGAGGCTCCATTGTCACACTGGAAGTTCACAGACGTTATTGTACCATCTGAGACCAACTCAAAGCTTCCATTAGTAGCTGTAGTAATGTCTGGACAGCCAACTGAAGAAAATACATCAAACGTGACAAATTACAACAGCAAACTTGTAAACATATTACAATGTAAAAAATATGTATTATTTCATATTGTCTTACCTGTAACATGTAAATAAAATGCTTGCAAATTATTGTGCTTGTTAATATTGCTGTTCTTCATCAGTCTACGACTACAAGTAGTAGTAACTAGATGTATCCAACAAACGACAAAGTTCTGCGTAACAGCAAAGGACTATGGAAAAAAATCTTTACTCTGTAAATTCCAAAAGGTAAGACTGATATATATCAGAATTACGATCTGAAGAAGGAGAAACGACTGTCTTTACAACACAAAAATGGAATATGTCTATGTTTAATGGCAACTGAATTCCATTGACTGATTTGTATATAGTCATGTGTAATGTGGACATCAACCTTTCCTCGTTCAGATGTCCATCAAGATACCTAGCCACTTATATCTGAAATATATCATTTGAAGTTTTGTGTTACCACAAGTAGGAGCAGAATCACTCCAGCCTGAACTGTTGGTCGCACAAGTACGTGTAGATACGCCATCAATAGAATAACCTACATCGCATGTGTAAGTAGCGAGAGCATTCTCTATGGATATATCCACGTTGCCGTTATCCGGAGCTGTCAGGTTATTGCAAGCTGAATATATATTGACCAAATGAAAACGTATACAGTACGTTTTTTTCAAAAAAAAGGAAAGAGTTACTCTTACTGTTCTCGACAAGGCAATCTTGAATGTGAAAAGGTATGTGGTGCATGCAGTTTTCAACAGAAATACTTTTTTAAATTGAAAAACAAAGAAAATCTCATTGTAGGAGTAAGAAACATAGACTTCTCAAATGTACGAACAAAGCCAATAAGATTTACCTTTCAAGAGAACGTGTATTCAATGTATTTGTGAACACAGACATTTCAACGATTTTACCAAAGAAGTGTCAAGACAAATTTGCGTTATTTCAATGATGATTATTATACTGAAAAAAAAATCGGATATCGTTCTAAAATCAGTACAATAAACGTAAGGACCTAAACAGAATAAGTTCTCAAAAGATCGTGTACAGTAAGAAGGACAAGTACCTACCACAGAACGGCTCGCTGGCACTCCATTGGCCTTCCGAAGAGCACAGTAACTGTTCCTCACCAATTATATAATAACCAGAGGAGCATTCGTAGGTTGCTGACGTGTATACATTATCAGACGACATTGTAACTGTACCACTATTCGGCTGAACCACAGTCGGACACTGAACTGGAATGGTTTTTTATAGTTATAAAACACAAACAAGGTAAAACAACAGAGGTATAAAGACATAAGTTGAGTACTGTTGGAAACTTAGAAAGACTCTGCCAGAGCACAATTTCTTCAATGGCTGAAAATGTCGTTTCCACCTGCAAAGTTTTAAATGTTATGAATTTGAGTAAATTGTGCTATAATTAAGCAAATGTAAAGGATTTCCTTGCCTGCTAAATGAACAGAAGCATAAAGGAAACGTGTAACTGATAGAAGAAATTGATAATTACATTAACAGTTAATATTAACAAAATGAACTTCATCGCAATGTTGGCTAAAGACGAATTCTAGTTAGATATTTATCTTTTAAAGAAAATTGATTAAATCCAACTGAAGACAACACACATTTTCATTTATTTAAGTAAACACTAAAACTCATTGATATTTACCACAAACTGGCGACTGCTCGGACCAAGAACCGTCTTCTAAACAAACAAGTGTCTGTGTACCATTCATTGAGAAACCAATACCACAGACAAACGTTGCTATGGTTACCGTGCCGTTTGTAGACAATGAATATGAACCATCGTCTGGGTCTGTGAGAGCTTCACATGTTGCTGAAAATTTGAGTATCTTAACAAGCTTTAAGATTTATATTTATACAATAAAATACATCGGATAATTCATATAGCTCTTTATAATCCAATTTTCGACATTTTTTATTACTATTACTATTACAACCACAATTATGCTTTTATATATACAGTCAAGTTTCTGTTTTTGTATCTGCATGGGAGTGGGGTCAACAATATTCATCACAAGTACACTTATTTATTAGAGAAAATCCTGTAAATAAAGTAGCTTAATTTTCGAACTGTACCAGAGCCACTGAAAACAAATATGGATGACGTAATAAAGTTTAACTGTTAAAATCTAATAAAATCTTCAATGTGATAAAACAGGAAAAACGAATTGCTGAAAGCGATCAATCCTTACTGCAGGAAGGGGCAGTGCCTGTCCATCCTTGACCGTCATCTTGGCAGGTTCTGACCGGTGTCCCTTTCAAGATATATCCCTCATCACACCTATATATAGCCGTTGTTGTATTTGCTTCGACACTTCCAAAAAATGGGTCCGCCGGGGCTTCACAAACTAAAACATTTTACACTCAAATTTATCCACTGAAATTTGATATAGGCAAAGCTTTTATTCGTTACCTTTAGAAATGGGAACCGTCAATGTACATATATGTTATGAAAATAAGTTTGGCTTATAGAGAAAGTGTACATGAAGGTGCAAAGGAACTTCACGTGCTAGGTCACATGATTACACAGCATTTGCATATTGTACTGCTTAAAGTAAGATAGAGCTTGAGATATCAAGGAGAGGAATAAGAGAAAAATATAACAATGGTAAAATAGAAACAAATATTTCAATGATCTGTCGCTAATAAAATTGAAGGAAGACATCATATGATTATATGCTAACACCCCTCTTTTTTAAATATGTTATAAAACTAGCTAAAGATACACCACATATTTAAAACTTTTACAAGTATTAATTGTAATTTTTTTTTTAAATTCTAATACAATCAGATTTTGAACCAAATCCTCTTTTTCTGGATGAGATAATTCTAGTAAGGGCAAAATCCTAAAGCTGTCTGAGTATTTTTGTTTACAGCATGACGGTGTATCATTGTCCCATGTCCCATTTGTAAGGCACGTGGCAACTGCATTTCCTTCCATTGTATATCCATCATCGCACGTGTAAACTGCTGTGGTCGTCTGTCCGTTTGTTGTAACATTTAACATTGCACTAGTTACGTTTTCTAGTCCAGGACAGCTTACTGAAAAAATATGATGATGCATTATCGAGGGTGATATTGTAGGAAGTGTAAAGGATAGAAAACAGAATCTTTACTCTGTCACCAAATGATTTTCTATTCCAAAAACACACTATCAACAGACTGTTCAGTACAGAACGATATTGCAAACAATACAAACTTGTTTTATGAACTTGAATAATCAATATTGAAAGAACTTTGAACGATTATGGAAGCAAACACAATATAGAAGATTATTAAATAAGTAATTCTTCATAAGTCTAATTCCAAAAACATTACATATTATGTTACAATATATATCCATTACCGCACACTGGTATATCTGCCGTCCAAGTACCGTCTGTTCCACACTCGGGTGCCGCCTGTCCATCTAAAGTAAACCCAACTGCACATGTATAAACTGCTATGGTCTGGGTTCCACTGGTGACAAGTACAAGATCACCATCACCTGGTGAGGTAACAGTCTCGCATTTCGCTGCAAAAGAAATTGATTTTTTTATTTTTACTCACTAAGTATACCATGACTCCTTATAAGCGTTGAAACTTGGGTTTTAATTATCATTTCATTAAACATCGGCATTGACCTTACTTTCTATCTTAAGTTTCGTATAACTTAATTAGCTTTGCGATTTTTTTCAAAGTCATATATGAACAACTGAAACTGTTTCGAAGTAATGCAGTAAAAATACTATTTTCTAAACTGATTAAAACAATCCATTTACATACTGCAGTTGGGCTGCTGTAAATCCCAGCCTGACCCATCTGTACCACAGGATATACTTTGCTCTCCAACCATTGTATAGCCAGCTTCACAAGTGAACACTGCTGACAGTCCATTCTCAGAAAAGCTAAAATTTCCTCCCTCGATATATTCAGGGGTCTTGCATACTGAAATGTTTTTATGACATTTTGGGTGATTCTTTATTCAGTTTTCTGTTTGCCAGTTTCAGGCCGTAAAAACCTTTCATTCCATATTATTCTTTCCTTCTTTCACACCTCGTATAGCACTTAATATTGATTTCCTGCTCTCCATCTTAAGTCCTATGAAAGTGTATAGAGGCTTGCCAGATCATGTCACGTTTCAAAGTTTCTCAGCAAGAAGGTAGACAAAGAGCAATATATTTCTTTATAAGAAATCCCAGAATGTATAAGCCTCGAATCAAATGGCTATAACACATATGGACACAAAGTAAATCTTACCGCAGTCTGAGGGAGTTGAACTCCATGTTCCATCAGTAGTACATGTGATGGTTGGTGAACCCTTTATTTCGTACCCTTCTGGACAGTTATATACAGCTGTTGTCGTTGTACCATCAGTAACCATAGTAACGTTTCCGGTGCTTATTGTCACATCTGGTAGAGAAGGGCACGTTACTGAAATAAAGTTGAAAAACAAGCACATATTACCCTCGTCTGTCAGCGGTACAAAAAGTTATCTTGACGTTATAAGTCTAGAAACAAAAATCTAGAGCTGAATTAAATCAAAATTTATACCGTAATAGTCATAAACAACATCGATGTATATGTAATTATTGTCACTGCTAATTGTTGTCACTTAACAAAGATAGAATATGCTAAAAAGGGATTTACATTATGTGTTACATCTATTTCTAGTTATATTTGTAAATTTAGATCTGTCCAGGGGACTGTAGCTAATTTGCTATTAGTGGATGTATCATCCAGTGAATGAAAGCTTTGGTATTTTCTGAAGACTTGTAGATATGTGGTTATATTTTACTGTTTGGATTATGGGAATGTTTGTTAGAAGCATTCTTTTACAACATATGTAAATACTGTTATTCTAGATTATTGAAGCTTTGTAAGTGAAATGGACCAGTAACGGCTGGATAGTTTAGAAGGCACCTTTTTACAAAACTAATACATATCTACCCAGTGATTTTTACACTAAAACAGGATTATAAAATAGAAAAATATTTACCACATGTTGGTTCTGTGGACTGCCACGTTCCATCCGACTGGCACTCCGGAGAAGCCTCTCCATTTAGACTCGAACCTATACCGCACGTATACACTGCGATCGTCTGTGTACCGTTAGTTAGCAATGTAACATCTCCACCAGCAGGGGGCAATATATCATCACACTGTGCTATAACAGAAACGTATGTCTTTACCATGCAGCATTTCACACCTCAAACAATTGCTTGCAAGTCAGAAAAAAATCTTTAAAAGTCATATCTCGAATTACAAACCGCCCGTTTGCTCGACACCTTTCTCTGTCCAGTTTTGAAAAAGATTATCTGTCACTCAGCTGTTGTCATGCACCCTAACAGCAAGATGATCGCCCAACCAAAAGGCGAATTTCGCTGAAATAACTATATGTATCTATACATATTGAACATGTACTTACTACAGTTTGGGAAAGTAAGCGTCCAACCTGAACCATCTGTTGCACACGTGACTTCCTGTACACCATTGATTGTGTATCCTTCATCACACGTGAACGTAACGCTCAGACCGTCTGCTGACAACGAATAGGTGCCTCCATCCAGAACACCTGGGCTCTTACAAACTTAAAGAAGACGAATAAAGATTTAACCTGATGTTCTTACCATAGAAACCTCGAGCCAAGAAAGGTTTCAGACAGTAGATACAGCTTTTGGAAATATCACTAAGTGTGCCAAAGATCTGCTGAAAGTAATTAATCTCGAACGAATGTTCAATTTAGTTTATTATCTCAGCTTCTTCAAAATACTGAACGTCAGAAATAGTTGAATATACTAAAATAAATCTTAATGTAAATGTGTCACCTAGAAAAAACAATGAATGAACACTTAATGAAAAAAATCTAACCAATTTATATATTAAACTCACACTACACACACAAAACGTTTTCCTTCTGCTAAAATGATATTGCAAAGAAATATATGTTGAATATATATAACTACCATACATAAAACTGAGCAATAAACAGGACATTTCATTCTGATATATCCTCGTAACAACTTTGGCGTTTGTACCGTAACAAATTACGGGGAGTACTTACCACATGTTGATGGAGAAGTGTCCCAAGAACCACTAGAGTTACATGTTAAAGTTTCTTGACCACTGACTTCATATCCCACTGGACAACTGTACACTGCGGTTGTCGTGGTACCATTCGATTCTAACGTTACCGACCCACCTGATATAGTGACTTCCGGTAAGTAAGGACAGGAAACTGGAAGGAATTATTAAAGACCTTTTTTTAATATGTTAACAGAATTGAATTTTTAAATTATCATCAAAAGTATTTTTCTAATTATAGTGTGTGTTATTATTTAAAAGGAACAACTATTTGATCCAATATCCTCTGCGAAAGGTACAATTTTGATGGATCTCTTACCCCTCATATATGCACCATTTTACTGAGACGTACAGTTACATTTCACCACAAAAACAAGGATATAACAAAAGAGCACAAGGTAATGTTTGTGGATACAGTCTATTGTTATAAGATGTAAGACTCATGTTGTGGATCCATGAAGTGTTTAAACCAACTATAACTGGCTTTTAAGTACAGTTAGACTGTCCATGTAATTCCGACTGTGAGAAGTGAAGTGCTTAGCTATGAGGTTTTTGTCGCTAGTCTTCAATTAAGATTAGAGTAGGCAGCACAAAATGTATCAAAATGTTTGATACGCTTGAATTTAGAGGTACAGAATATCACTCAATCATGTTTTTCGCGTATCTTGCAGAGATGTGTAAGTACAGTATTTCTGCAAAATATGGTTAAGGTAGCATAAAATGTATTAAAATTGATACGATTGAATTAAGCTGTACAGAACATCACTCAACCTTTTTGTTTCGCGAATCATACAGAAATTATACGTAAGTACAGTATGTTTGCAAAATATGGTTACAATCGAAAAAAAATATCTGTCAGGTAAAAAAATTTAAGAATATTTCAAATGTAACACCAGGAACTGTACCGCATTTTTGTTCAACTGTTGTCCAGGTACCATCTAACTGACATGTTGGGGTGGCTGAACCGTCAAGTGTGTATCCTACCCCACATGAATATACAGCCGTGGTCTGAGTCCCGCTAGTAACCAAGGTGATGTCTCCATCTGAAGGTATGGTAAGATTTTCGCACTTTGCTAAAGTAATAAAAGTAATATTTAAAGATATGGACATGTATATACGTTTATTAAATACAGTCAATGGATTGCTGGCAAAAATGTTTGGAAACTGTTAGCTTCTTTTGCATTTAAACCACAAACACTTCTAATGGACGTATTAATGTTGAGCACAACTGTCTTTGTAGTATGGATTATAGAATAAGAACTCATTAGTAATTTTCATTGAAGAAGCAGTGTGCTTAGACCTTTTGTTTGTACGTTTTAGATAATATAAAGCTGTATTTCCCACACATTTAAAGATTTTGGAGAAAAAGATTAATACAGGGAAATAAACGAGAGACTGGCGATCTGATGAACTTGTGTCGTCTGTACTGTAATAGTGACTCAGTGATATAACGGCGCTTTTCGCAACAACTGGCAAAGACTTTTATTTCTGGAAAATTTCTAGTCCCCTTTAGGCTCAAATGTTGTAAGTTTCAAAAATTTAAAATCAATTACTCACAACAGTTGGGATATTCCACTGCCCATCCGGACCCATCTGTACCACAAGATATTGTTTGAACACCATCCATGGTGTACCCTTCCTCACAGGTAAAAGTTATACTAAGACCGTCCTCGGATATGGTGAAGTTACCACCGTCGGGAACATCGGGCGTTTCACAAACTGTTAAATGTATTTTAAGAGATTAATGCTTACAACAATAAAGATTTTCAAAACATTGTAAAACGAGTATTTAAAAAAGTTATCTTTGTTCACTGTTTGCGTTACACATATCACTGTGGTCTCACTTAAAGTCAAAACCAAAAACCATTTTCAACAAGTAACTGGTTTAGATTTCGCATCGAAAATAAAACAAGAGATACCACTGAATGTGATTAATACCACCGCAATATAGTCTTGCCAGTTTAAACACTGGTAGGGGACTTAAAATCATATTACATTGATCACTTTGACCCCCTGGTCTTTCTCAAAATGGCAAAGGCTAATCAACGGATGACAGACCGTGATGTTTGCAGGCCTAATTGTACAAAATTTCTTCTGTTTTTATTTGTTTTCTAATCTACATTTCCTCCATGTTGGATAATATGGAGGGAAAATTCATTTGGCGTTGGCTGTTTGACAAATATTACTGATTTACCACAATCAGACGATGTGTCACTCCACGTGCCGTCGGTTCCACAGGTTAGAGTAGCCTCCCCTTTAATTTCATAACCTTGTGGACAGCTATATTCAGCAGTTGTTGTTGTACCGTTAGTGATGAGAGTTACTGAACCGGTTGTTATAGAAACATCTGGTAATGGTGGACAGGATACTGGAAATAAGATTATAATATAAGAATGAAACCGGTCTGAAACTAAAAGATTTTTAATTAAATGTTTAGTAGTTAAAAAATAACAAAAAAAAATTCATTCGTAAATTCGATAAAACCATAATTGATACATTTATAAATGTAAAATATCTACTAAAACATGCACATGAATTTTATTTTCCTTAAACATATTTTAATGACATTTAACAAATGCATTTATTATAATTATCAAAAACAAAGAAACAAAAAAAAAAAAAACAACAACAAAAAACAAAAACATATACGGCATCTCAGTACATTAGACAAAGTTCTGAAACCACAAAGTCCTACCACATGTTGGCTCTGAAGAGGTCCAGGTTCCATCTGACTGACATTCTGGGACAGCTTCCCCATTAAGACTTAAACCCAAGCCGCATGTATACACTGCAAGTGTCGAGGTACCGTTAGTAACTAAATCTAAACTTCCGCCATCAGGAGCCGCTAAACCGTCACATTGTGCTGAAAGATACACAGATTTTTCCAACAATGTCCTTCGAGATAGTCATTTGTCACGTGGTGAATCCTTGTTTCACTTAGAAGAAACACCAGAGAGACAAAAAGGCACTTAAGTTATAAGTAAAAGGATACAGTTATACATTAGAATGTCTATACGCCATAAATGTGTAGAGAGTAATACGCACAGACAATTTAATCTAAACCATTGCGTTTAGAACAATATGTGATAAATGTAAAGCTATTGTATAAGTGTCTGTTGAAAAAGATTCTGCATACAAAAAAGTCTATACTGTTCAAATTAGTTATTCTTTGTTTCGGAAAGTGTAGCTGAGAAGCTTACCAGTTTTAGTATAAATGCTCAGTGTTTACCATTTAAATCATTTATTTATCGTTGTTACTGGTTGTCAAACTGACCGGAAGAGTTTAGTTATTCAAGGTTTTGGGTGATACAACTTTTACATTCTCAGTTTAACGCACCTCGGTTTAACGTCTGATCCAGAAGACAGTTGTTAGAATTGTAAGTGGAGAAGCGGGGAAATCAATCTCGCGATTCCTGGATAACAAATCAGGTAGGTCATCACTTGACCATGTAAGTGTCATTCAAACATACATGATTTAGCATTCTTACTACAGTTAGGGAAAGTAAGCGTCCAACCGGAACCATCTGTGGCACACGTGACTTCCTGTACACCGTTCATTGTATACCCTTCATCACACGAGAATGTAACGTCCAAACCATCTGCCGACAACGTGTAGCTACCTCCATCCGGGATACCTGGGCTTTCACAAACTTGAAAGAAACATACGAATTTATTCCGCTCAACAGATTATCATTCCACTTTTAGTTTACCTTTTTTAAAGCAAAAGGACATATTAACAACAATAAATTTTCATTTGCACGATGTCTTCCTTCAATTTTAAATTACATGACAGAAGAAGATAAACTTGTCCGGAAAATGCAGTGTTTGAAAATGAAATGGTGAGACAAAGAATGAGACGTGCTTTGTGTGTGTATTGTAGATAGAAATGACGACAACATGTAATACGTAACTCTGCTATGTCTACTATAATTCTAAACAACAGAGATTGTTTAAAACATGGACTCAGTGAATAAAGCTGTAAGGGTTAATGAAAAAACTACATTACTCACAAAAAGATCTTTCTCTCAGAAAAGCTGGAGTATGTGTGTAATGCCTTTAAAACATTCTCGACTACTTACACTGCAATTATTCCTGTTTTAAAGTCAGAAGACTGACAAACAGAAACACAGAAGTAAAAAGTATATAAGTAAGGATGGACAGACAAGCAAATGGAAAAAATGACATACATTTGTAAAGTAAAAGCCATAGAGGTGTGAGGGATACAAGACATACATAAAAAACTGTGTCTGAACCTACCACACGTGGACGGAGAACTGTCCCAAACTCCACTAGAGTTACATGTCAGAGTTTCTTGACCACTAACTTCATACCCAAGTGGACAGTTGTAGACGGCTGTAGTTGTTGTACCATTGGTCTCCAAAGATACTGATCCGCCCGTTATGGCAACATCAGGTAAATTTTGACAAGACACTAAAATTTAACATATTTACAGTAAGACACATGTCCTAACCCTTTTTCAAATTGTATATTTTTACGATCATATTGACGTAACTCTAGCATGCTTCCTGAACGTTCTTACAGGTATATATAAGCATTAGTAAGTGAGATAATAAAATTCATGTTAGTGAGAAGATTCAATCTGTAAGCTCGCGTTTAAGTGTTCGACCATTAATACTGTACACTATGGTGTGTTTGATAGATATAGCACTACATAGAAAAACAATTTCTATAAGAAATATAAGACTTGCCTACGTTAATACAGTTCAATCAAAAATAAAATCGCAAATCTTACAATATCAAGCAAAACGATATAAGTTGCACAATAGGTAAAAAAAGCTTACCACAAGTTTGTTCAACTGTTGTCCAGGTGCCATCTGACTGACATGTTGGTGTCGCTGTACCTTCAAGTGTGTACCCTACCCCGCATGAATATACAGCCGTGGTCTGAGTCCCGCTTGTTACCAAGGTGATGTCTCCGTTTGTGGGCGTGGTAAGGTCTTCACACTTTGCTTAAGTGAAAAACTTTAAGTTGAAGTCTAGCTCTTCGATTTCTATGTGCTATGTGCCATTGCCGGCAAAAAATCTTAATGTCCATCAAACTAGCAACTTGTTCTATCTCCCTTGACATACTAACGCTTTAACTTACCTATGATTTTATTATACAGCGCTATATATGGGACTTTAATGGAATCTGTTTGTTGTTGTTGTTGTTTTATAAGTTGGAAGCATTGATCCCGGATCAATTTGGAGAACTGATAAAATATGTAGTTAATTTATGTCCTTTAGTTTGACTTGTTGACTAAAATATGTCTAAAAACAAACAAGAAGATTTTAAGTAAAGAAAAAAAAGAACTATCCGGACTTACTACAGTTAGGGTATTCCAGTGCCCAGCCTGAACCGTCGATACCACATGATATAGTCTGTTCTCCAGTTATCGTGTACCCCTCCTCACACGTGAAACTAACGCTCAATCCGTCATCGGATATTGTGAAATTTCCACCGTCGAGAAGACTTGGTGTTTCACAAACTGTGTGTGAGTGTGTGTGGAGACAAGCATTTATCAAAATCATCGATTTCAACAAAATCTAATTGTAACAGATTTTTTTCAGTAAGTAGTACCCTACACTATTTAACAGACTTTTATTTATTTGACTTGAAATTGAGATTAGTCGATTATTAGAATGATTTTTATCACTACTATTATTATTTATTATTATTATTATTTTTATTATACAACTGTATTCTTTCAAGATTTGATCATGTTTAATTTAGAAAATAGATATTCGAGAAGCACTACTTGTTGAAATTATCAAGTAACATATTTACCGCAGTCCGATGGTTCGTTACTCCACGTGCCGTCGGAATTACAGGTAAGAGTTCCCTCCCCTTTTACTTCGTACCCTTGTGGACATTTGTACTCCGCTGTTGTTGTAGTACCATTTGTTACCAGGGAGATTGATCCAGTTGTTACAGACACAGATGGTAATGCTGGACAAGAGACTAAAAATAACAAAAATAAACGTCTGTTCGCTGCATAATGTTTTGAAATCAGCCAACGAACGGGACAGAATTCACAGAATTTTTCAGACGATAAGAAACAAATCACAACACAAACACAAGATAACTAGACACCTGCATAATTATGTAAAAAAGTTAGTTTTAAGCAAACAAAACTATTTTAATTTCTTAGTACGTAACAACAGCCAGTCTATAGTCGTGACAATAGTTCAGTGTAAACGCTTTTTTTCATACAACTTGTAATACTTGAAGCTTACCACACTCTGGTATTTCTGTAACCCATGCGCCGCTAGCGCTACAGGTGACCACAGAACTCCCCTGCAGGGTCGAACCTTCTGGGCACGTAAACTGTACCACTGTAGTAGAGCCGTCACTGGTTAACGTCACGTTGCCACTTGTAAAGCTTGCAAGACTTTCGCACTGAACTGTAATTTTATTTAGAAACTTTTGTTTTCATCATCAATGTAGTTGAAGCAAATTTACTTACAGTAAAAAGTTTGCCTGAAAACGCCGCAAGGTAATTAATAATTTCTTCGACTTAAGCATAGAAAGTTAACATTTCACCACAATCCATATTTAAAAGCCTAACGAATAAGCTGGATAAAAATAGTATTGTGCTTTGTAACATTAAGTGTCGTGGGAGTAGAACAGAGCTATGGTTTATTTTCAGCAGATCACAAAACATCGAATCATCAGTGTAACCTACCACACTGAGGACTTGCAATGCTCCATCCTGTTCCATCAGTATTACACGTGCCCGTGCTGTCACCTGACATCGTGAAACCCGTGTTACACGTGTACGTTACCGTTTCACCGTCAGAAACAACATTACCATCACTTGGTGCGCTAGGTGTCTGGCATTCTGAGACAGAAAAAGCAACAATAGCACATAATCTCAGTTTGCCTTTATAATTCTGCCATTATAATTCTTTTATTGTGTCTCAGTGTAAAACTTGCGGTAAAGTCAACTTGACTATTTGCATTGCTAAATTTGCAAGCAAAAACACTTTGTGTATTTCAACTCAATTTGCTAGCAAAACACTTTGTATATTTCATCTCACTTCGCTAGCAAAACTCTGTATATTTCAACTCACTTCGCTAGCAAAACTCTGTATATTTCAACTCACTTCGCTAGCAAAACTCTTTGTATATATTTCAACTCACTTGGCCAGCAAAACTCTGTATATTTCAACTCACTTCGCCAGCAAAACACTTTGTATATTTCAACTCACTTTGCTAGAAAAACACTTTGTATATTTTAATTCACTTTGCTTGCAAAACACTGTATATTTCAACTCACTTTGCTAGCAAAACTCTTTGTAAAGTTCAACTCACTTCGCTAGCAAAACACTTTATGTATTGCAACTAAATTTGATGTGTACTTCAACTCAGTTTAACTCAGTGCGCAAGTATAATACTTTGTGTATTTTAACTCAGTTTTCAGGCAAAAGGCTTTGTTCATTTCAATCCATTTTTTTTACACAAAACGCTTTGTGTAATCCATCCATTTTTCAGACATGATTAAATTGTCTTGATACTAGCAGACATCTTAACTTGGTATTTTTTTTCAATTTTCAGATAACTTTACAGTATACTTTAGCAAGAAAAGTTCAGAGTGCATTTCGTTGTAATTTCAAAATAACAATATTTCACTCAGTATTTACGATTCATTTTCAGACAAGACAACGTTCTGCATATTTTGGTTCAAATTTTCAGACAATACGGCTTTAAGTATATATTTTTTTTTATTGTACATCAGTTTAAACGCCAAAGTTAATTTCCTATCTGTCAAAATGGATTTTTTTTCTATCTTGACTGCGCTTCCGTGTTTTTGAATATTATCTGGGTGTTATTTTGAATATCACATGCGCAGTGTTGTCCTTTTGCGCATTACACGCCCGCTGCTTTCAGTGGTTAACGTTTAAAGGTCATGTGACACGAATTTTTGACCTCGAAATTTTCATATGAGCGAAAAATATATGTCTAACTATGACTGTTTTACAAATTTCCGCTGGTAGTTTTCATCTTAAAGATGTTTTTATAGCAAATTAAAATCCATATTTTACGCACTTGGTCGCGCGCACCTGTCACGAGCGAAACCGGAAGTGACGCACATTTATCTCTTGCCACTTTACACAGTTGCCTGGATTGTTAAGAAAAACTTTAAAATTATGATGGATAGTGAAAATGTAGACTGAATATAGTAAAAAAACAAAATTGAACAAGTTAAGCTAACAACATGAATATACATTGAAGATTTTTTAAATAAATAATTTAAAATTTTGATGGAATTACGAAGCAGCAATATTATATGGAGGCTAAGTTTAATCAGGGTTATAGAATTAAAAGATAAATCAGTGAAAATATCTAGACTAAGAGATAATTTTCAAGTAACTGATCCAAAAAGATTTTGAATACGCTTATTTTTATCCGATGCAGTTTGTTGGAAGACTTGATAAACTAACTCCAGTCGAGAGATTTTTTTTCCATAAAAACATTCTCGTTACAGTGATGTGTTGCTTACTTGTCTGTGGGTACGTGTAAGTAATCTTTGACTAGATCTATGATTTTTGTTCATTGTAAATGCATATCTTTTTTTTTGACTTATTCATTCTACATTTTTTTAAAAACAAAACAATAATGATCAACGACCAAATAATATGAAGGAGCCCTAAAAACTTAAAATCATAACACAAACACATTTCTTTTGTTTTTTTTAAATAATTTGTTCACATTTAGAAGTCGAATGATTTTTATTTTCATCATAAATAGATCCATTACATTTAAATATTTAATTAAAATATATATCTGCATGGAAGCTTCTTAACTAAAAAATCATTCAGACATGTTAATTGGAACATGCTACTACGTAATGTTTTCACAAGTGTGACTGATCAAAAGTAATACAATCAATTTGTTAGTTCACTTGCCATAAAATTTTGCTATTTGTCTCAACTTTATCATTGATTGGGTCATAAAGTTAATTGCGTTGTTTTGACAGCTATGCAGAATATACAAGGGTCCCATTTGGGCAGGTTAATTTGCATAAATCCCACAGTATAAGGCGTGATTTATGGATCTTTGACATTTCATTGGATATTAATTTATAAGCAGACACAAATTTCTACTTGATGGACATGCCATATTATTATTTTAATTTTTTCAAACGCTATCCCAACGTGTTGGAGCGGATATGGTCCAGTGGTAACGCGCTGGACTGGTAAAGCAGGGGTCCCGAGTTCGATCCCCCGCTCCTCCACTAACATTACTAATAGTCTTTCGGATGAGACTTTAAACCGAGGTCCCATGTATCAGTGCTATACACTGAACATGAAAAAGAACAAGGGGTGTCTCTGGAATAGGATGCTATCTGTATCTTGCACTACCCCCACAACATAAAATAACTAATCTCTTCAGGGGGCGTCGGTCATATCGGCTACCGGTACCGACGTTAAA
Source organism: Cyclina sinensis (assembly GCA_012932295.1). NCBI lineage: Eukaryota > Metazoa > Mollusca > Bivalvia > Venerida > Veneridae > Cyclina > Cyclina sinensis. The sequence continues at coordinate 31,619,290 of JAAONU010000014.1, read as the reverse complement.
TAAGCTTAAATAGAGAGATAGATCCCAACGTGAAAATACACTGTAGTGTGAATTTCCATTCCAGTGAAACAATTGTTAACACATTAGATCACCTAAATTCACTTTAATTTTGCTCCACTTAAATGAAAAAGAATTGTTTATGACGTAAACATCTAGTGAGAAAGTGTTACGCAGCATGTAAAAACGTGGAGGAGATAGTTTTATATAGAACCACAACATGGAAGAAATTGAAATATTTATTAATCTCTCGGCACAATGTTTGAATTTACTTATAAAAATCGAGAAGTAATCACATTATCTTATTTAATTTACAATTTATAGAATGTTATTTTTTATGTTTGCCTTTATCGTGTTTCTTGCACATGTGGTTTAGTGTTATTTTTCATTTAAAAACGGATGTGTTATGAGCAGTGTAATTCTGCACTACTGCCTGGTACAGTAGGGATAAATCTACGTCACAGCCAAAAATTGCGGCGGAAACTACCGATGTCGAAACGGAAACAGCCGATCATCAAAAACACGGTTTTTCTTATCAAAAGCAATATTTTCGTAATTTTGCAGTTAAACCATTTTAATCAGTACATTATGATTATTTTGAATTGACAAAGTTGCCATAGTCGTGTCACATGACCTTTAAGCCTTTTTGACATCTAGAACACTAGGCGCTTATTAAAATGTGACTATTATGCAAACATTTGTCTGTTACCTAGTATGTCATACCAAACGACATGATAATTCCAAAACATGTTTCTGTCGATTGAATATTTCTTAAAAGTAGACATCTGAATTTAATTTTAAACTATTTTCATTGTACTTCTAATCTTTTAAAGTCAAACTGTTGTAACTGTTGCTTCGGTATGATAGATAACACATGGCAATGAGGGTCATATAGATATTGTCAACCCTTGAAATATATGAAACCCTCCGCTAGCGGCTCGGATGTTAATATATTTCTCGGGTTTACAATATCCATATTACCCTCACTGACATGTGTTATTTATTTATTAGTTTTAGGACAAGAGAACTTTCACGTGTATTTTATTCAAATTTTGAGACAAGATTAGGTCATTTGTGTATTTCATTTCAGTTGCTCGGCGATGTACATTTCACAAGTCAATATGAAGATATTACAAAAGAAACCTGATCGCAAACATTTTACTTACCGCATTCAGAAGGCGGGTAATTCCAATTTCCGTCATTTCGGCATGTTATCACCTCTTGCCCTACTATTTGATATCCGTCTGCACAACTGTATATTCCTGTGGTTGTCTGTCCGTCCGTCTGTAATGTCAAGTTTCCACTTGCAGGATGGTTTCGTGTTTTACATTCAACTGTTAAAAGAAGTAATTCCGCATGCATATATTCGTCCAGACATAATTATTATAAGAATTACTTTGGATACGTTTTCTGTAACAGATTGGTATCTCTGTACTATGGCGACCTTCCAGCAACAAACATTATATGATTCTCCAAGAGATTATTTTTCTAGAGATGTTACATGTTACAAACTTTTGCAAAACAAAACTTCAATAAAGAAATTTCACAGGGATATTAACTATGAAATTCAATGAACTGATAATGTGTTGTTAAGAAACATCGTTTACTGAATAAAAATGAAACAATTTAAGGGAGCTTCGTGAAACCTTGACACTAGGGTTTAATGTTGTAAATACCAAAAGGTGACTGGGAACCGTTTATTTACCGCATTCTGGAACATTATTGTCCCATGATCCTGTTTCATCACATGTCAGCTGACTGTAACCATTTAGAACGTACCCTACGTCACACGTAAACGTCGCTTCCGTAACAGTACCATCAACGATGTACATGGAGAAGTTGCCCCCTGCTGGCGCCGTGAGGGAAGAGCATTGAACTAAAAGGATGAACACATGTTTTGGTTGAAAACAAACTGTTAAAAATATCTTATGTTTTTTTCCGGAGTGTTTTCAAAATTGAGTACTACAATAATGAATTTGCAATGACAAAAAGTGTCATTCATTTAGAAATAGCGTGTATTTATTTTTATTAACAATCATTGTAAAACGTTAATATATCTAAATATTTTCTTATTTTGTGAAAATACATTCAATTTTCCAAAAGGACACGACAGTTCAAATGTCAGCTCTGTTGTACTTGTGACTGCTATCACGTCTAATGTGTCTCAGATTAAATCTAAACAATGAATTCATTTTTTTTAAAAGTTTAATGCCTTACATACCAGATATTTCCACTTGTTTAAAATCCTTTGATTTCGTGCGTGAACAGAAATACTATTGGTCGGCTTAAAACTTCTTTTAGTGAGGAAAGATCTGTCAGATCGAGTCAGATTCGAACCAAATACTGTAACACGTCACCATCAAAGCCAACTAGTCAGTAAGGAATTAGACATGTAACATTTCATATCTTTACTTCACTAATTTTCTAGAATCATCTAAACTTTAAGGCATACTTACTGCACGAGGATTGACTAGAATCCCACGTGCCATCAGATCTACATGTGATTTCCTTTCTTCCACTGATCGTGTAGCCTATATCACAGGAGTATTGTACTTTTGTGTTCACACCGTCGGTACTGGAAACAAACGTGCCTCCAGGAACGGAAAGAAGACTTTCGCAGGGAACTAAAATAAAGGGAACAAATGACCGAGATTTGTCTAAACGTTTTTTGTATACAATGCCTTCAATCTATCATTATTGATCCATAATTAAAGTTACCTTAAAATATACGAAGCGGAACAGTTTTTGCTGAAATAACAATGGCATAAAAGATACATGCTGATAATGACATCGGAAACAATTTCTATGATTTCGTTTTGTCTATCTGTGCTTAATGTAGGAAAATATTTTAGAAAAGGACAGTGTAATTCATCCTCTTTAAAATCTCCCTACATCGTCTACATTTCATTTCTCGTAAACACTGCTGTGTAAAAAAAGTTAAGGTACCGCATATTGGATCGCTGTCGGACCAGCCTGTTCCGTCGGTAGCACATTCTCTTACACTTGTACCATTCATGCTATAGTTGAGATAACACTGGTAATATACAGACTCGCCGTTATCCGACAGTATAGCTCCGTTCTCTGGAACACTCGCCGACGAGCAAGCTGTATTTTTTTGGGGAATACATAAATAAAGAGAATGACATTGCAAACTATGAACGAAAGCAGTGCCTCGTTAAATAAAACACAATACTGTTATACCATTTATTATACATGTACATGTATTTCTTTTCTAGAAATTACTTTTTATCGTACTGATGACATCTTCTTATTTTTATGAATAAAATGAAGCTTTTGTATCCGAATTAGGCTATAAAGACACACAATTTTATTACACGCAGTTGCATTAGGCAATGTAAACTGTCAGTAAAATATAAAATATGTACTACTTCCTTCCCTAGAATAAAGTAAAATAAAGCCTCCTGTCTTTTTGCATATTATAGTTTTACAAGACAGTATGATGGACTTTGGTGTTAAAGTGTTGGGTTTTGTTCAAGTGTGATATGCAATAGCCATCTTCTTTTGTCGAATTTTAGGTTTGACTATATAAGACGGGAAACTTTGGTAAACATTGTATATACTTACAGCATGTTGGTGGCGAATTGGTCCATGACCCATCAGTTAAACACGTGCTTGTTGTTTCGCCGGAAATATCATACCCTTCGGCACATACATATTTAGCCATACTTGTGACTCCATCTGTATCTATAGTAACTGTGCCGCTTGTCGGTTCAATCAAATCTGGACATATAACTGGCAAAGGAAAGTTAGATACTATTATATTTACAGACCTAGTACTTATAACTCTTTTGAGATCCTGTTAAATAGAGGATATTTGCTTGTTTTTGTGGAAGATGAGAATTTATTTCATCGAGTGAACACCATATGTGATATTTTCACGAGTGGCGCAGCCACGAGTGAAAATATAAACATATGGTGTTCACGAGATGAAATAAATTCCCATCTTCCACTAAAAAACAAACAAATTTTCTTTTTATTTTATGCCAACACGTCAAAAATGGGTATTTTATGACATTTTTACTCAGGGCCTTCAATAAATTCCCCATGGTGAGCCCCAAATCAGTTAATGCGTACTTTTGTTACTCCGCACAAAAAAAAGTGCAGACAATCTCCAATACATATGATAACTTTACTTCTGCTGAAATAAACTGAATACACTTTCATCAAATAACATTTATTTTTCTCTACACAGCTTATCAATATTTATTGAATTTTAGCCATACATACTTTAATTATAAAAGCGGATTAATACCGAGTAATATTCAATCAATTGAATTGAAAGTCGGCCATATTGGATATTGTCCATGTGACTTATGTAAACAAATCAGACATTTTAAATAATTTATGGCGAATTTCATCATTGTTCACAACTAGTTAGGCTCAGGAATTCAATATTATAACTGGATTTAACAAGGTAAATAAATTTCACTCGCTGTCAACTGTCTGAAATACAGCGGATTCTCTTGTATTTACGTGGTGGGGAAAAGTAGTTTCGGCACAAACAGTTGATTATCAAAATGGTAATTTCACTGATTCAAAACAGTGGATTATCACTTTTATCTCACTGATATTTCCCTATATTTCATTGGTAGGCATAAAATAAAGCTAAATCTTTAAGTGTTTATTTATTGTGCATACTATATTAAAAATCATTGACCTAGGATAGAGGTTAAGATATGAGAAAAAACACTAAAACAAGTATTCGTACTTATGTTCTAGCTTTAATCAACTGTAATTCATATCATTAAAATTCAGACAGACAAGCGCCAACCAAGAAATAACATTTGTACTTTTGAGACCTTTTTAGAGATAAGAACTTATTTACTGCATGTTGGTGTTGTGCCATTCCAAGAACCGTCATTTTGGCAGAACGACATTCTCTCGCCTGACATAGTATATCCTCCATTGCATGAATACGTTGCTAGGGTAACAAGACCGTTTGTTGTCAAGTTGTAGACACCACCGTCTGGACTTGAAAGAGTTTGGCATCCACCTATATTAAATAAGTACGTATACAAAATGTTATCTCCAAAAAAGGATAAGAACTTCCTTTTCTATGAGCTTTATCATCAAATAAAACGAGTCGTTTTTTATTCGAAACTAAAGCTAGAAGGTAAATCATTAATATCTAAAACATGCACTCACTGCATGATGGAGGGTCCGCACTCCACCCTGTTCCGTCTTCTAGACATTCAGAGGTCGAGGAGCCAATCAAATTGTAGCCTACGTCACACGAAAATTGCGAACCTGTTCCGTTTCCGTTCACCGAACCGTCCGTTGGGGCTTCTTGTTTATCGCATTCTAAATATTGAAATATTACCGTATACAGAAATCTTTTAATAAAAGAACTTGTTAAAAGTGTTAAAAGGCACAGCATTATTGTCTTTATGGCCAGAAAGAGTAAAGAGGACATTTTATTATTCAACATTATATTCAGTCACCAGTGCCTTAGCCTATTTGACCTGGCAGAAGTGCAGGCAATGTCCACAGGAACGTTTATATATTATACAATATTATATTTAGAATGTACAGTTTAATTAAGAATATGTTGATTTTTCTGACTGTTTAACAACTTCTCATATGAAATAACTAATATATTCAAGATACAAGTTAAACTATTTTTCAGATAATTTTGGATACAAACCACATAATGGTATGTTCGACCAAGTACCGGTCTTGTCACAAGTTGCTGAATCCTCCCCTACAAGATGATAGCCAGTCACACAAGAAAACGAGGCTGTGCTTGTGTAACCATCTGTTGACAAGACAACTGACAACGTGTCAGTACCCATGAGAGTGTCACACGATACTGCAGAAAATACGAGGAAAGATGACAAATGGTAAAAGTAATGATCTCCGTTAGCTATTTTACGAAGAACTTGTGGTAAGATGTTAATTGTTCAAATCATACTTTTTTGCTAAATTTGCAAAATATTAAGAACACTCCGTTTGAAGGCAACCATTTGTAACTGTACGATGTCATTATTTCATACATCTGACATGAGAGCAAGAATGTTAGTCTTGTTTCATCTTTTCAGATTCCAATGAATTTCTTAAAAGGCGCATAATATACAAAAGACTTGTATCAGTTTATATATAATAAGTATTGCAGGTTTACAGCAAGTTGGTGATGACGCATCCCACTGTCCTGTAAGCAAACAAGTAGCATTAGAAGATCCGTCCAAGGTGTAACCAGCCATGCAAGTGAAATATGAAATAGTTGTAATTCCTGTAGTTGATGCTGTAATATTCAAACCCGAAGTTACAGTCATTTCTGCACAGAGATCTGAAAGTATATATGCAAAATGGGGGACATAGCGGATTATCTACCCTGAATACTCTCTGATATTACATTGGTACTTCCATTTGGATTCCTTAGCTTTCATCGCTATTTTCATTTTTGGTATGGAAATGATTTAGCGTAATTATTTGCAACAATGGTAGTTAGATCACAAATTTAGTTTAGCATCGTGTTTTGTTATCACCATTATGTTTGTTTTTTGATAATACTAACTTTTTATTTGATATATAAGTGACAATTTTCTCAACTAAAAGTCAAGACTATCACAAAGAGAAACAAGGATAAAGTTAAAGGATTCCAACGGAAAGGACCAATGTGCAATTTGGTCTACTTTGATATTATCTGGGTAAGGGAGATAATTTGTTACCAGGAATGTCCCTCATTGTGTACAGAATGTATAGTCAATACATTATACATGTATTAGTGAAGAAGAATAATGATTCATTCGTGAACGTGAAGAGGTGTTTTTATTATTATTTTTATTTTATTTTCGTAGGTCTTCGCACTACACTATGGAATTTAATAATTCTTTATGAACTGAAACTAGTTCTTGAACTAATAAAAAAATGTAGAAGATTGTTTGTAAAAGAAGTGAAAAAAAAGAATGGTAGTTCTTGAAAACGCGAATCCTTCACAAGCCTCAAACATTCACTTTTAACTAGTCACAAAATCATAAAAGACTCTAATATGTAATATCCTTCCGTTCAGTATAGTACAACATATTCACAGAAGACTTACCACATGCTGGTTCAACGCCTGACCAAGTATTCGAATTTGTCTGACATTCCCGGGTACGATCTCCATTGAGAACGAAACCTATATCGCAGGAATATGTCAATGTGCCATCAACGGAGACCAGCATGCTCCCGTTGGCCGGAGCAGAGGGGACAATACAGGCTGTAAGTTTAACAAACATTAGAATATTAAAGTTGGCACTGGCAAAGAGTAGGACTCTATAATAAGAATTCTGGCTTCTAGCAATAGTTTTATTATTTAAGATTTTATTATATATTATTCAAAACGACTTCTCTGGACACTTATTGAACAACTTGAACAAATTTGGAAGAGGTGTTTTTGACAATTTTTTTAAAATATTTTTTACTGTGAACCGATCTCAGAAAACGTAGAAACTCCTATTTTAAGTATGTCATTCATAAAAGTCCACTTGACCTTCTGTTTTATAGATGTACTAGAACATAAAGGTATTTTTTGGAAAAAAAGTACTTGTTTTTTAAGAAAACTCACGTTGTATAAGTATCAGACTGAACTCGCACATTTCGGCAGGTAGAGTAGAAACGTTCAAATCCATCTTGATTTGAAGAGGAGTCAATTAACACACAATGTTCAATGGACGTGTTTACAAAAACGAAAATTAGGGCTTTTGAAAGTGCATTTTAGGAAAGAAATAGCACAAGATGACAAGATGTATCAGTGTACAAGCTATGTCATATATAAAAAGAGATAAACTTACTGCATGTCGGGTCTACATCGGACCAGGAGTTATTACTCAGACAGGTTCTTGCCTCCGGACCGGCCAGGGAGTACTGTGAACTGCAGGTATAACTTGCGGTAGTCACCGCGCCGTTTGTAGAATAGGACACTGTGCCACTGTCCGGGGCGGTAAGTAATGGACAGGTTACTTAAAGAAACATTGAGACATAGATTAAAGAGGTGTATGTAAAGTGAGCCAAACTTCCTTTAAGCTAGGATTTTTTGAAGGAAAAGCCTTTGTAATACCCGTTGTTTACAAAATAATTTTTCATGATTTTTGACTTGCGACTTGTAAGCTGCATATGCGGAAGTCAGGTCTTCTAATGTGCACAAATAGGGGTGGGACCTTTGATTTACGGCCATAAGTCTTCCTGAATGGAAAAAACGATGTCCGAAAACTGAGTCACCATATTTTGCTCACATTTTTAGGCAAACGACTTCAAATAATGAATTTGACAAATAAAAATAAAACAAAGTTCGTGAAAATCACTTTAGAAACAACAGGTATGACGAAGGTTTTTTTCTGTAAAACCTTTTTATTTCGTTACCTACGAATTTCAAATAAAAAGCCGAGGAAAGTTTTGAACGATAGATTGGAAAGGGAGTAGTCATTTGACCTAAGTATTCAAGTAAAACTGTTTACCTATTGAAAAATTCCTCAAATTACGTCGAAAAAGACTCCATTATCCGCGATTTTGAAAGTCAGGTCAGAAAAAACCTCGCTTAAAGGAAGTTTGGCTCACTTTACTCACTTTACGTCACCACCTCCCCCAACACCCGATTAAGGATAAGTATCATACAGTAGAATCTAAACAGTTTGATAACTTTATTTTAGTTTCATAAGAATTCCTGACCTTGAATTAAACTTGACATCGAGAATTTCAAATGATACATAATTGCATTTCAGCATGCTCGTGAAACAAATTTTTTCATTAAATTCAATGTAATAAAACTACTCTGTCATTCGTTAATAAAAGGACAGTGAGGTATACTTACAACAGGACTCTAAAAAAGAAAAAATAGTTTCATTAGATATGACTTACATATAAGTGATAATAAATTATGCCGATTGAGAGTGATTAAATGTTTTAACTCAAATACATTTTCAAGGGGTTTCACACGGTATGTTTTAACATATATGTTGTAAAACTTTACAAATCCATTGAGTGTCTGAACATGGTTTGACTTTATTTGGAAGCGATGGAAAAGGTTCACAATTTAAGTACACAGAGAAAATGTCAAAAATGTCAATTCTACAGCCATTCGTTTGTCCGTCCGTCCATCTGTCCGTTCGTATGTTTGTTATTCATACATTCATTCATTTATTTATGTAAAATACCTGAAGATTTCTCCAAGGTTAATAGTGCACCGATGTTTGTTCCGTCGTGTGTTGGGAAGGCATCAGGAGTCTGGCTTTTGCGACAGCTGTTTGGAGCAACCGAGGCCTTTGTACCGTCGCCTGATATCGCCTGAAACGAGACATCAACAAGCGCTAAATATTTATAACAACAAATACAGCTAATGTAGTTATAATTGATAACTATTAATAGCTAAAATGGTATGTATTGGCATTAGTATTTATAAGGATCATTTAACTGAAGCTTTTACTTAATTAAAGTCTTCAAAAACGTGTCTGAACTAAACACTGGCATTGGCTATTTACCGATTAAACCTTGACAAATGTAGCGTTTAACATCGCCCCCAAAGTGAAAATTGTCGTCACATAATTTCAGCCCCTAGTGTACGTTAAAATTAAATCTATATTTGATGCATGTGCGCAAACTTACAAAACAAGAAAACTGGAAGACGTCAACGTTGTCAATAACTGCGTCATTATCGTAGCCGTTATAAACAGTGACGTAATTGTTTCCGCCAGAGGGCACTATGTCAACACACCAAACTTTATTAGAGACTGAAATCATACAGTTATAATTTTAAGAGATGCATAGGGTGTCTGTTGTTGCTTATAGGAAGTGGTTCTGATATGATTTCTTGTGAGCGAGAACAAATTTTAAATGGTGTACAAAATAGAATTTGCTTTTACGTAATAGTAAATGAAATTATTGTATATGTTTTTTGCAAACTTTATATTTGTTACAATCTCATTAAAACATTCAATTTTAATTAATGTCATGAATACATGCATATTAATTTTAGTAAAGTATACTGTCTTTCTAATATTTAAGATTGTAAAAATATAAGGTTAAAGTTTACCAAACATAATTATCAACGGCGAATTTGTCGAAAACACAGTGGTTCATCGTGTGTGCAAACAGACATTACTTTCCAGAAAGTAAGACTAATAAATGAAGCTTAATATCTTTTTTATTATTTTAGAATGAAAATACCTGAAAAGGCGACTTTTGTTGAGCACGTGGTATAATCAAAAGAAATCTCTGTGCTGTCTGCGCAAGTTGACAAGGAGTCGGTAGAGATATCGCAGGTAACACTGCCACTAGAGGAGGTGTGGGTGTAATCATAGGAGCCGAGGAACAGATAGGGACAATTCACCTTCGTTGATGGAAGGCTATCTGCAAATAGACAAAAAATTATTTTCAAAATTACAAATACGCTTCAACTACCGTTTAATTTCAGAAGAAATATAAAACATTTGCACATGTTTAAATTCTTATGTTATCTGTAAAAGTTGTTTTCATATATTAAAAAAAGCAGGAATATTTTACTCTAAAAGGTACAATTATCAGTGGCAATATTTTGATGTTTTAGTTATAATGCACTCTAAAACAGGTTAGGTTAGGTGGCATGTCAGCCCACTTTCTACCACTTTACGTAACAATTTTAACGTTTCTTTTGCAGAACATATAGAACGGATTTTCAAAGAGCTTTTATTTTAATGAAATTTCTATTTAGATTCTGATATTTCCATTTCGTGCTCTCACTCTTTTTTGTACGATCTCACTCTTTTTAGTTTGATCTCGTTAGTTTTAGCATGTTCTTACACGTTTTAGCATGATCTCATTCGTTTTAGCATGTTCTTACTGGTTTTAGCATGATCACTCTCGTTTTAGCATGATCTCATCCGTGTTAGCATGATCTCACTCGTTTTAAGTATAATCTTACTATTTTTAGCATTATCTTACTCATTTTAGTATGATCTCACTCGTTTTCTAGCGTAATCGTTTTCTTTCTAGCATAATCTCACTCGTTTTAGCATGATCTCACTATTTTTAGCATGATCTCACTCGTATTAGCATGATCTCACTCGTTTTAGCATGATCTTACTCGTTTTCAGCATGACCCTGTATTCTGACTCGGCAGGTCTGTATACAGCATATTCATCATCCAGAAAACACAGCTGCCCCCAGTTGTCTTGTTTGTCATCTTCTCTCATTGCAACTCGCTCATAGTCAATATTACCTTCCTGACCTTGATTGATTAAAAATACAATATGCAAAAAATAAATTGTTTATTTAGATTTTAAAATTTCGGCGGATGATTTGGAAAGTGATAAACGTCGTGATTTGTGTGCGTGTCTCAAATTGTCATCATCATCATCGTATCATGCCCGTATTAGCCTATGATATTCTCACTTCACGTCATTTATAAATTTATAGTGCCACCTGGGTGTATTTTCACAGTCAGAAGGTTGCATTCTAAATGCAAGTACTATTTAGTATGGATAATATAGACTTAGTGCATCATTGTTTAAATGCTACGCATTTACAAACAAATGTAAAATGGTATTATTGCTATAAAATGCACAGTTCAGGAAGAAGAATAATATCATAGAAATAATACTGAAATCTACTTAGATTTAAAGTATCAAAATGCTCACCATAAGTCAGGTAATATCTGTATGAATTTTGTGTGATTTCTGTCAACTCCAAACAAATATATCCATAAAGCTGCAATCCAAATGGCGCAAAGGTGTTCTCAGTGCTGTAAAACAGACAACGTCTTTGCAAAGTAAATGTATTGCACAACCTCGTTAAGAAAATCACAACTGTGCCATTATATCATAAGTTAAAGGAAGATGTAACTTAAACATGCTGGTATTTAGAAGAGAATAAAATAATTCCAGCAGTTGTACATGTAAATTCTTCAGCTTTTAAATTGATTGACCGGTATTCTAAAAACGACACTATCACAAAATGCACCCTCGGCTACTGGAAAAAAATAAAAGCCATTTTCTGATTAAATGAGGCGTAACTGAAACAGAAAAATATAAAGATACATACATCATAACCAAGATGTTATGTGACTCATACAGATCTATAGAATGACACCTCCATGTGTCATACGTTGGTTCCCCAGTTACGCCTGTGATTTTAATTGTCCAGCCAGATAGCTTATCAGCTGTAAACTCTATAGTGCCTTTACTACTGTCATGCCAGACTGTGTTGGCAAAAGCATCTGGCCATGAGCAAATCCCTGTAATAACTGTAATTATAATATAACAGTATTTAGTCATAATGATGATGATGGTGGTGATGATGATCGTGGTAGTAGTGGTGGTGCTGGTAATTATGATAATGCTTTGGGTGATGGTGAAAATAATGAATTATGAACAGCAATTGAAGGTGTTTCTCAAATATTTAAATTGTGGATTTTATGATTTTGACGATGACTTTTAACAACCCAACCATGCGGCTAGTAGTGTACCAGAATGTACAAGCACATATGCGAACAAATGAAGTTGTTTCAATGGATTGGAGCAAGGCTGCTTAACATTACTGATCCTTTTCAAACAGAATATAAATGACCTTTCAAAACATAAAGAAGGGCATAAAAAGAGTGAAATTATTCTCAGAAACGACACAGATTTATTATACAATTATTGACTAGTGTGCCATAGAATATGATGTGATATTCACCGGCCAAATGTTATATTTGACCGAAGCCTCGGTCAATATAACATTTGGCCGTTGAATCTCATATCATATTCTATGGCACACTAGTCAATAAATGTTTTATTATATGACTACATACAATTGTTTTTACTAAGTTTTCTTCCAGATTGATTTTACATTCATTACAATGTGTTAATCTTTTGTAGGACTTTTTATACTCATTCTCACATTACAATAATACTCAGAAGTTTGACAGTCTGACATCAAAAAAAAAAAAAAAAAAAAAAAAAAAAAAAAAAAAAAAAAAAAAAAAACGTCAGACGCCATTTCTTAGAAAAAGTCTAAGTGCCCGGATGTATTTTGTTTATTTCCCGGCATTAGAGTAATTTTGTTAACTGAGTGCCGGGCACCAGACAGCACTACTACGAGTATCAACAACAGTCTATTTTTAGACCTAAAATATAACATGGGATAAATCCAGAATGCAGGAATATAACGATATATTGTTGGTCGCCGACTGCGCTTTGAACCAATGGGATCGCGTCTATTTATAGGTCATAAATTAAAATTTGTTATCCTATGGTTAAACATGAACATATGCTTTATCTTATATAATATAAACGATAATATTGGCGTTAACAAGTGGATCACAGGCATTAAGAAGATGTTGTTTTAAATGATTTTGGATACGCTCTGGATCAGCTGTAAGTTCGTGATTGAAACAATTTCTAAGGAATTTTCTTCAAAAACATAAAGACCTATATTTACAACATTCTAAACAGTAGTAAGTTGAAGTTTTATTACCAAAATAATGTTCGAACTTGGAATGTTTCTTGAGATAATAACGGATAGGGGAACGAAATTAAGAAATACTTCTTCTCAGGATCATCAACAGGTGTCTTAGAAATTGTAAAAGGACGATAGGTGGGCATGCCTCCGCATGAAAGAATTAGCAAAATATTTGGTGGTGAAGAAGAAAGAGAAGATTTTTTTAATAGTGTGCGCTCAATATAAAGAATTGAGTCAAAAATAATAAGATTAGTACTAATGTGAGCCTAATATTAATATGCCCTGTTCTCATGAAAAGTAAATTTAATTGTAACTATGTACATTTACTATGCGAATGTATCTTTCAGAGATGACACCAACTAATGGAATTTTATTGATAATACTGGAAATTTGTGATGTATTTTATTTTGTATCTGCCTATAGCGTCAAGCAATAAAATCTTATTGCTATTGTCATTTACTAAAGATGTTACAAGTATGGTGAAGGGGTTTCTATTCGATCTTACTGTTAAAAATACACTTGTAATTATCAGTCTTCTACTTACCTTTTTTCGACAAGAATACTGCTTTTAGAAAGATTCTCCGATTTAATCAGATGTATTTTAATTAAATTACAACCCGCCACACACATCAAAACAGACATGAGAAAATAAAAATAAATTGCGCAGTACCATTTGTCAGTTTTGTTTGTTTTATGGAAGAAGATGTGATAAGATCTTATGGAACTTTAAATGTGACTTTTTTCCTTTTTTTAATATAGTTCCGATTTTTTACTTAGTTATATTATCTTATTTTTATTATTATTGAATTAATATATTTGAAAAAAACCATTTAAATTGTAATATATTAAGTGTGTATTGAAAATTAAATATTTGTTACTCCCTTCACCCGATCCGAAAACAAAATAAAAATGTAAAAAAAAAACCATTTACCTGATATATTTTTCACAAGAAGTATTGACAGTATTATTAATTTAATAGTCATATTTTCTAAACTGTTTTCATAATCCTCTTAAAATTTGAAACAAATTAATGTAACAGAAATGAAACGGAATCAAAAACAAATAATCTTAAACTTAAATACTGTAGTATACTATTTCAAATGAAAAACGCAATTACTTTTAATTGTTTAAGGGTAGTCTCGTTGAAGTATGAACGAATATCGAATTTCTTTTACATTGATAATAAAAACAAAAGAAGGTATGCCTTGTCCTTTACAAAATGACAAATATATATTTAGTACAATTCACCTATTGAAATCCACAACATTGGCATATAATATTACAAAATGTCTAATGAAATCGTGAAACAAAACAAAAAAGTCTTTAAAACGTATTTGTATATATAAATCTATAAACTTTGAACTGCTCAAAGCATTCATCATTCAATCTTTCCTGATCCAGTTTTATAACAAATGAAGTAAAACTACAATGCCTTTTGTGCAGCGAGAGGTAATATATGATTATCCTTTTGGAAAATATGTTTATTTTTTCATCATTATTTTTTTTGGTCAAAACAATGCTAAAGATAGAAGTAAAAAAAATTACCCAGTCAAAAATGCAAATTTACAACTTTCCTTGGAAGCACAAACATCCATCTACGAAACACAAGAAATTGTTCCGGTTGACAATCATGCTTTTTGAATATTGGCTGCGCTCTAGAATTTATCTTGACATGCATTTAAGAAACGAAAGAAATTTGTTCCGGTGGACATGCTTTCTTCATATTCGCTGCCCTTCAGAATTTATCTTGACACATTTAAGAAACGAAAGATTTTTGTTCCGGTAGACATCACACCGTTCAACTGGCTTTGCAAACGGCCGATGATCCGCGAACGACAGCAGGCTGTGTCATGTCGATATTTTGATGCAGATCAGTATTTGCCTGATTTTTATATGTTCACGCAAGATCTTGGCATGAATAATTGTTTTAAGTGATTTCATTTTTAAAAAGAATCCAACAGAATAAATCATGGCTTAAACAGTGCTTTATTAAGCGTGAATTCGCTCAAAAAGTGTGCATATTTTCGACTCCGTTTTTTTCTGAATTGGATGAAAATAAACATGCGTATTCGCTAACTGAAATATTTACAGTATTCCATGATAAACTTTGATTATTTGTCTCTAACAAAGTGGCAATGAATAAAAAGATTGTATAAGTCTACTTCTTTGCTACTTTTTAACGCAGTGTTTTCAAAAAAAAATGTCTTGAAATATTTTTCACTTGACTGCCGTTGTCATTATCCTATCCACTGATGTAATTGCATTCGTCATTATCAATATTTTTCTATTAACGGCGGTGGTCATTACCAAAATCTACAGTATATGCCAACTTCATTATTAAATAACTTTTCAGAAAATGCGAATTGGAAGCTGTAGTTTGGAATACCTAGAGACGAATGATCACCCTTTATCATGGAATAAGTATATAAGAATAAGTATTTCAGTTTTGCGAAAAAGGAAAGTATATTTTTGTCCGATTCAGAAAATGACTCATCCGGTCGAAAATATACACACTTTTTGAGCGATTTCACGCTTCATATATCATTGTTTACACCATAATTTCGTCAGTAGGGTCCTTTTAAAAAAGGAAACCACCTTAACCAGTTGTTCATGCCAAGATCTTGCGGAAAGATATAAAACTCATGAAATACTGATCTGCACCAAAATATCGACATGTACACAGTCTGCTGTCGTTCGCGGATCAACGGCCTATCGCGAACCCCGTTGAACGGTGTGGACATGTTTTCTTGATTTTCGCTGCGCTTTAGAATGTATCTTGATATGCATCATGGTCGTTTTGTACAGGAGTATAAATTTAATTATGAACTTTCGTGGGTGAGAGACTAAAGTTAGCATAACACAGCTTTCTTATCGTAACCGGGTTGGTTTTGGTCAGTCTAAAGGAAATAACAAGTTTATATGCCTTCCTGAATTTGTTCTGTTTAAGGGAGATAAATCCTCCTGGCTTGCCTTGTTTAATGACTATTGAGTTATACTTCTTGATGAGTTTTAATCATGTGACTTCTTTGTGTAAGAAAAGTGTTCACTGGCAGTCAGAAATTTCCCGTTATGATAAGATGTGGTCTTTGCTGTTCCAGTTTTTCTTGAGTTCCAGTGGTTGGTATTTGTCCTGTAATTGACTGTTTGTAACTAGCACAAAGAATTGCATCTTTGTATTTGCATTTGTTTGGCTTCATTTAATGTAATGACTTAGTTTAAAGTGAGTTTCAGAATTACACTTGTGTCTCTTCATTCAAAATTCTATGGACATGTTATTTACAAATAACATTTAACATTGCAGTCTGTTAACAATAGCAGCCACAAGTAAGATTGAAGAGAGAGAGTGCTATACAGAGACATTCAGTCCATAGTTGGTATACAGAGACATTCAGCCCATAGTTGGTAAGTTTTGTGTTGTATATTGTAATATTGTTTCGCTTGTATATATATGTATCAGTTATTCCAGAACAGATAAGTTAGTCAATTTCATAAGAGGGCACTATACATGTTTGTTGTTTTATTCTGTATTTGATTATACTTGCAAACAAGAATGTGTTTATTTTGTATTGTGTATTGTTTTTGTGTAAGTTAATCTTAAACTGATTATCTGTTTCTATTGTTTTCAGAATGTGTAATGAATACCATGTAACATCTTTAAATCAGATGGACGTTCACTTGTCTTACGCTCACTTGTCTTCTTTCAAATAAGAGTGAACCCATAATACTCTCAGGGTTCTAAACTTATTTCGTTTGTCATAGACCCCCTATTACATTATTTTGTATTTGGCTTTAGAAAAAATAAAGTATCCATGATTTTCAAACTGAAAAAGGGACAACGTTATCATTCAGTTAATAAGACTTAAAAAGTAAAACATATGCTAACGTTTTTTCTACTAGATCTAAATCAAGAAAAGCTTCACAGACCCTGTACATGTATGATGGTCGCTCTTGCAAGGCTAAAGTCATTTTAAACAACATCGTCCTTAAAATTATCTACGTTCTTAAAACAGATCTTAGTCACTGAGATACAGATTTTTGGGAGATTTAACTGAGACGGTTTGAACATTAGATATTTTCAATTTACCTCCCACCTAGCCCCTCAACCTTAATTCATATAAGTTGCAAACAGCTCATAAAATTTACAAAGATTCTATACAAATGCAAGGATGATACTAAACTCTTTCTAGTCAAGTCTTCCTTGACTTACACCTGCAAAACTGAAAATGTGCTTTTCTGACGATTTTGCCTTAAACATATTTGAGGAAATAATATCTGTAACTGAGAAGACAAATTCTAAAACAAAAAACCCGGTTTATTCAATTTTTATATACGAATATAAAAACTATTTTAAGCTTTCTTTATGTGTCTAAAAAGGATTCATATCTATACGTATTTTATGTGATACATTTTGTAATTTGCGTCCGTGTCCGACTTTGCCGAGCTCGAGCGGGTGATAACTGTTACCCTAAGAGGACTTTATGGTCAGTATTTCCTTTTTGCACGATATCTTATATAATTGTTTCAGTGTAAGAGGCATGAGTTGGCTTGTTTCAGAGACGTTTTAGATATGTTTAGTTTGTAATTAAGTTCAAATCTTCTGTGTTTCTATAATTTGAATCATTATTTCCACTCATAAGCATGATAAATGATCCAAAACAAATACATGTAATACCTCGCTACAGTGATATATTCCGAGTTCCAGATATTCTGATTAATTAAAAAGTATTGATGTTGGTTATTGGCAGTCTAACGTGATTATCGTCGAAATTCTCACACTTTACTACATGAGCTCTTTAATTCAAAATAATATTTCAATTTAAACTAAATGGTAAACAACGATAATAAAAACATGATAGTAATAATTATTATTATTTAAGTTACCAGTTATAAGTGTTTATTAAAATCGAGTACTAATGCCGGCATTCTGTTAATAAACGGAAACAAATGTATACTAGATCCATTGGCATTTATAAAAAAATATTCTTATACAACATTTCATTATGCTGAGTAAAAATACAAAGTATATATTTTATAATATGGAAGTAGCATATGAAAGTAACAAGTGTAATGCTATATTTCTATAACAACAGCAAATAAAAGCTGAAACATGGAAATATTAAACAAATAAGAATGTAACCATATAATCTCAATTTTACTGAACAGTGGCAATTGCATTAGATCTTGGAGTTCTACATTTGTCCGGATCGGATACTTCTAATTGATGTTTCACTAGTGTTGAAGCCCTTTCAGATTGTCCTGATAATTTCAGCCTTGGAACAACCAACTCCCCATTGCTTGTAGACCCGACATTTTTTGGAGAAGATGTGATGCGATTAACTGTAACTCTTGGGCGGGTAACAGGTTTTGCGGACTCTGACTTGATAATTTGTGGTCTCTTGTGTTCTTTATCTATTTTGTTGTTCTCATCAGTTGAATTCATAAAGTTCTGTCTTCTCATCTTTTCGGAAATTGATCGTTTCTTTTTCCTATTACTTTTGTGCCCGTGTATTTCAGCAACTCTAGGAGTTAACATCAGGCTTGTGTTTTCTCTGATCGGAGGAAATGTTTCGTTTGTCTCAATGCTACGACTGGTACCATACTCTGGCTTCGGTTTCCTGTTCCAAGGTGCAGGACTGCTGTCAAATATAACTGATTCTGTGGTCTCCCTCACTAGGTCTAGATTACTGAGATGAACACTCCCGGCGGAAAGCGCCGTCTTCAGAGATCGAGGCGTCATTGGTGTTACTGAATCAAGTCTTAGAAAGCAAATGGTATAACAGGTATAAATATGACTTATCTAAATTGATATATGTAAAATCACGCATATTACTTATTTATCTCAGAAAGTTAATTCCTTTTACGACTCTTCAATATTATAATCAAATACATTAATCAATTTTCTATCGGATTAATTACTCAAAATAACTACTAGTTAAATGTTTTTATGATAATTTTCAGAAAGATATGGCGAGACACGATTCATATCACATTTTTTCCAATGGATCTAAATGCTGATGCAGATAAACTACAGAACTTCTTAGATGTGAATGAAAAAATCATAAAACCTTGGAGATGGATGATGACTAATTGGCGCCGACATGGCCGACGAAGTGTTTCGGTAGTCCATAACGTGTTGGGAGTGGTCAATCGGTTCTTTCGATGTTGGAAACAAGTAGGATGGGGATCCGTACTCCACATTTTGCTTTACATTTCCTTTTTAGAAATGAAATAACTTTTACTTTTAATAAGTTACAAGTATGACTTTATATGTCTTAATATTATATGATATTATTATATGTTTAAAGTAAGTCGATCATTTTTTGTAGAAAACCTATCACGAGCAAACGGGATAAGACTCTGATTACTTTCTTATTAAATATTTGCTTCAATCTCATTGTGTCCATAAAGGTCAAGTGAACCTTATTGGCTAGTGTGTTTTTGTTCTAAATTAAAAAAAAAATGTATTTTCATTAATGACATTTTAATTATCATGTGTAGTGCCTCGAATGACTGAGTGTAATTGCATGCCGAAAATTATACCTCCTTGTGTTTTCTTCAGTTTCCAAATATAGAACACTGCTCCCCCAAGAGCTGATGCGAGTCCAACTGCCAAAATTGCAAGAACGATAACTGCTGGTAACAAACTGCTAGAGCTACTGTTGCTTCCAGCTGACTCGGCCACTGTAAGAAGAAGAGTGCGGTTCTTGGACTAGGGTATATGTCTTTTATTTAGGTGAAGTACAATTGACTAAAATATGTGCATGCTGTATTTCTTCGAAAACTATCATAAAATGTTACTTGAACATATTGTCAGTTCTCATATCTGTTTTGCAATAAAATTATGAAATTCCTTCTGGTAAGAACTTTCGTTTGTAATTCTACAACAAGAAGTTACCTTGAGAGTTCTTTTTTGTTTAATTTACAGGCAAAATTACTCAAAATGAAACCATTTTACGTATCGCACGTGGCAAGATTATGGACAGATTAATTCATACCACACTCGGACTGAGAAGAAGAAGTCCACGCCCCATTGCTTTGACACTGAACTGTCTCTTCTCCGACTAGAGCATAACCACTAGTACAGGAAAGAGTCGCAGAAGTTGTTGTTCCATTGGATGACAATGTGTAACTCCCACCAGAATCCGATAATGCTGGACATTTGACTAAACAATTTAAACATTCAATCTAATATAATGATAAATGCTGTGACTGACTGCATTTTTATAACGGGGCTACTGTTAAAAACAAAGCAAAACAAAAAATGAACAACAAAAAAAGGCCGAAAGAGAATAACCCATTTTTTTCGTGAACCATAATTGTTCTTATCGCGTAGATATTAATAGCAAGGCATTGTAGAGCTTGAAACATGCCTGTGACCCTGACGGGTCGCCGTATTGAATACATCAAATAAAAAAGAAAAACTTTCAAGCGAATATTTCACTGAATTATTTTCTTATTTGCTTATTTTGTATGATTGCAGATTGTGTAAGATCCATCTGCAGGTTCTGATATTGACTGACACTCATCTGAATATATATTAACCATTAAAAAGCAAGAATATTTATCTACAGCTTTATTTGACGTGTTTAAAGTCTTTCGTACGCTTGACGTTTAAGAAACTTATCTATGTCATCTTTAATCTGTTTTGACTCTATTCTGTGTTAGATAAAAATGTATTTTATACAACCAAGCCGTGTATTGTAATTGTTTCGCATTTAACATAAGTAAATAAGAGGTCTAAAGATAATCTACCACAGGTTGGATCTGGGTCTGACTACGTATGTGTCACTGTATTGCAGGTCAGTGATGACTCTCCAACAAGGACGTAACCTGTACTGCATGTACAGGTAGAGGTTAAACCATCAGTTGACAGGGAAACACTACCACCTGGAACTGTAGTGATCACAGGACATGCTGGAAAACAACGAAAATCAATAAAAATGGTACTGAAATAGAATTTTAAACAAAAAATACAATATAATAGGTTTACAATCGAAAAGCACATGAGATAAATTCGTGCCATTTTAAAATATCGTGTATTGTAAAAATTTCATGGACAAACACTATCCGTTTAATATAATAGAAACTGTCTTATCAGCCCATTTGACATCCTTACGTCTTAACAAACGCATTCAGAAGTCACGTAACTTTTATATTTGTTTTGAAGAACCCTTTTTCGATATATTCCGACTGATAAAAGTTTGCTTGTGTGATAGCCCGTGAGAAATTTTGAAGGATACATAGATAAAAAGATTACAATTACAATTGCAAATATCACAATATATTGCCCTTCTAGCAAGCAGCTGATAAACCAGTCAAGATTTTCAAACATTATATGTTGTATTTATGTAATTATATACTTACTGCAAGATGGTTCACTGCCCAACCATGTGCCATCAGATTGGCAAACTCTTGTATCATTACCATTGAGGGTGTAATCTCCCTCACAACTGTAGGTTGCTTTTGTTACGGCACCGTTGGTTGTTACATTTACCCTACCACGTGCTGGGTTACTTAAGACAGGACACGGTGCTGTAGTTATATAAAGATTGCTGTTTTTATGAATACGTGGATGAGTTTAGGTGTGATAAGTACTAACATTTCATTTTCGTATTTCAAAAGTAATTGTGGGTTCGGTATTTGATCATGAATGGTTTAAGTGATATAGGGATCACCCACAGCTCAACCGCTTCTCAGAGAAACTGAAGCTGCAAGTTTTATTTGTGGTCCGTTTACCGTCGAAGTAGTATGGTATGCTTCAGTCAATGACCCCGATACCTACACGAAAAGCGATTAAATTTCTAGGTGACTTAAACTTCGAATAGCCAGTAACGAGTAAATCTGTCTTATATTTTTTTTAAATTTTTAACTAATTCATAGAAAATTTTGCAATTTACTAAAACAATACTCCAAAACAAACCTTAGAATTTTACAGTTTTTAAACTATACTATATTTACAGCAGCTGTAATTTGCATTTTGACATGAATACCATATGAATATTCACACATACAGACTACTTGTACCTTCTTTTCTTGCTTATAAACAAATCAACTTACGACATGGATCTGAAAGAAAACAAACAGTTGTGTGAATTGATACCTAACGAGATTTTATTTAATGTTTATAAGATGAATATAGAAATGGAGTAAACAGTGAGCTCCTTCGATACTTATGTACAAATGTACAAGGCATGCTTTTAAAGCCACTGTTTATTATTATCTACTGTCTTTATAACACTGATGAATAAGAAAATATAGACTTATTGATGTCGTTATTGTATGTAACGGTACCTCCATTGATAGTGAGACTGAGGACCGCACCTACGCCACTCCCGGCATTATTTGTAGGCAATTCAGTTGCTGATTGGTCGGATTTACAATGCCGTGGTGTCACTGACATAGACGTTCCTTCAGCATTAATGCCCTGAAAAAAAATTACCAAGGCTGACCATATAGAAGACGTTTTAGATAAAGATATGTATTATTTCGACAGATGTTTGCTCAATCTTGGTTGAATATAAGAAAAAAAAACAGATAAATAATCGTACCAAAAGTGATCATTTTAAGTGACGAAAAATGTTGGCTTTGGAAAGACAGTGATAATGAATCCTAAAGATAACACCGACTACCCAAAGTTTCATGACATTCGTTTTGATGTGAAACCAGTACTGACGGTAAAGAAACTCAAAGAGACAGAGAGAACACTTCCGTAGGCCTACATATAGTCCTCAATTCAAATACTGGAACTGTAACAAGGTGTAGATTAATATGAAATGCATGACAATATACATACCACATAGTTAAAAAGAAACGTGTTGACATCATCAACATATGAAGATTCCTGTAGGCCGTTGTAAAGACTAACAAACGTATTTGTCCCTATGACAACCACATCTACACACCACAGTGTTTCTCCAACTAGTGTTTGAAAAAGAAAAGGTATTGTAATATAAACAAATGCCAGTGACGGGGTAAAGGTCAGTTTTTCATAATCACTTTTTATAGGGAATTTCTGTAGTCTGCATAGGTGAATTAAGCTATAAGAAGAAATTTTGTAAAATAATAGATATTAATAGTCCTCAAAATGTCATACCTAAATATATATATGATTTAATTATATATTATACCACCTTGTTTCTATTACTAAAATGAAGTATTTCATGCAAGATGTGAACAAAATAGTACTATATTTAAATATATTATTATAATTACGCAACACATAACAAATCTATCTCACATGTTCTTCTGCGAATACAGTATCTGTGTTATGTATTTGGCATACTTCGTACTCTGTTACAGGAATGTGCAAAATTCTGCGTATAGGTTTTGTCGGGTTATTTCATTTGACTGCAAGTGTACCTATTCAGACTTATTGAAAGCAAAGTAAAAATTCTGTTTTGAATACATGAGAATGAAGAAGATGGTTACAATTGTCTCATTTAACTAAACAATGAAATGTCCCAAAATTAGAATAAAACTCCTTGACGATTTTTTGAATTGAAATTACTTAAGGAAAGCAATCTAACTCGAGCACAGAAAAGCTGACTTACTTGAATAAAGTGGATACGGGGAGCAGGTCAAACTAGGTTAAGTTAGTTGTGTTACATTAGAGCACATATTCACTAAGCTCTCATCAGCAGTGTCACATGATACAGTACTTTCAGAATCAGAATAGTTGAACGTGTAATCTGCCAACAAGTGGTAAGGGCAGGTTATTGCTGCAGCATTTTCAAATCCTGTGAAAGCGGAAAGTTTGAACTGCAAAAAAATTATGAAGATAAAAATAAAATAGCATTTTTCTGATAGGGTTTAAGTTTTCTTGATGCTCTTCTGACAAATATATGATATATTTGATGGCATACTTGTCCGAGGTTTGAAACTCTAGTCAAAATTGTACTACAGATTTCTATCAGTTTATCATTTAGAACTTACAAACTTTAAACAGTCTAGGAAAAAGGTTCATTAGTTCCCTTCCGGTGTTTCATCAGAGCGACCTAAGATTCCTTCGCCATATTTATACCTGTCAGTTAGTGTGCCCGTCTGTCCACGAAATCTTTATCTGTGATAACTCAGAAAGTATGGAGCTAGCCTCAAGAAACTTATTAGTTATTTCATTTATTTTAAGCATACCTTTTTGATCATCATTTGAAACTCAGACCCAGAGGCTGGATGGACTGTACACAGTACACTTGTGTCTGTGAGGGAGTCGTCGTTATTTATATAAACGCGATCATACTGTACGGACATCTGCACAGCTGAAACATACACACATTTACAACATTGCACATGAGTTTCGTTACGGAAAGGGCGAGAGAGAAATCCTTATGAGAAAATACCGCAGAAACAGCATTACTAGTATATGGAAAGTTTTATATAATCAAAACAGTAAATATGTGTCCAAAAATGATTATTTGTACTGTTCAGTCCAAAGCTGAAACAAAAACTAACAGAATGTACCACTGTTAAATAGTTTGATTTTCACTCACAGACTGTACCACTGTTACATATTTTGACTTTCACTCATATAATATACCACTGTTACATAGTTTGACATTCACTAAAAGAATATACCACTGTTACATAGTATGACATTCGCTCAAAGAATGAACCACAGTGACTGTTACATAGTCTGACATTCACTCACAAAATGTACCACTGTTACATAGTTTGACATTCACTCACAGAATGTACCACTGTTACATAGTTTGACTTTCACTCACAGAAGGTACCACTGTTGCATAGTTTGACTTTCACTCGCAGAATGTACCACTGTTACAGAGTTTGACATTCACTCACAGAATGTACCACTGTTACATAGTATTACTCTCGCTCACAGAATGTGCCACAGTTACATAGTTTACACTCACAGAACGTGAACAGGTAAAATTAACACCTAACATAGCATCATTATGTGTTTTTACGTAAACTTATATTCTATATAAAGGTTGCATAGATCTGTTCGTGCTCTTTACATACATATTTTTTGTTGTTAAACTTTCGGCATAGACATGAACTTTTCATTTATTCAACTTTTACTAACGTATAACAAAATAAAGTACCATCACTTGGAAAGGGTATCGAAATAACTAATCTGTCACTTTTATTTTCTTACAAACATGAAAGTTCGTTATAGAAAAATGCAATGAATTTTGAAAAGGACCACCTTGATCGGGATTTGTACTCAGGTCTTCGAAGACCAGAGCTCTAACCATTGAGCCAAAGAATCGATTCCCTGATGCAGTTGTCAGAGGTCGTATTTATACAATTATAGTCCGATGGCCACTGGACCATAACACTATTCCTTTGAGAAAGTGATCATTCATAATGACGAATGCTGTGGTCTATTTTTATGTCAGAAATCTTGAAAGATGTTTTATCATTTTAATTTTAACTGAGACCAGGAGGGGTAATCCCGGAAGAGCCTCCATCTTACAAACATGAAAGTTCGTAACAGAAAGATCAAATGCATCTTTGAAAAGACCATTTGAATTTGAACTCAGGTCTTCCCGCATCAAAGACCAACGATCTAAATACTTAGCCAATGAATCGATTCCCTGACGCAGTTGTCAGAGGATACAATTATAGGCCAGTATGCAATGGACCATTACAATTTCTACGTTTTATTATTATTCATATCGATACATATGTTCACTGTTGGGTTTTCCACATGTACACACTCACCAAAGAGTTGAAGGTTTGTCATCCAGATAACTTATCCTTAGAGACATGGTTGTCTAAATCTGGGCCTTCTAAGTGAGATAAAAAAGATGATGAACATGAAATAGATTTACATAAGGCCCGATTATGATAAATGAACAACTAACTTAAAAAAATCAGAGACATAAATAAAAAGACCTTACGATAACAGTTGCGGCTATGAAATAAACAGTTTCTTGGTAAGACAGTCAGACGGAGCGAATATAATGGTGAGGTTACCATTATTAAAGTTTGTCACCATCCCTGTTACCATTTAAGTATTTGTTTTTAAATGGCTGGATATAAGACACAACATGGGTAAATGTGACGCGTGAACCTTACGTTCATTTAAGCTTCGGAGAGAATGAGGTATTCTGTATTTTGCACATTCCCCCATAACCTACAATAACTAGTCTCTACAAAGGGCTTCTTCATATGGACAACCGGTACAAACGATCATAGCTAAACTCGGGTAGATAGGCATAACTTACTTTGGCAATCCTGGTTACATCTTTTTTTCTTTTTTTTTCTTTTCTTTTTTAGTGTTAAAAGTTAGTAGTAGCAGGATGGTATACAGGATCAAATATAGGCAATGGTGAAAATGCATGTTAATTATGATAATAAAGAAATATAATTGCATACGTTCCATTTGATAATATCTGTAAGAATAATCAGTTATTTTTTGAAGTTGAAGGCATCTGTATCCTGTAAATTGATCACCCAATCGTTCAAATGTGCTGGTTGTTCTGAAATGATATAAACAGCGATATAAATTCACGACTGGAAACACTGTTTGTTACACGCTACGTTTTCTTCAAACTCCTACTCTTTATAAAGCAAGGAGTACCTTAACTAGCGAAATGGAAAGAATCAGATAGAGATAATTTTATATCATATACCGTCTGTGTACTCAAGATTATGTTGTCCAGTGTTTTGACGTGTAGCAATTTAGATTCAGGGCTAGCGATCCTTTAGCAAAGAAGAGGGTATGCTTGACAGTCGCTTATCAACACTAGATAAGAAATAAACTTTTCTAGAGTTATTTAGAAAAAAAATGAAATTTAGTGAAAATAAGGAAACTGTAAATGGATACAAACTTCATTAGGAGAAATAGTCCACTGTTGTCATATTTAAGGCATTACCACCGGTCAATATCGGTAGGTCTTCCTGCGGCACCAGAGACAGTAAAAGTCCATCCACACATTGTTGTTGTAGCGAACTCTATCTCTCCCTTTAACTATCTGTCCAAATACTGTTCGCAAAGACAGATGGCCAGGTACATGCAGCAGTTGTGAATACTATAGATAACAAAAAGATGAGAAACAACCCAATAGCTATATAAAGCCGTTCCTATCTTATATAGAACAAACTTCGTCATGTGGAAACAGTAAAACATAAAGCAAATGTATAAAATTATAAATTGTAATTATAATGATGTATAAAATTATAAATTCTATGTATTAACCAAATCATCTTAAAATAGAACCAATCGTCTTTATATATAACACGAGTTTGTCTTTATATAATATGAATGTTGTAACATCAGTTAAACCATCACGTCTTTATATAGAGTTAACATTTTATATATGACACGTGGATCTCTTTATATGTTTACAGACGTTGCCTGATATGAAACGAGTTCACTAGTATGTCTTTAAATACAGTTAATCTTCTACATACAGCACGTGGTTGTCTTTATATGATGCGAACACTGTCTGCTATGTAACCAGTTCACTATTATATGAAGTGAACTTCCTATAAATATATATATATATATATATATATATATATATATATATATATATATATATGTGTGTGTGTGTGTGTGTGTGTGTGTGTGTGTGTAAGACGTGAAAGCCATATACGAAGTATGATGTCACGTCACATAATTTTACATTTTGAACGAAAGCAGAAGATCTTATGTACTTTGGTCTTCCCAGTAGCGCTGTATTGCTGAACTGACATTTCATTATGACAAAAAGAGTTTTATCACTATTTTGTGTCTGCTCCCACACAACATGCATGAAAAGAGGATTCTTATTAAATACGATGTGTTTTTTTCTTCTCAAAATAGTTTGTTTACTAAATATTTTGTGTAAAAGTGTGTACCTCATTTCAGTTAAAGTTTCACAGGGTAATTTTAAGTAAATAGCATTTAGTATATTTTTTTTACTTTAATTCTGAACTCATCAGATCGATTCCACCTGTTTCAGCTAATTTTATAAACATCGCAGTTAATTATATTTTACACACTTTATGTCAGTCATATCTATTTAATATCATTGTATGTCGTTTCTGCAATTTTAAAAAGGTGAACAAACGAAATAAGAAAGTCATCAAAACTACCAGCAAAAGAAACAAAAATAAAACAACTTTTTTTCTCCATGCCACTTACGCATGACAACATTAAAACTGTGTCGTGAAAATATAGTATGGCTCAATTGCGAAAATACTTACTGGAGTCTGATTCCAAGAAAAAGCACAAGCAAATGATGAAAATAATCATTATTTCTATTTCACTTAAATAACAAGTAAGGAATATCTATGTTGTTTTATCATTTTCTTTGTATCTCCACTCAAAGTATCTATAAATATTATCTATAAACATAAAAGAACTAAAAGTGACATCAAACAATAGAATTATAACCGTGAACATCTTCTCAAACGTACAAATAAACAGTTTAAAATTAGAGAGTTAATCGTTATATATTCAAGTGAGTTTACTGAAACAGTTTAAAATTAGAGAGTTAATCGTTATATATTCAAGTGAGTTTACTGAAGTGCGTTTATTAAAGTGTGTAAAAAAATATGTAATTTTGTTGAATCTGATTAAGACAATAACTCTATCCATTGTTTTTTTCTACTACATTCTATTATTACGGGTTTGTTTAATATGCTGTGTTCGTCATAAACATATTCTAAAAGCACGTCTGTTTTTCAAGGGTTCAATCCCTGACTGTCAAACCCCCTGGACCAAGGACTTTGTATTTTGGATCCACCCATGGATGTGGCTCTCAGAAGTGAGAATTTTTAATGAATTGTAATGATAAGGGTCAAGTATGAACAGGTCAATATTATCATCCAAGTCCACATTAACATAAGTTAGCAACAAACTGTACACTTATAAAGAATGCCTTTTTGGCTGATTCAGTGTATTTTTATAATGTCAATTTTGGACCATAGACAAAGTAGAGCTAGTGAAGTAATTTCTGAAGGCGGTAAGGTGAAACCTTATCAAAATATTTATTCCAAAGCTTGTTCACAATGACAACGGATCAAATGGTAAGGCTTTGCTGAAATAACACTTTTTAAAGATATCTAGGTATTTATATTTCGTAATATATATTTAAAATATAATCATTTTTATATGGTCGCTGCAGAATACCATTCTGGCATGAAATTGCACTTCCTACTACGAACCAACGAAAGAACAATATTTCTTTGTTTTAAAATGTAACGCCTATTGATATTTACTGACTTGTGTTACTTACATGTCATACAAATTGTGCTTTTTTCAATGTTGGTACATTACTCATTTAGATGACACACCTATAAAAACACTGTAAGTTAACAAACAGTCTTGTTAATCAGATAGAAAAGAAAGCTAAAATATGATATCCTATTTCAACAGTTTATTCATGCCTAAAACAATGAAATATTCCCCTACCCATACATTGTTAAAACGTACCTTAAAAACAATCAGATCTATGTCCGAACAAATCCAAATGATATCCGTTCTAAGATGAATTCTGACGCCAAAGATTGGTCATTTTTCAACGGATAAATAATTCATTTAAGCCTCAGAAGAAAATGGAACTTAAAAAGGACATTAGTTTATTTTTATTGAACTTTATTTCAATCCAACATTTATTAACTCATGGTAAGTGTGAATATATATTTTAGTCACCCGTTTATAACACGTTTCCTAAATGTTACTAGCTTGTACCAAGGTGTTTTGTATTTTTTACGTCCTAAACTTCATATTTTCAAGTTCTTTACTTGTTATAATATCTCTATATATTTTAACTATTTTTAGTGTTTACTTTTTCGGCTGATTATTTTCTTGATATATTCTTTGTTTAACTTTTGTATTTCATGCATTTTTTTTGTTTTTGTATATATAAGTAGTTTTTTTTCACTGTCAAAGCAGAAAATTTGATATTGTTTTCTTAATCTGAAACTGGCATGTTGGTTAAAACGTAGGGTCTGCATAAAATGTTGAAAGTAAGAGACCCACTTATCTTGTTTCGTGTGGTATGTAAGCTAAAACATTTAAAATGTCTGCCTGTCAGGCGTCTGGTGCATGAGATATAAGAAATCGGAAGACGGAAATGATTACTTATAAGCCCAGAAGGGTTTGATACTTGAAATAGGTTGACATTTTTACAAGGAAAAATGAATTCTTTTGTCTTATTAGACCTAAGCAATATTGTATAAGCATGTCTAGCCTATATACATATGTAATGAGTTAATCCCTACACGAATTAATTTTTAAAGCGTTTTTCATTACTCGATTTAATCGCCCTGTTAAGGTACCGTCAAATATGAAGATTTTAATCTTCAATAATATTTGTAAACACTGTTCGAAAAAAATTCTATATCTTGTATAAAAGCAGTTGCTTAAAGTAAAGGGGAAATAATGCAAATTATCCTTTCATGATTCCTGTTGAAAAAATCTGTTTCTTTATATTTTGTATTGGTCTGTATAACATCGTGATTTTTGTCTGTATGTTCAAGGAATTGCTACAAACGCATAGAATAATCAGCTATAACTTAAATAGGGACTTAAACATAATGTAGTCAAAGGCAAACTCAAAATCACCTCTTTAGTATTTCTCTTACCAGATCCGATGTGTGGCCGGTTATTTGCAATTTTACTCTTATAACTTATCATTCTATAAATTTTACTCTTAATTATACAAGTATATTCTTCTTCTTTCAAAGGGTAGAAAATCTCATATATGAATGTACAGGAATAACAGTATTTTTACAAAAGTGATTAACCGCTCATCAAACCTTAGTTATGATGCAAGTTCGGGGAAAAAACACGTTTCAATAACTCTATTACTGAGTATAACTTTATTTGTTTAAGTAATTTCTGATATAGCACAAGCCAGTTGTAGATAACAGACTTATCTTTTCATTCAATTTGATTAAAACATTGTTTATTTCTTTCTCTCTGGTCCATATTTTAGCCGTGATTTATTGAAAATAAAACACGTTTCCGTGTCATATGTGTACCGAAATAAGATAAAGTGACTGTGTGTATATATTATAACTTCCCTGTTTCAGTCAATGGTGCTTCATGCACGTGGCCTACAGAGTTTCAGTCTACACAGTGGCATGACAGTTCACGCGGTATTCTTACGTTTGACATAGAAACACTGCAGGGATGGACAATTACACCGACCACAAACACAGTTGTCTCCTCGTGGGACTGTGTATCTGTCTCTACATTTGATACAGACGGACAAATGATTTTAATGTAATACAGGGTTTTCTTTCAGTTGTTGTTGTTGTATATCGTCTGTTAGTAGGTTCTGTTCAAATAAAGTGCTACAACTCTGCTTCAAACCCTATTTCAAGTAAAGACAATTTGATAAATCAGAAAATTCAACTTTTCATACATTTTGAAGTAATTTTAGTAATTAAATTCTCATTCTGTTTTGTCATTTTATTTTGGAAAGAATCTCAGTGTTAGCTGACACTGTTTCTACATAAGATGTGACTTTCACATTTTTTGTCAAGGCAAAACCATATACATTCACTTTAGAAATGCATGAGTGAACCATAAACGAAAATGAATGCAAACTGGAATAAATCTTAATGGACTTCATCCGTCCATTTATAGTTATTGTGAAAGATTACTTTTTCTTTTTAGAACTTCTACACCATTTCTGTTGTTTTCAACGAATTACTACGCCTATTTATGCATCACTGTCACTAAGGTTACCGAGTCATCTTACAGATACTACATTAACCACGGTTTGTTTAAACCCTGCTAATCTCTTGGGTTCTAACTAAAACTGGCAAGCGGAAGTCAATATCATATTCCACTGACAAGATTTAAAGCAGCTCGTTCACAGTTGAACGGTAAAATTTAAAACAGTTATTTCCTACTCTCTCCGATTACTGTTGATGAAGTCTTTGTTTTCTGACAAAGACATTCTGCTCCTGTAGATCAAATTGCACGGGAAACGCGTTTTTCGTAAACGCCTACATGGGGGATTCCGGTTAAATTTAGAATACGGTATCCGTGAAGCAGGTGCTTGTTGTACCACGTGAAACGTTCCGTAACATGGCGTCTTCGTCAGTCTCGGCACAGGCATTGGTACAATATTCAAATACGTATATAATGGGAGCTCATGCACGAAGAGTGAATGTGATCAGTCATGGGACAGCAAACGAAAATAGAAATTTTAAATACAGGTTTTATTCCGTTCGTAACGCTATAGCTTATGATGGAGAAACCAGCTATTTTTTTTACAATCACGAAGATGGGTATTGATAGACGTAATACACACTTGTAGTTAAAATCAAATTCTTAATTAATGACCAACTATGAACGAGCTACTTTAAAGCCTAAACTTTAATAGAAATAGGACATTCGATTCTTATGCGCGTTCAATATTTGCCAATGTCCGAAAATTACACACTTATAGGGCATCAAATATGTACTTATCTTCGCCGATAACATTTTTTGAAGATATTTCCTCATTATATTTTCAAAACTGTTGAGTATGTTTACAGGACTTCATTGTCTCCATTTGAAACTATAACAAATAGACACAAGATCTGTTCAGTTACTTTCTGTTGGATAAATAGCTTTTCGGGGGATATTAAACTTCCACGCTTCATTCAAATTAGTTTACAATTACTGTGCTTACTTTAACAAGAACAGAAAATGCAAGAACAGTCGCCGGCGTGTAACCAAACAACAAGGATAAATAACCTATTCTACTTTCAGAAATACAGACAAACGTTGATAATGAACGTTTATTTATCTACCCCGTTGCTACCCTAACTGACCAGGGTACAATATGTTCTGACAACGGAGCCTCTGGTGAGGAATATCAGATGTTAATAAAAAAAGGTAAATATATTGACAAAATTGTTTCTCTAATCTGCTCCTTGTTTTGAAAACAAAATAGACATATAACACGAAAATGTAATAATAAAATAAATAAACATTTTATTCGTTTACTTTGGAAATAGATTTTAAGTTTGATTTACCATAGAATATATCACGGTTTCGAGGTAGACGCGTAGTATTTAACCACGAAGACCGTTTCACGAAAACTTCAAAATACACTTCCAATGTAACATGTTAGTATTCATAAAGGACTACTTACCATATAACTGTTTACGGTTGTTACTCTTGTTTGGCTATTGTGTTAACCATGCTATTCATTTCCCACGTGAAAATGATAACTTATAGTTAATAATTTACGTTAAAGCAAATATCTATTATTTGATCATAGATGAACATTAAAGAGTATAATTTAGTCAATAATATTTCACTTATGAGAATATTAAAAAATATCGAAGTTTACAATGACAAAAAGAGCAAATAAGAACAACCGAAAGTCGTTCGCAGTGACGTCAGCGGGCATGCGCTTGAAAATTTACTCTTTGTTTATTGTCGGCGAATTGCGGAAAGTGTAAGAATAAAAAATATCATTTATTTTAGATCAAAAAGCCGAGTTGCTCACTGGTCAACATATAACTTAAATTTGACTTTATTTATCGTCGGTACCGGTTGCCCATATGACCGACGCCTCCTGAAGAGATTAGTTATTTGAGG
This sequence comes from Cyclina sinensis, assembly GCA_012932295.1. Lineage (NCBI taxonomy): Eukaryota > Metazoa > Mollusca > Bivalvia > Venerida > Veneridae > Cyclina > Cyclina sinensis. The sequence continues at coordinate 31,585,380 of JAAONU010000014.1, read as the reverse complement.
TTGTGGAGAATAGTGCAGATACAGAAAGCATCCCATTCCAGAGACACCACAGATTTTTTGTCTGCTAGTGTACGACATTGATACATGGGACATCGGTTTAACGTCCGAAAGACAATTGGAAATATTAGTGGAAGAGCAGAGGATCAATCTCGGGATCACTGGGTTACCAGTCCAGCACTGGACCACTGATCCGCTCCCACTAATAATCATTATCCGTAACTACCTTTTTACAAACTGTGCATTCGAAGTCCAATGATGTGCTGAAGGCATACTTCACTAAACATGCTGAAAGATATGCTTTAGTATGGAACGCCATAAGACAATTGGAAATATTAGTGGAAGAGCAGAGGATCGATCTCGGGATCACTGGGTTACCAGTCCAGCACTGGACCACTGATCCGCTCCCATTAATAATCATTATCCGTTACTACCTTTTTACAAACTGTGCATTCGAAGTCCAATGATGTGCTGAAGGCATACTTCACTAAACATGCTGAAAGATATGCTTTAGTATGGAACGCCATAACTACCTCGTATGTGCTATGAATATATAATAAATGGATGTACACGTCCTAAAATGCAATGTTCATATTTTTTTCATTATACTTTGGCTATCTGTCATGATACGCTGTGAATATGCCATTATATGATGCCAACATTTTACAGTATTGATGAGCATTTGCATTATGTTATGTTACTTTGCCATTATACTATGATCATTTTGCCTTATAAGATACCAGTATGCCTTTGTCATCATACCTGTTCAATTGGCATTATAGGATGATTTCGATTTGTCATTTACAGTTAGCTGTCGAGTCACTGTTTCATCAGATCAGTTTTTTAATCGAACAGTAACGTATGTACCAGGTTAGTAAAGTCTCAACACAGTGACCTTCCTTTGCTGCTACTTTGCCATTTGCTACAAGTATCGAGAATTTCATTGTTTTGTTTTTCTTTGCAAACCACGTGCAAAACGATGGATTCTAAAACGCAGTATTTTGAATATAAAGGGTAAGTTATAGCATCGTATAATAAACGGTTAACGTATAAAGTTCAAGTCGCATAAAAGAGTGACAATTTTATAGGGTTTAAGGCTTAGTATAGATGCAAATGAACTTCATAATGTAGCACTTTACAACTTCGTAATAATAATGAAGCAACGTGTAATGACAATTATTACATAGTAATTATATATATGTATTGTCGCGGTTTTTGTTATTACTTGGGTCTTTGACCTTATAATTATTATGGAAATAAACTTTATAAACTTAATATAATAACGAGTGAACTTTGTGAGTTTCATAAAATAATAAAAATTCAACGGTATACATTGCCGGTACACAGTATGTTTTTATCTGTAAACATAGTAATATTGCAGACAAACATATTAGAATAGAAAGTAAGCCGGGTATGATGGTACATATAGACCTTGCCATGGCATAATAACATTATAAAAAAAGCTTCTCAGCTTCGTATAACTGTTAAGAGCCAAAGTATAGTAATTAAAGTGCACACTTTAATGAGTTATTAATAGCGTATAATAATGATAGATCGCCAAAAATTAAGTAATGGTCCGAGGATCATAACATGCTATGCAAGCCTCGTATAAAGGCAAACTGACATCATATAATGAAAAATGAACATTATAATGATAAACAAGCAGCATTTAACAACGAACTAGCATCATAACATAGCAAATCGCATCATAATATAAAAAAAAACAAGCATAATAAAATTCATCTTATAATGAAAATTGAACACTACATATTGCTTTATGAACATTCAATTTTATTAATTCAATTATTACATATTCACAGCACGTACAAGTTCTCCTCATTTTAAGGCAGTTATGACATTCCATATATTTTTTGCACAAATGATGCGTTTGGTTGTTGTTGTTGTTGTTTTATAGTTGTAGTTGACGTTTTAAACATACTCGGGGCGAAAAGATTGAAGGAAAACCGCTGAAAATTTATGGCTATTACAAAAAAATATGTCTCATTGTAAGTTTTTGAAAATTGCAAAAAATAATTGACACTTTTTTACTTTGATATAGATAGCGAGTCTGGAGCAAAGGTAAACTGTCCTTGGCACTTTCTGGGGCGGTACGGATACACGCACACTTCCTCAGTCGGGACCACGACTTGTGACCAAGCAACATCTGACATTAACATGTGCACAGAAACACAACACATGACTTTTGACTACACACAGTGTTCAACAAAAGTGGCATATTCAGGTTAAGTATAACTTAAAGAGTTATTTCCCATTTCAGTAACTTATTCGTTCAATCTTAATAAGTGTTATATGTGAGAAGTTACCAGTCAAAAAATATCAATGCTCTGCTGAAATGGCCTGCTGGCAGAGCAACCTAGCAGGGCATTACGAAATATAGTGTAAAATAAATGCTCTGCTGAAATGTCCTGCTGGCAGAGCAACCTAGCAGGGCATTGATTTTGTTCTTTATTTTGTAATGCCCTGCTAGGTTGCTATGCCAGCAGGGCATTCCAGCAGAGCATTGATTTTGTTCTTCATTTCGTAATGCCCTGCTAGGTTGCTCTGCCAGCAGGGCAATCCAGGATGGCATTGTTTTTTTTTCGTAATGCCCTGCTAGGTTGCTCTGCCAGCAGGGCATTCCAGCAGGGCATTGATTTTGTTCCTTATTTGGTAATGCCCTGCCAGTTTGCTCTGCCAGCAGGGCATTCCAGTAGGGCATTGATTTTGTTCTTTATTTCGTAATGCTCTGCTAGGTTGTTCTGTCTGCAGGACATTCCAGCAGAGCATTGATTTACACTATATTTCGTAATGCCCTGCTAGGTTGCTCTGCCAGCAGGGCATCCCAGCAGGACAATGGTTTTACTATATAATTTTTTTAATATTAAGCTTTGTGCTTAAGTCACTGTTCACTGCTTACTTCTCACATATATAATTGTTCTGTTACTTAGTATAGCTAATTTGGCACGAACTATGAAAACTTCAATTTCATTTGTACTTTGTATAATCTTCATTCAGACTCTGACATAGTGTGGTGTGTGGACAACATTGCAGTAGGTGGTTCAAACTATGTGATGTTATTCAACGGTAACGACGCGGACGCATCGGTCAACAACCAGGATATTTTCAGATTTACTTGCATGGTAAATGCTCAGTTGTAAATTTACTTTATTACATGTTTGTGTAACATATTAAAGAAAGTGTCAAACATGAAAAGACAATGGTAGATTTTATAAAATAAAAAGTGTAAACTATTTCATTGAGTTCAGTACACTCGTAAACCTTACGACGTCTGAATTCATGCTGCAAAGGACGTAAATGCTATGGGTGAAGATGCTCGTCTTTTCTGGCACTGAATGACGCCATTTAATAGTCACATTTCATACAACAAATAATACAGTGTAACATCTTATATTTCCCTCTTTTTAACTTCTTCTTTTACGTGTGTTAAATGTGTTTTATTCAGGCTGTTTCAGAAAATGAGACCTTTGCTTCGGTGTCACCAAAATATTGCCAGAGCGCTCAGACCCCATATGAGTTACCTCAAACTGCTGCCGGATTACAGACAGGGGCCTTACTTACATTTTCTACAGCTAAAGGTATTTTATTCACCCTATAACGATATTCTTTCTTCAGACATTTTAAAAATATCGAAAATGAGAAAGTGGATGAAGTTATGCAAACGTAATTTTGTTGGAGGAATTACTGCTTTGCTGTGTCATCGAAGATAGAAAAGTATTTGTATTTCTTTTATCTAAATTTTAATACACGCATTTTAAGTTATGAAACATCGCCCGCGAGTCACCTGTCATGATTGAAACAATTTTAAAAATCAAATGTGCATGTTCACTTTTTAATGTGATTTATGTATATTTCAAATAGCTTCTTTTGTATAGAACTCTCTTTTAAGTCTTACAATTGACATAACCGATATACTTACTAAGGCATTGCAATTGCAAGTTTTTTGTGTTTTTTTTAAGAGAATAGGACATCTATGAAATTTTAATAAGATATTTTATTTTTTCTAGAGACCTGCTGTAAGTATATTTGTCTTTTTTACAACTTACAAATTCACTTATCTATCAGGCTGATAAATAATATTCATGCTATACTGGAGAGCAAATTTTCATTTCTTTATTCACGAATTCAGCATGGTCTGGACAAATTTAAAGGGTATTTATTTCATGATTGAGTTATTCATGTCAGTTAATAGTCAACGCAATTCGTAAATGCAAGATCAAGAAGCATACTCTTGCTTTGGTTGTTTTGTGAGCTATATGAAACAATTAACCTGTCATTTTTTAAGTTTTGTTCGCATTTTTTACTAATTGAGTACAGGTGCGCGTGACGTCAGGTACGCACTTCCAAGCAAATAATCATCAGAAATTGAAATAGAGTTCTGACAATTGATTTGACAAAAATGGAGGGAAATGACCCTGTTTGACTACTTGCATATGATGTTTTATTACAATAACGGCTCGGGTGATATAAAATCTTGGCAGGTATTAAATCCACATATATCACTCAAAAACCCAAATAACATATACTATTTTCAGCGGATAAAGAATCGCAAGGTCGAATTATTTGCAATATCTTGCGAACGCGTTGTTCAAAATCAATGAAAATCGGTCAAGCAACTTTCTAGGTTACAGTTGCACGTGGCCCTGTTTCGAATGTCGCATAATAACGGGATTGCGTAACGATGTCTCCCGGGAAAAGCATGAAACGGGAAAAACTCGTTCACAGCAGTGTTGTGACATTGAGTTACACAGCTCGTCATACCGCTAGGTAGTCTTCATAGACACACATCACTTTCCGATATTTTGATTATTTTTGACAGCATTAAACAATGGCACGGCTGACGGAAGTTCAGGGGGGCCGTTGCGATAATTATCCATGGTCAAAGGCAAATACAGGTTGCCAGACATTTGCACAATAGAACGTCTTGTTAGACAGGGCGGGTCACTGGCAGACCTAGGTATGGGTGTCCGCGCGTGACGTCACAACGTTAGGACAGGTTTATTCGTTTCGCACATTGTCGTTAGGTTTGGGTGGCGGCACAAGCCCCCAGAAAATTCCCACTGAGGTAGGGGAGGCGGGTCTTGTTTGACTGATGAGTTCTGGTTCACGCTGTTTCAAGCAGACGGTCGACGTTCTGTATACCGACGTCGTGGAGAACGTTTTGCCGACTGCTGCGTTGTAGAGAAGGATAGGTTTGGGTGGATCTGTTATGGTGCGGGGAGGAATCTCACATGGAGTCAAGTCACCACTGATTGTGGTAGCGGGTAATTTAACTACCGCTAGGTATAGAGATGAGATCCTCCGACCACATGTTGTCCCATTATTGCAGCAAAACAACCTCACATCCCAGAAGGATAATGCTCGGCCCCATGTAGCGAAGATCTGTCGCGACTTTCTCATTAACAACAATCTCCACCCACTGGATAGACCGCCGCACAGCCCCGACCTATCCCCTATTGATCATTTATGGGACCAAATGGATAGACAGGTTTGACGACGCCAGTCTCCCCCTTTTACTCTGGCCCAGTTGAGAGCAGTCCTCTTGGAACAGTGGCCCAACATCCCAATGAGGAGGATAAACTCACTCATGAACTCCATGCATAGGAGAAGCAGGGCTGTGGAGAGAGCGAATGGGGGACATACCCGGTAATGACTAGCCAGTTCCCACAATCAGCCCATTTCCCTTGAGTATATTATTTATAATAAACTGACGAGATAAAAAAACGCCTCATAATACTTCAATTTACCAAATTTTGCTAACCGTAATAAGATGTAATGAAACAGCTATTCAATTTGGAAGGAACAATCATTTTAAACATTTTTTAATCCATTTTTTAAATTTGAAACCTTACTGTAATTTACAGACATGCTTTTAAGTGAGTGGTCAGCAACATTTTGTGGAAAAATTTAATACCGCGTGTGGCCGCCTCTGCTGGCGACCACAGCACGAAGGCGCCTTCTCATCGACCCACACCACTTGCGGAGAAGGTACCGTGGGACTCTGGCCAACTCCTGGTGCAGTGCTGCCGTAAGCTGTTGTATGTTTTCCGGCGGCGGATGGCAGTGGCGCAACCGCCGTCCAAGGTAGTCCTATGCGTGTTCGATCGGGTTGCAGTCCGGCGAACATGCCGGCCACGGCAGCACGTTGACGTTGTTTGTGCGCAGAAAGTCCATAGCGATGCGTGCAACGTGCGGGCGGGCGTTGTCATGCCGAAAGACCAGGTGTTGGCGTTGCCGAAACATATGGGCAACAATCGGGCGCAAAACTTGGTCTATGTACCGCCTGGCAGTAAGGTTACCTTGACAGAAAACAAGGTCAGTTAAACGTGTGGTTAATGGCCGCCCAAACCATTACCCCACCACCACCGTAAAGGTTGTGCTCAACAACACAATTGTTAGCATAACGTTTATGACGTCGCCTATACACTTGCATGCGTCCATCGTCGTTCCATAGGTTGAAACGGGATTCATCACTGAATACAACGGTATTCCAAAGCTTTACACGGTGGTTACGCGCCCAGACAAGACGGGTTAAGCGATGTCGCCGTGTCAGCACCATACCACGGTAGGGTCTGCGGCATAAAATACCCCGCTCCCTCAAACGATTTCTAACCGTAAATTGACTAATAGGGTGTCTAGCATTGCCTATCACTACACGCGCTGTTGCTTCAGCTGTTACAAACCTATCACGGAGGTGACGTTGACGTATGAAGTTATCTTGCCGTACAGACGTTACACGCGGTCTACCTGAACGAGGTCCGTCGGCAGACGTTTCCGTGTCTCTAACGCGTCGAACAAGACGAACTATAGTCGAGCGGGAGACGTTAAAACGTCTAACCACTTGTTCTTCTGTTCGACCACATTCCAGCATTGCTGAAACTTGAGCCCTCTCTTCTGGATCTAGCCTTGGCATTGTCACTGAGTGTGTAATAATCAAAAATCTCAAATAATGTGGTTGTCTATCGACTAACAAATGTACGAGTGTCAAATTCACTCGAAAAAAACAACGGGAGCGTCTCGGATGGACACCCAAGCAAAATCATCGGCATGCACATGAATTTGCAAACGAGTGGACGATACCCGCACGAGATTTTTTGGGGTAGATATAACGTTCATAGTACATGTACATTTTGGATATTAAACTGAAAATTTACATAAAGAAACAAAACTAACGCCATTTGCCGACGAGGCGTTTCTTTATCTCGTCAGTATACAAGGGGTTGACTTTGTTTTGACTAATGTTATTATATTTCAGAAAGCGAAAAAAGGTTGAAAATGGCATTGCTACATTTGATAGATAAACCATTATGCTTCATTGTGCGTATTGGTTTTTAATGTTTTCGCCGTAATTAAAGGAAATACGGACACAAATCAAATTACTTCCCTTGTATATATATTAAAGTTGTGTATGCCTTTTTGAGCAAGTGAGGAACTAGTCAGTCACTTGCGGAGAAATTTGGTTAGCAAACTGGTTGGATACCCAGCAACACTTGTTAGTTGGACTGACCGCCGGGATATGACCTCAGCTGTTGAAACTGGCGTTAAAGCCCCAATAAACCAGTCTACATTTTTGTCAATGAGCCATATCCCTGTGGTTAAATGTTGAGAAGATATGCATATTTTAAAGCCTAAAAATATATTATTTATCAACTGCCAAGGTAAAATTTTAACCAGTTCTATCGACATCAAAGCTTATTTTACTTACAAAGATCGAATAATAATAACTGCATTATACATCTTTAACTTACAATTTGTAAACGTTTTAAAATTAACGTTAGCTTTTATCGTGTTTCTTGCACTTGTAGTTTATTGTTATTTTTGTATTTAAAAACGAATGCATTAAATTGCGTAAGGTTATTAGCAGGGTAATTCTGCATCACTGCCTCTAACTGGAGCGATAAATCTATAATTAATTTTGCATTGGCGGCTTGCCCCATTTTATAGACATTTTTTTTTATTATTGCCAAACCGTAACTGGTAAAAAAGACATCGCCTATCAAAAACTTTCTCGATGTCTCTTCGAAAGTCTGATTAGTTTGACTGCTACCGGAAATGCATAACTGACGTCACAACCTCAGTCTCCCCAGTCTCGCGAGAGTAGAAAACACAATAATGGCTGCGCACTGATTTCTTCCATTGCGCATTTCACATTTCTTCCTTGAACGGTTGATTTCAACGTAAAATTTGTCACAATGCTACTATTTGAGGGATGTTTAATGAATAGAAACTGCTTCACTTTAACAACAACTTGTAACATTATTGCGATGTGATGGCTTTCTCTCAAGACAGACTTTCATTCTTTGACTACATTTTGTGCCGTTGAATAAGCCTGATGTTTTAAGTTTGTACTTTCTTTCTCACTTTGAGAAACCTAAATATGCTTTGGATTTTATGGTTTTCTATTGAAGTAATTTGCGCAAATAACCGTTGGCTTTTCTATGTCTCGGAGTATTTTCTCGTCGGCTCAGCCTGTTGTTTCATAATATTGGAGTTATATAAACTAAAATTTGCAGCTTAAAATTTACAGTAACATGTCCGAATCTGTCAGATCCTCTATACGGCGATGTGACAGTCTCGACAACTGGGTCGGTTACCTCAGCATTATATACATGTGCTGAAAACTACACCTTGTGGGGAATTCCGAGCCGAGTGTGCCAGGCTGATAACACGTGGACAGGCGCTATGCCATCATGTAGTAAGTGAATTGCTATCTTTGTTAGTGAGAAAACATACTAAGTATTTAAAAACATTCTGCATTAACTATTAACATGTTTGATGATACAAACCTTTTACACCAATGTCTTTTTCGAAAAAAATGAACAATACAATGAAAACTATCAATTATAAGACTTAAAATCTCCCATTTTCGGAACAAAACGGCCTTGTAAAGAGATGGTTTCTCAATGCCATGTTTTGTCTAATAAAACACTCTTTGCTGACTAGTAGGAAGTTAGCAGTAGCAGATGGCAGTAGAAATTAAATTAGACGTGAAGTTGGCAGTAGCAGTACGAGCAGTAGCAGTAAGAAAAACGTGAAGTTGGCAGTAGCAGTAAAAGCAGTAGCAGTAGGAAAAACATGAAGTTGATAGTAGCAGTAAGTGCAGTAGCAGTAGGAAAACGTGAAGTTGGTAGAAGCAGTAAGTGCAGTAGCAGTAGGAAAAACGAGAAGTTGACAGTAGCAGTAAAATCAGTAGCAGTAGGAAAAACGTGAAGTTGGCAGTAGCAGTAAAAGCAGTAGCAGTAAGAAAAACGTGAAGTTGGTAGTAGCAGTAAGTGCAGTAGCAGTATGAAAAACGTGAAGTTGGCAGTATCAGTAACAGCAGTAGCAGTAAAACAAAACGTGAAGTTGGCAGTAGCAGTAAGTGCAGTAGCAGTATGAGAAACGTGAAGTTGGTAGTAGCAGTAAGTGCAGTAGCAGTAGGAAAAACGTGAAGTTGGTAGAAGCAGTAAGTGCAGTAGCAGTAAGAAAAACGTGAAGTTGGTAATAGCAGTAAGTGCAGTAGCAGTAAGAAAAACGTGAAGTTGGTAGTAGCAGTAAGTGCAGTAGCAGTAAGAAAAACGTGAAGTTGGTAGTAGCAGTAAGTGCAGTAGCAGTAAGAAAAACGTGAAGTTGGTAGTAGCAGTAAGTGCTGTACCAGTAAGAAAAACGGGAAGTTGGTAGTAGCAGTAAGTGCAGTAGCAATAAGAAAAACGTGAAGTTGGTAGTAGCAGTAAGTGCAGTAGCAGTATGAAAAACGTGAAGTTGGTAGTAGCAGTAAGTGCAGTAGCAGTAAGAAAAACGTGAAGTTGGTAGTAGCAGTAAGTGCAGTAGCAGTAGGAAAAACGTGAAGTTGGCAGTATCAGTAAAAGCAGTAGCAGTAAGAAAAACGTGAAGTTGGTAGTAGCAGTAAAAGCAGTAGCAGTAAGAAAAACGTGAAGTTGGTAGTAGCAGTAAGAGCAGTAGCAGTATGAAAAACGTGAAGTTGGTAGTAGCAGTAAGTGCAGTAGCAGTAAGAAAAACGTGAAGTTGGCAGTAGCAGTAAGTGCAGTAGCAGTAAGAAAAACGTGAAGTTGGTAGTAGCAGTAAGTGCAGTAGCAGTAAGAAAAACGTGAAGTTGGTAGTATCAGTAAAAGCAGTAGCAGTTAGAAAAACGTGAAGTTGGTAGTAGCAGTAAGTGCAGTAGCAGTATGAAAAACGTGAAGTTGGCAGTAGCAGTAAGTGCAGTAGCAGTAGGAAAAACGTGAAGTTGGTAGTAGCAGTAAGTGCAGTAGCAGTAGGAAAACGTGAAGTTGGTAGAAGCAATAAAGGCAGTAGCAGTAAGATAAACGTGAAGTTGGTAGTATCAGTAAAAGCAGTAGCAGTTAGAAAAACATGAAGTTGGTAGTAGCAGTAAGTGCAGTAGCAGTATGAAAAACGTGAAGTTGGCAGTAGCAGTAAGTGCAGTAGCAGTAGGAAAAACGTGAAGTTGGCAGTAGCAGTAAAAGCAGTAGCAGTAGGAAAAATGTGAAGTTGGCAGTAGTAGTAAGTGCAGTAGCAGTAGGAAAAACGTGAAGTTGGCAGTAGCAGTAAAAGCAGTAGCAGTAGGAAAAACGTGAAGTTGGCGGTAGCAGTAAGTGCAGTAGTAGTAGGAAAAACATGAAGTTGATAGTAGCAGTAAGTGCAGTAGCAGTAGGAAAACGTGAAGTTGGCAGTAGCAGTAAGTGCAGTAGCAGTAGGAAAAACGTGAAGTTGGCAGTAGCAGAAGCAGTTAGAAAAACGTGAAATTGGGAGTAGCAGTAAAAGCAGTAGCAGTAAGAAAAACGTGAAGTTGGCAGTAGCAGTAAAAGCAGTAGCAGTAAGAAAAACGTGAAGTTGGCAGTAGCAGTAAAAGCAGTAACAGTAAGAAAAACGTGAAGTTGGCAGTAGCAGTAAAAGCAGTAGCAGTAAGAAAAATGTGAAGTTGGCAGTAGCAGTAAAAGCAGTAGCATTAGGAAAAACATGAAGTTGGTAGTAGCAGTAAGTGCAGTAGCAGTAGGGAAAACGTTAAGTTGTCACTTACCGCTACTGCCAACTTCAAGTTTTTCCTACTGCTACGTATACTGCTTTTACTGCTACTGCCAAAATCACGTTTTTCCACTGCTGTGTACTGCTACTGCTCAGTTCCATAAATTCTTTGCTGCGTTCAAAATAAACACTGTAGGAGTTATCATAATTATGGACCACTTCTATAATAGATTTATATCCTGTCGTTAATGTAAGTTTGGCTTGTAGTATAAAAGTGTCTATATGCATGTATACAGGTATGTTATTAAAAAACTTATGTATTATATAATGCGCATACAGGTTGTGGCTACCCTGACACACCTAGTAATGGCAAAGTGGAGGTTAATTCAGACGGTTCTATAGCAACATACACGTGTAACGTTGGTTACTCATTGAATGGGTCAAATTCCCGGAACTGCCAGACATCAAGTGCTACATGGGAAGTCTCTGATCCAAGCTGCAGTAAGACATATATTTAAAAAAATAGGCAAAAAGGCTGGTCAATGAATCTTTGTTTGAAATCCAAAATTTTCTTATGTTTCTACATGAAAGAAGCTTGTATCAAATAATATACCGAATATTTGTAATATAATTCTTATATGTGTTATCCGATTGAATTATAAGAAAAGTTTTTCATCTTAATATAGATTTTAAAAATGCAATTCATTCAGTGTGTTTTATAATGACTTAGAAAATCGTTCGTTGGTTTAATTTATGTAATTCTAATTAAATATCTTTTTCAGCCCAGTGTGAGGCATTGGTAACTGTTTCCGGGCAAACATATTCGTTGTCAACCAACGGTACATCGTCATCAGTGAGTTTTGAGTGCGCCTCTGGTTACACTCTTAATGGGTCATCGTCAATTGACTGTTCGGCTGTCGGAGAGTGGAACGACCAACAACCAAACTGTGGTAAGACAAGTTACTAAACAATACGAAATAATAGCTACTACCCCCACTATCTTATAACTATACTTCACAGACAGCGCAAAGGCTTTACCCTGTGTACGAACATTTAACCCATCTATCCAGCTTAATAAGTTGTGGTCACAGTTTGTATTCTCCGGAATGTTTAAGTGTACATAATTATGTAAGTAATTTATGATAGATACATTTTAAAACCTGTTATATGCTGTTTCAGTTGCCTGCGGCACACTGACCAACCCGGCCAGTGGAAGTGTAACCTTGACCTCTAACGGCTTTATCACCACAGCAACGTACACGTGTGCCAGCGATTATACTTTGCAAGGGGACACAGCACGGATCTGCCAGTTAGACGGGAGCTGGGATGGCGCACAACCCACGTGCTGTAAGAATCGTTCGTCGGAATGTGTTTCTGATTTTTTTACGCATTATGGCTTTTCATAAAAGTGTTCATGACAAAGTTATGTCATTTTTTTGCCATATTTCATTATTTATTAGAATTAAAGCTGGCATAAGATGGCATTATACTAGTTTAAAGTTAAGTGTACAAATATTTATAAGATCTCGAAAGTTTGTGTAAAGAGAAGTCTTTGGGTGTTGTTCTTTTAACTGAGTAGTACACTCGCCTCTAGCTGGTCTCTGTATAGTCTAGCTAAGTCTCACTCCTTGATGAAACCTGAAGATTGAAGTCTCTGCTTAAGCCTTCTGGTACCAGATGCATACGCTTAATGATTTCTGCCGAGACAAGATGAATTTATATAAGTTGCAAATACTGGACACCATGTGTTCATATTTCAAGAAAGAAAGAAAATAATAACAAAAGTGATCAAACTAGTGTTCAAGTTATTGTATGTACCTAATGGTTCTTGTTTTTAGTCTGTAATCAGCCAAGTAGTCATTCAAACGGCGCTGTGGTAGCGAACGGGACTCTTGCCTCATACACGTGTAATATTGGCTTCACGCTGAGTGGGGATCCTACAAGAACATGTCAGGCAGATGGCACTGGTTGGAGCAACAGTGATCCACAGTGTAGTAAGTATTATAGTATAACCTTGTCATAACGACACATGACAAAAGAAACAATTCTTCTTTACGACAAATATAGCATTAAAGAATAGTTCCAAGATAAAATGACTTCCTTATCTAGACATTTCATCATGTTATTGTTTGAAAGGTTATATAGATCTATACATATTAGTAGTACTTTTAAGGCACTTCGCTCTTAAAAAAATATTTCTAAATTACAGCCGTTTATTTACTTATGAAAGATATCACACACCAGTTTCTTTTTTCATTTTCTTTCAGTTCAGTGCTCTACGTTGTCATCTGTGGAAGGGGGCTCTTACTCTTTGTCAACCACAGGGACAACAACTTCTGCCAAATATACATGTCAAGTTGGATACAGTTTGGATGGCGTTACCACAATAACGTGCCAGTCAGACGGTTTATGGAGTAGTTCATCTCCAACGTGTGGTAGGGGATACATCATTTGATTGTCTTTGATAACTAAATACGGACTGCTGCCAACCAATGATATAGCAAAACCTTTTCTCTGTGGTAGTGTTTGACCTTTTTTATAGATAATTGCGTTTCGGAAGGACATCAGTTGTGAATATTACCTTTTGATGGCTTAACCAGGCCTGTGTATCTAAAATATAATTGTCTTGTAGAAAACTTCTGGAAAGATACATGCTTAAATTTCATTACAAGTATATTTCATAAATATATTTGGCTAGATGTATATTGTCTTTGGCACTCGACGTTAATCGCAACACAAAAAATAATGAAAATATTTTTTATATAGTTTTATGCCCAACTCTGACTGATCCTACGAGCGGAACTGTGACACTGACAACTTCCGGTACAAAAACGTCTGCTACATATGCATGCGCTTCCGGTTATGACCTTAACGGAAATACTATCAGGTTGTGTAACTCAGACGGAACTTGGACCCTTATGGAACCAACGTGTAGTATGTGTTTTTTTCACTCTTGATTTTTAGACGTTCGGGTAACAGGTATGACTTAATGACGTTTAATATTGGCCCTGCTTATGATGATTTCGTTATTAGTTTCCGTTTACTAAGGACAAACACATTTCATTGAAATAATGTCTCATTTCCCATTAAGATTTATGAAAGCTAGAAAACATACTCAAAGATGAACATTATTTTGCTTCAAACTTTGACATAATACTGTTGAATGATTCTCTTACTAGCTTGTCAGTCACCGATTGCTCCTCTGAACGGGTTGGTAATGGATGATGGGGCTACAGCGACTTACACCTGTGACCAGGGATACTCTTTGTCTGGTTTAGCAACAAGAATATGTGCCACAGATGGAACAGGCTGGAGTGGGGCAAATCCTACATGCAGTGTGTAGCATTTGTATCACCTCTTTTTTATTACGGTATCTCTAATCATGCTTCCTTCGTTCGTATGTTAAAAGTACTAAACTCAACGCCCTTAAAAGTACATATGATGCGTTAGTCTCCTCCATAACCGATTAACGATCATTTTTGACAAGGTCTTGATAACAAATATCTGTAACAAAGTAGCATATGAAAAAATGTAACAATAGCAATATTAAATGTTAAATGTTGAAATATTTTGAATTTGATGCAAAGTAACTCCTAGCTTCCAAGTATATAAACTGACAAAGACGGCACCTCTTATAAATTTGTAACTACATCTTTTTTTCCAAAATCTGTTCTCTTTTCTGTCAGGTACATGTGCAACGCTGTCCACTCCGACAGGCAGTGTCGTGGTAATGAGTACCAACGGTATAAATACCCAAGCCTCGTTCTCGTGTAATAATGGCTACACATTAAATGGGGTGACTCCAATCACGTGCAGAAGCGATGGGACCTGGGATTTCACAGCTCCGACATGTGGTCAGTTGTACTCAACATTTCCATAATAGTAATGATGATAACAATAATAATAATAATATTTTGTTATTTAAGCATTGAAATACTTAGCATAAACAAGCGTTATGACTCGAAGTCACGACGCCTGAAAGATTTTGATCAAACAATTAAGAAGCAATAATACGGGATTCCAACAAACTTTGTAAAAATTTGCTTTGTACGCGTTAGTAATATAAGTGAAGGGAGTTCTTGTTCTAAGAATAAGATTGTTCTGTAAAAATAATATTTCGGAATAATTTAGCACAAACTACCACCACGAGTAGTTGTTGTGTCATTGTCGAAACATTTAAGGTCAAGGTCACTTGTTCCACTTCAACAAGTGGAACAAAAAGGCTTTCCTCTGCAGACCATATGTGTGTCGTTATAACAACATTTTAAAATAATTTGGTAAATTTAAGCTCAGGGCACGTGAAAATAAATTATTTTGCTGTTGAAATGGCCATTGGAGGATGGTGGTTATAGCATTAGCACTCCACGATGACTTTGCCACCATGCGGAACTCTTTCTTATATCTGAAATGGTTTTAGGTATTTCTGCCTTGCTTCGAATAAAATGTACAGATGACAACAACTCATGTTTCGGTACCTTAGCCAAATTGTTGTGGTTTCTTTTTTTATAGGTATTTTTCATTTATTTGTGCAGATGTATTATCGAAGTGATAAAATTAGAGTCAGGTAAAAAATAGATATGTTGTTTCAGAATTGATAAGACAGCAAACTAGTACGTGATGTGTAAAGTAAAGGTGTGTTAATTATTACTCTCTTTTTTTTTTTTTAGAAAAATGCTCAGACCTGACTGATCCTGACAGTGGAAGTGTTACTATAACAACAACTGGTTCCGTTACTACGGCGACGTTCTCATGTATGTCGGGGTACTATCTAAATGGGGCTTTCACCCTAACCTGTGGTTCGGATGGCTTATGGAGTAGCAATGCGCCGACTTGCAGTAAGCAGAGCATTATTTTAATGAATTTAACCTAGACAATCGTTTACGTTTTTTTAATCAGAATTCAAATTGACTTTCCTTTTCTTTGGTGGGTTTGGCAAAATTTAATCGAAATTAACATTTCCATAAGTAAAAAAAAAACATTTATACAGGTTCACAGTTTAAAGAGTCTTTATTGTCTTTGCAGAATGTAACTTTCCTGCACAGCCCAGTAATGGTGGCGTTTCCGTTTCCGGCACCAATACAGTAGCCACATACTCCTGTAACATTGGGTTCTCCTTAAACGGTTTGTCGTCACGCACCTGCCAGACAGACGGCACAGGTTGGCAAAGCTCGGACCCTTCATGCAGTAAGTGGTTAATTAATCCATATTTTGAACTTTCGAGTTTGATGTTTACTTAAGATTTTTGCCGTACATTATGCACTGTCCTATAGTACAAAACATTTGAATTTGAATTACCATCGCTAAACATTTAATAATCCTTCATATTCTCGTTACAGCTGTTTGTCAAACTATAACAAACCCGACATCAGGCTCATTCAGTTTAAGTTCAAACGGGACTCACACCTCAGTCATGTACGCGTGCGACGTTGGTACAACACTGAGAGGTGACGCCCAGCAAGTCTGCAAGGCAGACGGAGCTTGGGAGTCTGCGGAGCCAACATGTGGTGAGTACACAAATGTTGCAAGAATGTAAACTGGATTGTAAAATTTGCATTAAAATTTCGTAAAACCCTTACGTACGTTGTATCATACATTTTTAGCATAGAAGTTTTGAAGAATTAACATATATATGACAGTTACACTTCTAACGGGTATTCCCATTGTTCCAACAGCTTAATACAACCCCAATATCTACACATCTGCAGAAAAGAACACCAACAGTTTAACTAACTTGATGATACATCAACTTAATGCATTAGCTATAGTCACGTGGGTGGTCACTGTAGACAGATCTAAATTCACATAAACATAACGAATGTCCAATGTCTGTTATAAATCTAGATGCACTTTAGAAGAATAGTTGTAGCATTTGTGTAAAATATTTTATCTTTTTAAATAAAATTTGATCTTTAAGCCTATTGGTGTAGCCAACATCCCATATGAGATCAGATGTTTCACTAAATATATATATCAGTGATTTCGAAATAAGGTTTATCATAGTTTATTATGAGTTCAGTTGTCATTCAAGTTCTCTGTCTTCATAACTTTTCTATTTGACTGGCCAATGTCTGATAAGAACAGTTGCTACTTTTACTTACTACACTCATAAAAATTGTTCCTTTGTAACATTGGCAGCACCTAAGCAACACCATATGTATTGTTTGTTCATGTTGTTGCTTTTATAAATCTATAAATGTTTTCAGTCGGTTGCCCTACGCCTTCAGCTCCAGGGAGTGGTTCAGTAAGCATGTCAAGTAGTTCATCCTCGACTACAGCAACCTTCTCCTGTGTGACGGGATACACCCTCAACTCAACAGCTGTACTCACCTGTACGACCACAGGAACCTGGGATCTACCTGCACCCTACTGCGGTATGTTATTCATATATTCTTTATTAAATCCTTGTATAAACTAGTCGTTGTGGCAACTTCTTGTAGTCTCTGGAAAACTCGCGCTAAAGCGAGTATGTGGAATGCCTACACCACTGACGCGATTCGAACCCCTCACCTGTCATCTTTGGCAGACGTAGTCGATCGTAGGCAGTTTGAAACAAATCCTTCACATGCTTTTGTTCTTAACAGATAAAAATTGTTGAACATTTACTTTCACTAGTTTTATGTAAGGGTGACAATGTGAAAGACCAAGTCCATAAAGATCTATGGATATTTATCTCCTAAAATATTCAATGAGAGTTACATATGACAGAAAAGGCATAGACCACAATTTATCTTTGGAATGTTGGATTTAAATGTGTGCGTGTGTTTCTCTTGTAGTTTGTATATCACCCTTGACAATTGCTAACGGTGAGGTCACTGTGTCAGATGACCTGCGAAACACCAAATACACGTGCAACGTCGGTTATGTCCTGGTTGGCTCCGAGACGAGAACATGTCAGGATGACGGTACAGGATGGGACGGAATATCTCCAGTTTGCCGTAAGTCACTTTGTATAAACAGCTTGCATTTTGATGTCTTAGCTTTGCCTTCACATGTCAAAATATTTCTGAAGAGTAAAGTATATAATAAACAGAAAATTCAAGTTTTTTTCTATAAATACGGGATTTATTTTCATCTTTTGGTATGAAAATTATCATATTTCACTCGTGGCTATCGCCACTCATGAAATTTTTTTTTCATACCACTTGATGAAAATAAATACCGTATTTATAGAAAAAACTTGAATATCCTCTATATCTTCAGTTATATATGTAACATGCTTAAGACTTTTTACTGCTTAACATGTATTATGTATATGTATTATGTGCAGTTTTATATTAATTTCTGGGCATATTTTTACAAGCTTTTTTAGTTTTATGCTCTTTGTTTTGCTACTATCATCTTACTGATTTAAAAAAAAACAAACATTTAAAATACAAGACATGAAACTGTCTTAGTATGAACTCTGACCTAAATAAATACCGGAATTCAGTTTTGTTTGTTTAAATTAAGTCAAAGCTCAGTTTGATTCTGAGTTGTAGCTGAGACTTCGACAACCCCTTACTATGAAGTTGAATTCAAAAATATGCCGTGTTACAGATGCAAACAACTTAACACTGACAAAAACTTTCATCATGTTTTAGAGTCACTGGAACTGGAAACCGGTGCATCAACAGATACTTCGAAATGGAATGTTCCGATAGCTGCCATGGTTATTGTTATCATAATTATCCTTGTGGTTCTTCTTGGTGCGAATATTCACCTCTACTGGCGTCTGCGACCAAAGAAATTTTCCAGGGTATCGTCTGCTAGCACTCGGGAACCTGAGGATCCAAAAGGTTCTCTTCTAATTATTATGTTACTTTTAAAATACTTTTGCTGTTGCTAATTTTACTAGATAAACAAAAGGTTTAAATACTAACTTTTTTTAAATAAAAGACACAAAAAAATCCATCGTTTGGAACTTTTTTATGCAACCCGAAGGGAGAGCATAAAGTCGCCGACTTGTCCGTCCGTTCGCCACACACTTTTCCGGAGAATAACTTGAAAAGTATTGAAAGAATTTGATTGAAACTTAGCACATTGATAAAGACTAATTACAGAAAGTGCAGTGTTTAATTACCATAATTCTTCCTTGCATAATTTTAATTTTCTACCTTAAGTTAATAATGCTTCTCCGGAATATAACTCCTAAACTGTCCATGATATTTCATTGAAACTTCACACAGTTATAGAAACTAGTTAGTGGAAGTACATTGTCAAAAAAGAACCGTAACTCTAATTACTTAGTTTATGAATTATTTCCCTTTGTAATACTTAAAATATTTGTTCGGGTATCAATTTGAAAAAAAAAGAAGGAATTTGATTAAAACTTCAAACAGCCATAGATACTAGTGAGTGAAAGTGCACGGTTTAATAACCATATGTCTGCCTTGCTTAATTTTTAATTATCTCCCTAAATGGTACTTAAAAATGTTTAATAATGCTTGTCCGGAGTACAACTTCTAAACTATCAATGATATTTCATTGAAGCTCCACACAGTTATAGAGACTAGTGAGAGGAAGTGTAGCGTCAAAGAACCATTACTCTACATATCTTTGTCTATGAATTATCTCCCGTTATGGGTTTTAATTGTGCTTGTCCAGAGAATAACTTCAAAACTATTGAAGAAATTTGCTTAAAATCTTCACACAGTGATAGAGAACATTGAGAGGAAGTGTAGTGTTTACTTTGCTTACTTTTTTAATTATCTCCCTTAGTGCTAATTACAAAAGTTAAATAATGCTTGTCTGGAATATAATTTCTAAAGTATCAATGATATCTCGTTATAATTATCTTCACATAGTTATAGAGACTAGTGAGAGAAAGTGCAATGTTAATAACAAAAAATCACTATACATTACTTATTTTTTTTAATTATTTCCCTTTATAATACCAAATATGCTTGTACGGAAAAGTATTGATGGAAATTGAATAAAACTTCACACATTTATAAAGACCAAAGAGAGGAAGTGCAGTGTTAAAGAACCATCACTTTACATCAGTTAGTTTTTTTAATTATCTCCCTTTATAAAACTTAATATAGCAATAAATCAATTGTCCTTATAAATGTGGTTTACTACACTAGAAATCCTCAAATATGTTTCATCATGAATATCCTTATTATAACATAAAAAGCATTTGATTTCACATGTCATTAAAATACCATTGATAGTACGTTTCCTTCTTTTCTGCCATTCTGAACAAAAAATACCTCTGGAGCATTATTTGCTTTTACCAATTTCTTGTCATAGAAATTTGAAAAAAATGGAAATTTAGAGTAAGAAAACTTTAGTTACAGCTGGGGGGTTTTATATATTGCAATGAAAGCAGTCGTGCTAGTTTAAGTTCTAACTATTCTAAAGAAATTATGCGTATTTCAGATGTTGAGGAAAGATATCAAGAAGAAATGAAGGAGCCAAAGCCTATAGACGAGAAGGCAACAATCGTGAAAAAATGCCAAAAGTCAGGGTCAAGGTCGTCTTCTTCCGTAACCACTACGAGTGTCGTATTCGCCAAAGGTTTATTAACGCCTCCTGAAAATGATGAATTATCACCTGCAAAACTAGCACCAAAGTCACCAAATGGAAAAGTTCAGCTCCCTCCGATAAGCCACTTAGTTACGTAGAAAAGAAAAATCAAGAAAATAAGCGAATGAACGCCTGAAAAGAAGCAAGTTCGAACAACTAGTCGCCAAAGGTGAACATTGGGCCAAACCTCCGATAAAAGAGAAAATGAATGAAATATGTTTTTACTAAAAAAAATAAAATGAACGGAACATAATTAAGATTGTTTGTCGAACACTCAGTCAATGTTTCAGAAGAACTTTTGTTGTACATGACTTCCTTTCAATAGCTTACCGTTTACAGTTAATATTCAATGTGTTAACAAAGGAATGGTGTTAAGATACACTCATGTGTTGGCACTAAACAATGTATTGTTGACATTTAGTTACTTTATATATATGGAGAAACTTTTATCGTTCTTTGTTTCAAAGCTATCAACCTTGTTTCATAATGTTAAGTGCTATTAACAAAATAATAAGCAACAAACAAAAGTATAAAAAAATGCTGTTTTCATTTTCCTTTTCGTTTTGTTGAGTCTTGCAAACAAGTGTGTAAAAGCTTTCAGGAAGTGTCATTTTCGAAAAAAGTAAAAAAAAAAAAAAAATGGAAATCAGTTTCGTGACGCTGCTATCTATAAAAAAAAACTTTGAATTTTGTTTCAGATTCATTTACGCTGAAAATTTTTATGAATTTGCTTTCACTTTAGTTTTATAGAAAATCATAAAGAGTCTTTTTTTCACTGACCAACGAAGGTATTATGGCGTTCAAGAGGTAATAAAGGAAACCAAACAATCTTTACTATTACGAATTCTAGTGCCCTTGATGAATTTGTGAGGAGCAGGGCACCAAATGTTAAACTTAAACACTTTCAATTCCCAGTTACAAAACAAACATTCAAATGAGTGAAAACAGTATAGATAAGAAAAAAACAAAGGCGTTATGACGGGAAGAACCAAAGTAAGTTGATAGTGAAGTTTATATTCTGTTCGTTTAAATAGAATATTAATAGTATTTCTAGTACTGCCATAGGATTGGTTAACTTAAAACAATGGAAAATTCAGTATGCGTTCAGTAATATTATTACTTGTTATTAAAGATATTATTTTGATTTTTCATAAAGTGAATTCTAGTAAGAAGCAAACACTTTAAAGAGACTTAAAACTAGTTTTGAAAAAATTTCTTGCATTTGTTAACTTTTTCAGTCCTCTGCCCGTCTTTAACCGCTCCCAGCAGCGGAAATATAGTTTTGTCAACTTCCGACACACAAACTTTGGCGAGGTATTCTTGTGTCACGGGCTACAGTCTAGTCGGAAGTGAGGAAAGAATGTGTAGCTCCGACGGAACATGGAGTGACTCCGGCCCAACCTGTAGTGAGAACAGTATGGTGTAGATCTTTAAAATGTTCTTAGAAGTGTGAGAGAGTAATGGTATTCCGATGTCAACAGTGTCAGCGGCTAATTTCGATTGATTAACACTAGCTATTTACAGAAATTTACCATCATTTGAATCCAACCTTCTGAAATATTCACCTGAATCTGACCTTCATCTGATACAATAATTGAATCTTACCATCATAATCTTCTTTATCTGACATTCTTCTGGAGATGGTTTTGGGATTTCTTTGAATAGAATAGTCCATTATGTAAATATAATCCTGCCTGATGCTGGATGATTAAGCACAGAAATGAAATGAAGTCCGGTACAGTTTAGAAGAAATTAGACCCAAAATATTTCGCTTTGGAATCGTTGTATTCGGAATCATTAAGAACAAGAAATCGGTAGAACCGATGGATGCTCCCCAAATAAATGCCAATTCCAAAAGGGCTATTGTTAAATATGTATTTTTTTAAGTATGAAAAATAACAAAGGGCAATAACTCCTAAATCATGCAAAATGGAGTTACGGTTCTTGCACGGTGCACTTCTCTCATAAAGATCTATCTACCAATAATGTTTCAAGTTGATAACTCTTATACTTTGTGAGATATGCCCCGGACAAAAAATAAGTATGGAAATTTTCAAAGGGCAATAACTCAAAAATTAATAAAGCAAGAGTTATGGTTCTTGTGCATTGCACTGCTTCTTAATGAGATCTAACAACCTATGAAGTTTTGTCTTGATATCTCTCATAGTTTTTGTGTTATGCTCCGGACAAAATTATAACGGACGGACGGACGGACGAACGAACGGACGGACGGACGGACAAATCGGCAACTATATGCTCGCCCTTCGGGGAGCATAAAAATGGGTTTAATAATTCAATCAGTTCAGTGACTTTTCTGTATTTCTAATTAACATATACTGTCAAAAACGTCGATATGTGATGTTTTTTTCTATACTCAATGAACATGTATAGGTATTGAAAGTATGCCCTTCAAATATAGGAAACGGCATTATTTTAAATGTCAATTTTTGGCAAATCTAAAATCGAAAGATATATTTTCAACTTGTGCTTTTTTTTAGTATGCGAGTCTCCAGTGAGTCTTCCAAACGGACTGTTGACTGACGACGGTGAAACAGATACTTACACTTGTAACCAAGGTTACTCAGTGAACGGATTGCCAACAAAAACATGTGGTACAGATGGTTCAGGATGGAGTGGATCAGCCCCTACATGCAGTAGGAATACAATTTAATTCAAAGTCTTCTCTTAAAACATGCATATTTTTATCTAGATTTATAAATGTGTGAATTGATAAAGAACTGAACTAGCAAAACTTAGTTTACGAAATTTCAAAAGCAATGTTTACGGAAATTGTTAAACAGAAACCATATAACCATACATGTGAAACATACTGCTATGTTTTCATTTCCGACTTTATACAATGAAACATTTTTTGAAATGTTTTGTCTTTGAAAGCAAGTGCATACTTGTTAAGAATAGATACAGTACCATCGTTTTTATTGTTTGCTGTTCAAGCACGTGCGAGACTTTGTCATCACTATCAGGAGGTTCACTTGAACTCAGCACAGATGGACTAAATACACAAGCAGAATATACCTGTAACACAGGATACACGTTAAATGCCGACCTTAAATGCCGTCAATGAGGTGCGAAACCAAATAGATTCCTTCTTTATTCTATATAAAATTCATGAAGTTCACAGGTCTGTAGAACATTGCAAAACCTCTTTTAAATAGCTTTTACTTACATATTCCTGTAGATCTATATCTGTTCGCATGTAAAATAGCAAGAAAATTGGGGGGGGGGGGGTGTATTACAAACAAGTAAGATATTTCTGCTCATGTGCAAAATGAAAGAAATGTGTGATGAAATTTCTCTGTTATTTTTTAAAACGCGTTATATATTTGGTCCAAAGCTGTCTCAGCTTATGTGTGAATACTTAATTTATCCAATTTTATCAAAAAAGTGCTACACATTTGTAAAAACATTACATGATATTCTCAGTTGCATGAAGGTTTTTGGAAAAAAGCAAAATGTTTCAAATTATTTTGACGTTAAAGTCATATTTTGTCCTAATTAGCATGATTGAACAGCAATTTTCTATCTTATATGTGAAAAAGCAACACACTAGATTATTTCAAGAGGTTACTGTTATACCTCCAGTTAAAAAATCAGCAAACAGATTTCAAAAGCTGTATCCCTTCTGTCTGCCAAAAACGATCAAAATTTCTCTGGTCCTCCTCTGTCTTGTACCCCAATCTGTCTCAAATGATAGTTTATCATGTCCATGTCTTCTTTAAACCTAAGAACTGAACCACGATAGTTTATCATGTCCATGTTTTCTTTAAACCTAAGAACTGAACCACGATAGTTTATCATGTCCATGTCTTCTTTAAACCTAAGAACTGAACCACTTACGTACAATATCACAAATTAAAAGCTAAATTTTTATTCTTTCATGCCAATTACACCTCTTTGAAGGAGGAAATGACTGTTTACTTACTAAATTGGCAATGGTAGATCTTCAACATGGGTCCCACCTCTATGGCCAGTGTGTAGTCATGTGAGTTCATCTGATATGTGCAAAAAACAAAGCAATCCTTGAGTCCTAAGCACAGATACAACCAAAGGAAGGGATTTTTCTAACTGATTAGACGAATATTTCACTTTTAAAATAGAAAATGCATAAATTGGTAATTACTGCATTTAACATGTACCCACAAATTTTAAATTTCACTTTTCTTCTTAATCAGCATGCTCCCTTTCAAAATCACTTCAGACCCTTAAACTGTGAACAGGAATTGTATATTGTTCTAAATTGTATGAAATTGATGTGGAACATAGTTATGGCTGAAGCAATGTAGCTGCAGTAAATGCTGATTTCTTAATGGGTTTCCAGAAAAAAGCATTGCTGTTGCCTGAAAATTTTCAAATACAGGTACTATTCCTCCCTCCATTCATTGTATGTAAACTGTCAAACTACAATAATAGCGCTGGTTATGTGAAAATACTGTAGCCTAACAAAGCTGATAGCTTACACAATAAAAGTATTAACAAAATCAGAAAACAGATTCCTAGAGTAATATTATTTTGTTAGCTATGAGGTACCTGTCTGTGTGAACCGGCCGCAAATATTATACCGCTGTCTGTTTAAGACTTCCCAAAGCCTCAGCTCCACACCATCCTAATCAAATATCATGAAAACTTGGAACAAGCCTAATTCTTTTCCTTATTATCCATAAACAGACTAATATAAAACATAAACAGAAGCTCAATGACGACAAGACTGAATAAGTCCTACTGTGCAATAATACCTGACATCACCAAACTTCTTGTTCTCATTATAGACATGAATTTTGAACTCAGCTACCTGTTTCATGTTCACTGAATAAGCTAAACTACACTAAATGGCTCTTGTGAGCACTCTGGCAGTTTACAAAACTTACTCATTGTCAAAACTATCAGGTTTGTGTACACAAACATTCTGTTTACAGTTTTATAAGGACAATTTTCCACCGATTTTATCATAATGGCTTAACTGCAGTATGGAAAAATTGCAAACTCACCAAATCCTCTCCTTGCATTCTTCTTTACAGCAGTTTAGCAATAAAAACATCAAAATCCTACATTCTAAGATTTCCTATGCAGACAACAGGGATGAATTTTTTCCTTATAGGTGTGAAACAACCAAACAGATTCCTTCTTTATTCTATATAAAATTTATAAAGTTCAAAGGGCAGTAAAACATAGCAAAACCTCTTTTAAATAGCTTTTATTTATATATTCTTGTAGATCTATATCTGTTCTAATTAAAAATAGCAAGAAAAGTGGAGGTTGTGTTACAAACAAGAAAGATATTTCTGCTCATGTGAACTCACGCATAAAACTAACAAAACATTTAAGCTAATTTTCAAAATTGGGTATGTGAAACAATTTCTCATTATGTATTCTAATCTGAATGTATAGGAGGATAACATTGCTACCTCACTATCAGAAAGAGTCAAACAAAATGATTCCAGCAAAAAAAAAAAAAAAACAGATTTGGGCAACAAAAATTTAAAAAATAGCCAAGAAAACTGAGAAGTATTTCTAGCCGCCATTATGCGGGTACAATTTTTTGAACTCCAGTAGACTGAATTGGTGGGTTCATACCATGAGGGACATTCCCTGATAACAAATTATCTCCCTTACTAAGATGAAATCATAGGTAGGACAAACTTCGCTTTGGTCCTTTCAGTTTGAATCATCTAATTTTATCCTTGTTTCTCTTTGTAATACTCGACCTTTAGTTCTGAAAATTGTCACTTATATAGTAAATAAAAAAGTTAGGTTTATCAAAAAACAAAACGTAATGGTGTTAACAAAACATGTTGCTAAACTAAATGTGTAATCTGACTACCATTGTTGCAAATAATTAGCTGAATTATCACCATACCAAAAAAAAAAAGAAAAAGCAATGAAAACAGAGGAATCCAAATGGAAGGACCGATGTAATATCAGAGAGTGTTCAGGTCAGATAATCCACTTATGTCCCCATTTGATCTCGTGCAGAAGCGCTGGAACGTGGGAATTTACAGCACCGTCTTGTGGTATGATTCATTTTTATTCGAAAAGGATTTGAAAGAGTATGAAATATCTAATCATAATTTGGCAAAGGACACTTTTTATTATTAGTATCAAAAGTTTAAACAATGATTTTTTTCTTATTTTCTGTTTGGTTGGTGCATTTTGAAATGTTTAAAGAAAAACGCCCGTATTCTTAATGAACACTTATTTCGATTCTATCTTCTAGAGTCTCGTAAAGTGAGCATTTACCTTGTCTTCGATTTTCAATCGTTGGCAAACATTTTTTATTTATTAAAACGTCTTTTTACTATTCCCGGTGTGGCAAGAAGTACCGCGGTAAACAGTTTGTTTACGTTAATAGCAATCGTAACAACTCTGCCTTTTCCGACAACTTCGTATAAAGACCTCGTATGTAAGTATTATGAATACACCAAATGGTAATTCGCCTCGGCTTTATTAAATATAAACAAACATGGCAGAACTCAAGCAGTTTCTGTCTTATGCATTAGAAAAATATGAAAATAAATGTTAATTTAAAGTATAAACAGATAGAGGCATTAAGACATGTTTTCAGTTCAGCAGACACCACCTGTATTATAAAATAGTCCAATATGGCGCCTACCACATTATTTCCGAGGTGACTTATTGAAGTCGCCCGAGTTTTTCCGAATGTGTTAATAGTGGTGCGCAACCTTAGCTCAATAGGTAGAGCACTAGATTACTCGGTCGTTGGTTCGACCCCAGGGCAGGGCAAAATTTCTCCGTGACAATTGTTCTCAGACATTGTGTCTTATGTTGATTTGTCTCTCACCGCTGATTCAGAGTAGATCATGTGGGAACAGTCACTTGCGGAGAAATTGGCAATTATTGGTTAGGTGGACTGACCGCCGAGATATAACATATGTTGAAATCGGCGAACCCCAAAACAAACAAATATATGCGTCTCAGCAACTTCGATCGAGCGAGTGTTTACGACACATTGATTCAAGTACGGCCAAGTTTTTGTTTTTTTTCTACAAAATTGCGACAAATAGGTAAAAATAAAGCTTGTAAAACAAATTTTATTTTCAGAACAATATTCCATGCTTTTGTCAATGCCTTTCTCCTGACGTAATTTTAAAAGATTAAGACTAATTTTTGTGTGTTTAGACTGTCTTAAATTAGGATTTTATTATTCATGTATCAAATAAGTACATGTAGAAAGACATTCTTACTAAAAAGTTTATTGTGGTTTTTTTTTTCACATGACATGTTATTTCTGTTAAGAAAAAAGTTCTAGCAAGTAAAAGTGCATATTATAAAGTATTTTAATACAACAGAGACAGATGAGCAGTTAAAGTAAAATATGATTTGATTTTATTGAATGCTCTCATTAGATCTTTTAGATCTCATTAGATCTCTGCAACACATTAAACACCATCTTAATACAGATGGTAATTTCAACATATCCAGTGCCATTGATCATTAAAACTGTATTTATATGAATTTTTGGGGATATGAAACCTCGTATTAAGTGCAAATGAATAAAAACAAAATGAGTGTATAAAAAAAAATTCCGCCCTCCCTCATATAATTTTGATAAAAATGGCCTGAGAAACTAAACATTAATTTTTTTAGCCTTACAGACGGAAAATGGAGTAATGATACGCCTTCCTGTCGTAAGACGACTTTTATTTCTGCTTACCTCTACTTTTGAATTCAATGACAACCAGTTAGTATGAAGACTTTTTTACACCTGCTGATAATCTTCAGAGCTTTGTTCTGAAAATGTTAATAAGCTCAACAGTTTGACTGTAATTGTGAATGTGGACCTGACTGATGATGACCTCAAAAATGACCGTAAGCAATAGTAATGACCTTCACATTAATTTTTATTTATCCTTTGCAGTGTGACTTTCCAGCACAGCCGAGTATTGGGACGGTGGCCATGTACAGGTGTGATACTGGCTATACGTTGAGCGGATTATCGTCACGTACCTGTCAAACCGACGGCGCGGGTTTGGAAGACTCGGACCCTCAGTGCAGTATGTACCATTTTGACAATGTCAGGAGTTACTTTTTTATATAAAATTATGCACTTTTCATGTGTGAACGGCTACATGTAGCTCCTGCTATACATAAATTCTTAACGCTCCCATATTAAAAAAATTCTGGCTATAAGATGCCAACAGTTTGGTAGAAACCAAATGTTCAAAAGTTATTGTCCTGATAATGAAGGAAAAGGTACATCTGAATATGTTTCATTTTTCCTCTCTTTTTCAGTTTTATGTGAAACGATCTCTAATCCTTGCTCTGGTTCGTTCAGTTTGAGTACAAACGGTACCCATACTACAGCTAAGTACGCATGCGCAGTAGGGACGTCTCAAAATGGTGAAAAGAGAAATAATGTGCAACGTTGATGGTTCTTGGGCAACGTCACCCCCTACTTGTGGTAGTATGATTTTTTTAGTTGATAACAATGTTACCATAACCAAATTACGGGAAAGAAAAGGGAAAAACCCTTACACATTTCCATGCCGGAATCCTCCTAAAACTGCAGTCATGTAGTTTTGAAAAGTGTTTTTGTTCTAATATATAAATTGACTCTTAAATTCATTATGTAATTGTGAATAAAAAACTACAGACGTCACTTTAACTGTTGAGAAGGACAACATATGTTTAGATAAATTTCAACCAGCATTGCCGCATTAAAATTCCTTGATTAAGTATATGAATGATTGATATTTCATGTTGATCACTTTAATTCATAAATAAATTAATTAATTAATTAATGCATTACAGTTCAGTGCCCAGATCTCAGTGACCCCGACAGTGGGTCAGTATCTTTGACTACCGATGGATTGTCTACATCCGCAACGTTTTCAACGTTTTTATGTGTGACCGGCCACACTAAATTCAACTGGTATATTGAACGGTTTGTCGTCTGGAACATAGGACATTCAATTGCCATTTTTGCAGTAAGTCACTCAAAACAATTTATTTTCATGAAGACATTTTGTGAACATGCACCGGACTGTTTACAAATCGCCACAATCACTCTCTTCTTCTTTTTGTCTTGCCACAGTATTGTTTGTCAGATCATAATGAAAGTAAGAATTACTTCTTTAAGTCATAATTAACGGCAATATGTTCTCAAGGGAAGTTCTGTTGAGAAAGACAACATAAATTAAACCAGCATTGCTGCATAAATTTCTTTGATTTAGTATATTAATGATTATTATTTCAAGTTGATTAGGAACAAGCTAGCTGGGAATTCGATCACTGCTGGGTATTTGGTTCTTTTGGGACGAATTCCCAAGACCTAGCTCGCTGGAAATTCGAACCGAGCTGTGTATTCGTTTTGGTTGAATACTCAACTCCTAGTCCAAAAAGTGACTGGGAACCGTTTATTTTCCGCATTCTGGGAAATTATTGTCCCATGATCCTGTTTAATTACATGTCTGCTGACTGTAACCATTGAGAACGTACCCTTAGTCACACGTAAACGTCGCTTTTATAACAGTATCGTCAACGCTGTACATGGAGAAGTTGCCCCTGTTGGCGTCGTGAGGGAAGAAAATTGAACTAAAAGGATGAACACATGTTTTGGTTGAAAACAAAATGTTAATGTTAACTTATGTTTTTTTTTTCCGGAGTGGCTTCAATTCTGAAAACTACATTATAATGAGTTTGTAATGGCAAAAAGTGTCGTTCTTTAAAAAAGCGTATGTTTATTTTATTAACAATCATTGTAAAACGCTAAAATATCTAAATATTTTCTGGACACTATTTTCTCATTTTGTGAAAATACATTCCATTTTCCACAGGATATGGCAGTTCAAATTTCAGTTCTGTTGTACTTTTGACTACTATCAAGTTTATTAAAGAATGTGTCTTAAATCTAAACAATGAATTCATTTTGTTTTAATTGTTCAATGCCTTAAATATTATTTATTTTCGCTTGTTTAAAATCCTTTTATTTCGTGCGTGTACAGACATAATAATAGTTGAGCAAAAACTTCTTTTAATGAGCAAAAAAGGGAATAAACAAGGAAAGATCTGTCATATCGAGTCAGATTCGAACCAAATGCTGTAACACGTCACCATCAAAGCCAGCTATTTAGAAAGGAATTATACATGTAACAATTCATATCTTTACTTCACTAATTTTCTAGAATCATCTGAACTTTAAGGCATACAAGGACTGACAAGAATCCCACGTGCCATCAGATCTACATGTGATTTCCTTTCTTCCACTGATCGTGTAGCTTATATTACAGGAGTATTGTACTTTTGTGTTCACACGGTCGGTACTGGAAACAAACGTGCCTCCAGGAACGGAAAGAAGACTTTCGCAGGGAACTAAAATAAAGGGAACAAATGACTGAGATTTATTTAAACGTTTTTTATGTATACAATGCCTTCAATCTATCATTATTGCTCCATAATAAAAGTTATCTTAAAATATACGAAACGGAAAAAAAAAAAATCTGAAAAAACAATGTCATAGAAGACACATGCTGATAATGACATCGAAAACAATTTCTATGGTTTCGTTTTGTCTATTTTTGCTTAATGTAGGAAAATATTTTAGAAAAAGACAGTGTAATGAGGGACATTCCTGATAACAATTTATCTCCCTTACTCAGTTGAAATCCTCTGACTTTGTACTTGTTTCTAATTGTGATGGTCTTGACTTTTAGTTGTGAAAATTGTAACTTACATATTAAATAAAAAGTTATGCCTATCAAAACATAAACGTAATGGTGTTAACAAAAAGTGTTGCTAAACTTAATGTGTAATCTGACTACCACTGTTGCAAATAATTAGGCTTAATTAACACCATACGAAAAGAGAATATAGCGATAAAAGCAGAGGAATTCAAATGGAAGGACCACTGTAATATCAGAGAGTATTTAGGGTAGATAATTCACTAGTGTCCCCCATTCATCCTCTTAAAAATCTTTAAAATCTCCCTACATTGTGTACATTTTATTTCTCTGCATACTGCTGTGTACAAAGTTAAGGTACCGCATACTGGATCGCTGTCGGACCAGTCTGTTCCGTCGGTAGCACATTCTCTTACACTTGTACCAATCATGCTATAGTTGAGATTACACTGGTAATATACAGACTCGCCGTTATCCGACAGTATAGTGCTGTTCTCTGGAACACTCGCCGACGAGCAAGCTGTATATTTTTTGGAATACATAGATAAAGAGAATGACATTGCAAATTATGAACGACAGCAGTGCCTCGTTAAATAAAACACGATACTGTTACACTAGTATACATGTATTTCTTTTCTATAAATTACTTTTAAATATCGTACTGATGACATTTTCTTATTTTTTATGAATAAAATGAAGCTTTGTATCCGAATTAGGCTTTAAAACACAATTATTTTTTATGACACGCAGTTGCATTGTGCAATGTAAACTGTCAGTTAAATATAAAATAGGTACTACTTCCTTCCCCAGTAAAATAAAGTCTCCTGTCTTTCTGTATAGTATAGTTTGACAAAACAGTATTGGTGTTCAAGTGTTGGGTTTTGTTCAAGTGTGATATGCAATAGCCATCTTCTTTGTAGATTTTTAGGTTTTACTATTTAAGACTGGAAACTTTGGTATACATTGTATACACTTACAGCATGGTGGTGGCGAATTTGTCCTTGATCCATCAGTTAAACACGTGCTTGTTGTTTCGCCGGAAATATCATACCCTTCGGCGCATACACATTTAGCCACACTTGTAACTCCATCCGTATCTATAGTAATTGTGTCACTTGTCGGTTCGATCAAATCTGGACATATTAGAGAGTTAGATACTATTATATTTACAGAACTAGTACTCAATAACTCTTTGAGATCCTGTTAAAGCTAAATCTTTGTATTTATTTATTGTGCATACTATATTAAAAATCATTGACCTTGGATAGAGGTTACGATATGAAAACAAAACACAAGTATTCGTACTTATCTTCTAGCGCAAAACAACTGTACAGTTCATTCAAGTCATTTAAATTCGGACAGGCAGGCGCCTACCAAGAAATAACATTTGGATCTTTGAGACTTTTTTGGACATAAGAACTTAATTACTGCATGTTGGTGTTGTGCCATTCCAAGAACCGTCATTTTGGCAGAACGACATTCTCTCGCCCGACATAGTATATCCTTCGTTGAATGAATACGTTGCCAGGGTAACAAGACCATTTGTTGTCCAGTTGTAGACACCACCGTCTGGGCTTGAAAGAGTTTGGCATCCACCTATTCAGTAAGTACGTATACAAAATGTTGTCTCCAAAAAGGGATTAGAACCCTTTTTTTTAGGAGCTTTATCATAAAAAAAGACATGCCCACGGGCAGAATGTCGAGCCCGGTCGTCTTAATTCAAACCTGAACCTATAAGCTTCAGATCAAGGAGAAAGATGTATACATAGCAAGATACAGTGCGGATATTTTTATTTGACCTTTGACCTCTTGTGACCCTTATCTTCATTTTGCGCAAGACAACTCAACTCACCATTTGTTATAAGTTATATTATATCCATCCATGTAAATAGAAGTTATACTCACAAAAGAATGTTTTAATTTGTTATTTTACCTTTGACCCTGAAGTAAGACCTTGACCTTTACCACAGACTTCTGAATTTTCGCGCGATACTCCGCCTAACTAGGGAGAACATTTGTCCCAAGTTATATTAAAATCCCGCCACGCATTTAGAAGTTAAGCTCCGGACACTGGTTTTGAGCCGACCCTCCAAGTGTGACCTTGACCTTTGAGCGACCGACCTGCGTTTTGCGTGTGCCACACCACCCTATCATGGAGAACATTTGTGTCAAACTATTTTGTAATCTTTCAAAAAATGAGCAAGATATAGACCGGACAAATCTAGACGGACGCACGGACTGACGGACGCACAAATACCAAACCGCCAAAAGTGAAAAGCAGCGACTAAGTCGACTTCACCACGAGCGGGCTCAACAATTTCAAAATCCTCTGACCACTAAGCATAATACTTCAAAGCATAAGCAAGATACAGCGCCAACAAACAACTGTTAAAATTTTTATTTGACCTTAGACCTCTTGTGACCTTGATCTTGATCTTCATTTTGCGCGAGACAACTCAACTCAACATGGAGAACATTTGTGCTAAGTTATATTAAAATCCATCCATGTATATAGAAGTTATACTCGTAAATGAATGTTTTATTTTGTTATTTGACCTTTGACCCCTGATGGTGATCTTGACTTTTGCCACAGACACCTGAATTTTTCAAATCCTCTTACCACTAAGCATTATACTTCAAAGCATAAGCAAGATACAGCGCCAACAAACAAATTTTAATATTTTTATTTGACCTTTTACCTCTTGTGACCATGACTTTGACCTTCATTTCGCGCGAGACAACTCAACTCAACATGGAGAACATTTGTGCTAAGTTATATTAAAATCCATCCATGTATATAGAAGTTATACTTGCAATTGAATGTTTTATTTTGTTATTTGACCTTTGACCCGTAAGTGTGACATTGACCTTTGCCACAGACACCTGAATTTTTGCGTGACACTCCGCCTCACTGTGGAGGATATTTGTACCGTTTTATATTAAAATCCTCCATGCATGTAGAAGTTACGCTCCAGACACCGGTTTTGTGCTGACCCCTAAGTGTGACCTTGACCTTTGAGCGGCGGACTTGGGTTTTTGTGTACAATTTTGGAAGAAGTGTTTCTGACAAGATTTTTATTCTTTTTTGCGAACCGATCTAGGAAACGTAGAAACTCCTATTTTAAGTATGTCATTCATAAAAGTCCACTTGACCTTCTGTTTTTAAAGATGTACTAGAACATAAAGGTATTCCTTGGGAAAAAAAGAACTTGTTATTTAAGAAAGCTCACGTTGTATAAGCATCAGATTGAACGCGCACATTTCGGCAGATAGAGTAAAAACCTTCAAATCATTCTGGATTTGGAGAGGAGTCAATTAACACACAATGTTCAATGGACCTGTTTACATAAACGTCAACTCTATAGCCATTCGTTCGTCCGTCCGTCTGTTTGTTCTTCATTCATTCATTCATTCATTTATTCATGTAAAATACCTTAAGACTTCTCCAAGGTTAATAGTGCACAGATGTTTGTTCCGCCTTGTGTTGGGAAGGCATCAGGAGTCTGGCTTTTGCGACAGCTGTTTGGAGCAACCGAGGCCTTTGTACCATCTCCTGATATCGCCTGAAACGAGACATACACAAGCGCTAAATACTTAAACACAACAAATACAGCTACTGTAGATACAATGGATAACTATTAATAGCTATAATGGTATGTATTGGCATTGGTATTTATAAGGATCATTAACTGAAGCTTTTACATTATAAAGTCTACAAAAATGTGTCTGAACTAAACATTGGCATTTCTTTATTAACAGATAAAACCTTGACAAATGTAGCGTTTAACGTCGCCCCCAAAGTGAAAATGTAGTCGCATTATTTCAGCCCCTAGTGTACGTTAAAATTTAATCTATATTTGATGCAAGTGCGCAAACTTACAAAACAAGAAAAACTGGAAGACATCAACTTGTCAATAACTGCGTCATTATCGTAGCCGTTATAAACAATGACGTAATTGTTTCCGCCAAAGGGCACTATGTCAACACACCAAACTTTATTAGAGACTGAAATTATACAGTTTAAGTATGACGGTCCCCTTTTCAAGAGATGCACTGGGTGTCTGTTGTTGCCCACAGGAAATGGTTCCGATATGACTTCTTGTGAGCGAGAATAAATTTTATATGGTGTACTAAATACTATTTGCTTTTGCGTAATAGTTCATAAAATCATTGTATACATTTTTGTGTCTTTTGCTTACATTTAGTTTGTTACAATCTCATCAAAACATTCAATTTATTGACATGAATACATGCATGATATTTTAGGAACGTATACAGTCGTTCTTTGAGTTTATATCTAAGATCCTTAAAATCTAAAGTTCAAGTTTACCAGAAGCCAAAAGCATACCAACGGCGAATTTGTCGAAAACACAGTTGTAGGTCGAATGTGCAAATAGAAACTGCTTTCCAGAAAGTAAGACTAATTATTGAAGCTAGGTATTTTTTATTATTTCAGAATGACAATACCTGAAAAAGCGACTTTTGATGAGCACGTGCTGTAATCAAAAGAAAACTCCGTGCTGTCTATACACGTTGACAAGGAGTCGGTAGAGGTATCGCAGGTAACACTGCCCGTAGAGGAGGTGTGGGTGTAATCATAGGAGCCGAGGAACAGATAAGGACAATTCACCTTCGTTGATGGAAGGCTATTTGCAAATAGACAAAAATTTATTTTCAAAATTACAAATACGCCTCAACTACCGTATGATTTCAGAAGAAAAATGAAACATTTGCACGTGTTTAAATTCTTATATTATCTGTAAAACTTGTTTTCATATATTAAAAACAGGAATATTTTCTATCAAAGGTACAATTATCAGTGGCAATATTTTGATGTTTTAGTTATAATGCACTCTAAAACAGGTTTTTTTAAAACTCTGTTAGGTGGCATGTCAGCCCACTTTCCACCACTTTACGTAACAATTTTATCGTTTCTTTTGCAGAACATATAGAACGGATTTTCAAAGAGCTTTTATTTTAATGAAATTTCTATTAAGATCCTAACATTTCTATTTCGTTTTAATCATGCCCTCACTCTTTTGAGCATGATCTCACTCTTTTTAGTTTGATCACGCTCGTTTTAGCACGTTTTTATTCATTTTAGCATGATCTCAGTTGTTTTAGCATGATCTTAGTATGTTTAGCATGATTTCACTCGTTTTAGCATGTTCTTACTAGTTTTAACATGATGTCACTCTTTTGCGCATGATTTCCCTCTTTTTTAGCATTATCTCGCTCGTTTTCAGTATGATCTTACTCGTTTT
This sequence comes from Cyclina sinensis, assembly GCA_012932295.1. Taxonomy (NCBI): domain Eukaryota; kingdom Metazoa; phylum Mollusca; class Bivalvia; order Venerida; family Veneridae; genus Cyclina; species Cyclina sinensis. The sequence continues at coordinate 31,548,977 of JAAONU010000014.1, read as the reverse complement.
AACACGATATCACTCGTTTTTAGCATGACCTTACTCGTTTTTAGCCTGATATCACTCGTTTTCAGCATGATCTCACTTGTTTTAAGCATGATCTTACTCGTTTTTTAGCATGATCGTACTATTTTTATAATGATTTTACTCATCTTAGCATGATCTCACTCGTTTTAAGCATGATCTCACTATCTTTTAACATGATCGTACTCAGTCTCGATCTTTTTAGTTTGATATCGCTCGTTTTTACTCGTTTTAGCATGATTTCACTATTTTTGGCATGATTTCACTCGTTTTGGTATGTTCTTACTCGTTTTAGAGTGATAACACTCTTTTAAGCATGATTTCACTCTTTTTAGCATGATTTCATTCGTTTTTAGCATGATCTTATTCGTTTTTAGCATGATCTCAATCTTTTTGGCATGATCTTACTCGTTTTTAGCATGATCTCACTCGTTTTTAGCATGATCTTACTCGTTTTTAGCATGATCATACTCATTTTAGCATGAGCTCACTTTTCTAGAATGATCTCATTCGTTTTAGCATAATCTAACTATTTTAGCATGATCTCACTAGTTTTTAGCATAGCATGATCTCACTCGGTTTTAGCATGATCTCACTCGTTTTTAGCATGATATTACTCGTTTTCAGCATGACCCTGTATTCTGACTCGACAGATCTGTGTAAAGCATAAACTTCATCCAGAAAACACAGCTCCCCCAAGTTGTTTTGTTTTTCATCTCCTCTCATTGCAACTCGCTCAGAGTCAATATTATCTTCCTGACCTGGACTGATTAAAAATACAATATGCAAATAATAAATTGTTTATTTAGATTTTGGAATTTCGGCGGAAGATTTGGAAATTGTTAAACGTCGTGATTTGTGTGCGTGTCTTAAATCGTCATTATCATCGTATCATGCCCGTATTAGCCTATGATATTTTCACTTCATGTTCATTTATAAAGTAATTTATATCGCGACCTGGGTGTATTTTCACAGTCAGAAGATTGCAATCTAAATGCAAGTATTATTGAGTATGGATAATATATAAACTTACTGCATCATTGTTTAAATGCTACGTATTTACAAACAAATCTAAAATGGTATTATTGCTATAAAATGTACAGTTCATGAATCAGAATAATACCATGGAAATAATACTGAAATCTACTTATATTAAAAGTATTAAAATGCTCACGATAATTCAGATAATATCTGTATGAATTCTGTGTGATTTCGGTCAACTCCAAATAAATATATCCATAAAGCTGCAATCCATATGCCCGCCCGCTTAGCTCAATAGGTAGAGCTCTGGATTTGTAATCTATGGGTCGATGGTTCGACCCCTGGGCTGGGCAAAATTTCTCTGTGACAATTGATCTCAGCCATTGTGTCTAATGTTCATTTGTCTCTCACCGCTGATTTAGAGTAGATCATGTGGGAACAGTAGTCAGTCTCTTGCGGAGAAATTGGTAATTACTGGTTAGTTATCCAGGAAAACCGGTTAGGTGGACTGAACGCCGAGATATAACCTAGATGTAGAAATCGGCGTTAAATTCCCCCCCCCCCCCCCAAAAAAAAAAAAAAAACAACAAATAATCCGTATGGCGAAAAGGTGATCTCAGTTCTGTAAAACAGACAATGTTTTTGCCAAGCAAATGTAATGCCCAACCTCGTTAAGAAAATCACAACTGTGCCATTATATCTTACGTTTAAGGAAGATATAACTTAAACATGTTGGTATTTAGAAGAGAATAAAATCATTTCAGAAACTGTACATGTAAATTCTTCAGCTTTTAAATTAATATACCAGTATTCTAAAAACGACACTATCACAGAATGCACCGTCGGCTACTGGAAAAAAGCCATTTTCTGATTAAATGAGGCGTAACTGAAACAGAAAAATATAAAGATACATACATCATAACCAAGATGTTATGTGGCTCATACAGATCTATAGAGTGACACCTCCATGTCTCATATGTTGGTTCCCCAGTTATGCCTGTGATTTAAATTGTCCAGCCAGATAGCTTATCAGCTGTAAACTGTATAGCGCCTTTACTGCTGCCATGCCGGACTGTGTTGGCAAAAGCATCTGGTCATGAACAAATTCCTGTAATAACTGTAATAATATAACAGCATTTAGTCATAATCATGATGATGATGGTGGTGGTGATAATTGTGATAATGATGTGGTGATGGTGAAAATAATGAAATAATGAATTATTAATAAACAATTGAAGGTGTTTCTCAAATATTCAAATGATGTTTTTTTTATGATTTAAACGAGGATTTTTAACAATCCAACAGTACAAGCACAAATGCGAACAAAATTTTAATGAAAGACTACAGATTGGAGCGAAGAACAGAATATAAATTACCTTTCAAAACTTAAAGAAGGGCATAAAAAAGAGCGAGAATATTCTTAGAAACGACACAGATTTTTAATTTGTTATCCTACGGTTAAGCATGAACTAATGCTTTATCTTATATACGAAAATATTAGCGTAAACAATTGAATCACAGATATTCAGAAAATGTTGTAAATGATTTTGGTTACGCACTATATCAAGTATGAGTTCACGATCGAAATAATTTCTAAAACTTATTTTTTCTTTTTTTTTAAAAAAAACGTAAAGACCTTTTTTTTGCAACAGTCTAAACAGTAGTAAATTGAAGTTTTTTAACCAGTATAATGTTCGAACTGTATTTTATTTTGTATCTGCCTATAGCGTCAAGCAATATAAACTAATTGCTATTGTCATTTACTAAAGAGATTCCAAGTATGGTGAAGAGGTCTATATTCAATCTACACTTATCAATATTCTACTTACCTTATTTCGAAAAAGAATACTGCTTTTCGAAAGATTCTCTGAATTACAACCCGCCACACACATAAAATTTGTTACTCCCTTCACCCGATCCGAAAACAAAATAATAAAGTAAAAATATACATTTACCTGATATATTTTTCACAAAAAGTATTGACAGTATTATTAATTTAATAGTCATTTTTTCTTAATTGTTTTCATTATCCGCTTAAAATTTTACACAAAGTATTTTAACAGAAATAAAACAGAATCAAAAACAAACTATCTTAAACATAGACACTGTAGTATAAAATTTCACCTGAAAAACGCAATTACTTTTAATTGTTTAAGGGTATTCCCGCTGAAATATAAACGAATATCGAATTTTTAACATTGATAATAAAAACAAAAGAAGGCATGCCTTGTCCTTTTCAAAATGACAAATATAAATTTAGTACACCTATTGAAAACCACAACAGTGGCGTATAATATTACAAAATGTTTAATGAAATCGTAAAACAAAAATGTCTTTAAAACGTATTTGTATATATAAATCTATAAACTTTAAACTGCTCAAAGCATTTCATCTAGAGCTTTTCTGATTCAGTTTAATAATAAATGGAAGCACAAACATCCATCTACGAAACACAAGAAATTTGTTCCGCACTGCGAAAAATACATCAATATACGGAAGTGTACGGTCCCGTATTTTTTAGATATACGGGCATATACGGGACGTATTCGCATAATATACGGACATAATATACTAATCCGTATTCGGAACATCGGGTATACGGGAACTCCGTATATTTGTCATACAAATACGGATTTCCGTATTCTTCCAATATACATGTATGTATATGTGTCTGTATATTTGTAATATACGCACAGAACGAAACCCGTATTTCAGCCATATACGGGCTATAACAACATCTAGGTTACCAATATACGGACTTGTATTTTTATAGAATACGGGAAAGCTAAAAATCGTACATGATGCATATACGGACTATGTATACTAGAGATATACGACAAATATACGGAAATGTATTTTCATAGAATACGGAAATGCTTAAAAACGTATATGACACAAATACGGGGCAAGAATACGGACTTTGTATACTGTAGATATACGTAGGAAATACGGAATTGTATTTTCAATGAATACGGGAAAGCTAAAAGCCGTACATGACACATATACGGGCTTATTATATAACATGTACGGATCAAGAATACGGACATGATATATTACAGGATACGGGAACCAAATATAGACCGATAATTTACATGTACATGATGTGCGGGATCATTATATGTAGTTACTACTCATTTCTAGAACGGACTAGTTAAGATCCTCATCGTATCTTCTTGAAGCATACGAAAAAATATAAAGACCTGCAATGTCTGAGAGAACGGTAGGAAACATACCTTTTTTAAATAGATATACTGACAGAAAGTTTACTTTGGCGTACACGAAATATGCCATAAGCATGATAAAAGTTCACTCAGTAACTTGTAAAGGATGAGGATGTGCACAAACAAAAGTAATTCAAATTAGTTCTGAATTTAATGAATAGTATTTTATGAACAAGTTTATTAATAAATGTAATATGATCATAAAAGAGTAACAATCAATAATAAAACCAAGCATATTGCAATGATAAGAACATAACTGAAATCAATCTTGAAGTTATGCAAACAATGACTAGTGAACCTTGGCCACTTGGAAACATATATTCAAATTACAATAACATATGTAATATCAAAGATTTGTCAGCTCATGCCATTGGTATTGTTTCATACGTTATCTTTAATCAATAGAAATCCAAGTATCACTGTATGTGTATGTAGTCACGGGTCATTGTTTAGCTGTACTACATATAAATGAGAAATATTTTTTAAAATCTTATAAAACTATGTGGAAGTGGCATTTTTACTTGCTACGATCACAGCTTATATATAAGACCCTGTTTCACTTGCACAGATAAACATACTTAATTTATAGGATTATTGTGAGTTATTTCACTGTTTCTAACAAGGACATACATTTACAACATGCATTTCATAAAGTTTTATTCTTTTTGTTCTTTTATTCTGCTTCATTGTCTTGTGGCTGTGACTTTTTCTGGGACTCGTGCAAGACTCGCATCTGCTCCTGCAGCTCTGCAATGGCATCATGAAGGTCCATTTGTCTGAAAATACAAAATGATAGTATTGATTTTGTAGTTTAATTAATTTTCAATTATTACTTTTAAACATTTACTGTCCGTGTTTGATCACTTTTGCATAAAAAATTGTATTACCTATTTCGAAATTGTTATTGTCATGGAAAGATGCTGGGATGATTAAGAGTTGCATATTTCATCAATTAATTACGCTCATTCTTACTTTTTTGTGTGTTCGCAGTTTTACATAGAATTATTTTTCACATGTTTAAAAGTTGCGCATGCGCATTTTGCCAAAAACATGGTGTGCATAAACGTTAGGAAGTATGGATGCATAAAGACAAATAAGAAGTAAGGATACATAAAGATAAGTAAGGATGCATAAATATCAAAAGTAAGGATGCGTAGAGATTAGTAAGGAGAAGTAAGGTAAATGTAAGTAAAGCGAAGAAAAGATAAGTAAGGAGAAGAAATGTAAATATAACTGCCATTATCATTTTCATACATATTGAATATGTTATTTACTTAATTCTTCATCCTACATTTCTCTGAAAAAAAATGAATTATATACCGCTACTGAGTGATGCACGTGACCTGTCGAAGCACGTGAAGGGATGTTATGTTTCATAGAAGACGGGTAAAAAACAGATTTTTAATCTATATTCCACTAACAAATTCATTAGTTATATTACATTGAAGAAAATATATTTATGAATGTAAAAAACGGGAACAACGCGTATTACTTAAAGAAGCTGGTCTTCTGAAAATTAAAGAGAAATCAAAATATCATGAGAAAAAAAAACCAACAACATAATTTTACGCTTCTATACACCTTCAGAATGGAAGAAAAAAGTTGTTGACCTAACGGTGTGCAAACTCATGTCCTTCAAATCAGTAATTCTTTTTTCGCTAGGTATACCACTGAACCACGGCACTATCAATTTCTAATGTACATTATTAACATTATGCCTGTGATGATCTGTAAGTCAGTCGCGGGACGGCATAAAACGCTAACACTATAGAATAAGGAGAAAAAAGCTAAACAGACTTACGAATAAATTTTGTTATTATGGCATAAGTATTCACTAACTTGATAAACACTTTTTCCGTAACAGGCCAAGTGTATCATACAACATCTAATCAACATCTTTATTAATGACATGGTAATTTGATTAACTCCCATCTTAAGTTCTATAACAACATCATAATCAAAACTGTTTTTTTTTTAAATTTTTCCTTGAATTTATAGGAATAACTTTGATAAATTAGGTCCCCCAAAACAATATCCCTAAATACAACGTACCGAACTCAGCAATTATTTGTTCGTTGTTTTTTATATGTGTTATCTGATTTTTTCCCTTTATGAAAAAAAAAAAGAAGTAATTTCTTGTTCCGGGGTCATTTAACTTTTGTTTCCGACTACAAAGCATTTGATATACCCCATGTAAAAACCTTGATAAAAACATATATTGTTATGTTCTGTTCTGCTTAATATGCTATATACACTAGTTTATTGATTAGCGTTGTGAGTTCATAGCGCCGATGAAAATATTTATTCTTATCAAATTATAAAAACTTTTTAGTGTATGTACATGCGTTGTCAATTAAAACAATTCTTTAGTCAATCATATTAAGGAACTAGGAACAGGATGTTACACATTTTACAATTTCATTGCCAATGCGTCTTATAGAATCATAGTTTGTCTTTTTAATTAATAAAATCTTTAATTTTCTTAATTTTGATTTCGATCATGAAATAGTTAATTATCTAACTGCCGACATTTGTGAATGTTTAAACAAATAATCAATTATCTATCAGGGCTTATTCACAGAATTATTCAGTCTCACTTACCTCTTAATATGCAAATGATTTACCGAAATATCGGTAAAATAATTTTATAGTGAAAAAAAAGAAAAATCGGTAACAATAAAAATACTGTATGTACCCGTGTAAAGGTGATAAAGTAGGTGTGAAAAGGCATGCTGGGGTACACTGCTGATCATAGAAAGGTGCTAACGACACGTGTCGTCGTTAGATAGGTTATTAATTTGTCTCCGCAGGTAATTATATAATTTGTGTTTGTCATGCAATTGTCATTATAAAAATTATTATAGCTGACTCTAAAATTTTATAATCATAGTTACTTTTTTACACTTTAAAGGACGCCGAAGGAAGTAATGTATTCAATGGTTACAGCTATATCTTTGATTTAATTCGGTTTATGATCTAATAACGGCAATGTATTAAAATGAAAACACATTTAAAATATATAAAACTTTTACAATTTACCGCAACACATCAATACTCGATACATCAATAACTAATCGTAGCTTGTCATTTGATATAATATCTAAATATTTTTCAAAAGAAAATTCCGTTTAATATCTGCAATACGAATTTAATTTTGACGTTGAACAACACTTTACCGAACTTACCAACACCATTTTAAAAACCAGGGCTTTGATTTACAGGGAATGGACACTCCTTATCTATCGAATGAATAACCAAAATATGATGTCGCGAGTTCACCTGTATATCCTGTAACGGAAAATCGATCGATAATGAGTTATCTATCGTTAGTTAGCGGTAAATTGGTATGCAACGCTCGCACCTAGTTTACAAAAACATCCGTATTTTTGTTAATAATTATCTGATTTTCAAAATTTAAAATTTGTAAGAAAGAAGAAACATTGATCTTTTATTACATCTATTTTTTATTTCAACAACATAAGTGTTTGTTCCAAGCCGACGAGTAAAAAACGACAACCCAATACTTTTTACGTCTTTTGTAATTATCTATCGTTAGTAAGCGGTAAATTGGCATGCAATACATGCATCTAGTTTACAAAAACATCCGTATTTTTGTCAACAATGGGCTGATTTTCAAAATTCTAAATTTGTAAGAAAGAAGAAACATTGACCTCTTATAATATCTATTTTTTATTTCAACTAAGGAAGTGGCTGTTCCAAGCCGACGAGTAAAAGACGACAACTCAATACCTTTTTCTTTTGGTAAAAATCTTGTCTCGATTTGATGAAAAAAGTGTTCACGTGTCTACAAAAATTGTTTGTAACTTCGTCAATATATGGTATAATTTAATGAAAAAAATATGTCTGGAAATTGTAGACTCAGATTATTTCAAATTATTCAGATTATCTTTACTTGTTTCACAGGTTGAGGCTTTCATTTACAAATTGTAACAAGTATAAATGTAAACTTTTGCATGATAGTTATGTCACAAAATCCTGACACTCAAAATTATGACAAAGCGATTAATTAATAAATTAATTAAAAAAAGCTCTGCCCACTGAGCCAAAAGCACGATCACAATGCTACCCATTGTCCACAAATTTAATTAACCAGCACTTAATTTTAAAAAAATGAAGAATGCAACAAACAACACCAAATTTCAGTGCAAGTAATTTTAAAGAACACTGATCAACCGTGTGTTTAAAATAGCACAATATTTAACCGCCAATTTTGAAGTTAATATTCAGAGGAGGTCGGAAACCTTAGATTCAAATGTCAATCTCATCCAAGTAGAGTACGATGCAATTCATGTTAAGTGTTTTAATCGAGTCTGTTTGCACTGATACCACCCGAAATTCGTTAAGGTGTTGATCACCGAATAACACTTTTTTCGACAAAATTGCTGTAATTTACGTTGCTTTATTTTATTAACAAACACAGATATAGCAATAAAATGCATAGTAATGTTCAATCCTATGTCCACTGATTAACTTCCATCTTATGTCAACTCATTTCATAACTCCATTTTTGTCTAATACCCCCCGAAAGTTGACAAGAAAACACAAATTTGTACATACTTTCCGCCATTTTGGAAAACAACGATTACATTTTAGTATTGATTTCATTGTTATTCAAGTAAAAGCTGCTTCGAAAAATAACAAACAAGATAGTCAAAATATTTATTTCACAATATTTAATTTACAATTCGTTCTGAAATTTCTTAATGTAAGTTCTTTTCAACATTTGAGTATATAATCGTGAAAGCAGCAACATGTACCATCCGCCATTGAGGTGTTTTATTGAGATCCCGCCGCGCATGCGCGCGACACCATATTATCGCAATTTTGGAGTGTCCATTCCCTGTAAATTAAAGCCCTGTAAAAACGGAAGCATACAAAAATCATCATAAGCCATTCATTGCAGGGCATGATCAAGCATTTAATTCCAAGCATGAGTTCAGTAAAACTGAAAAGTATTATACAAAAACTTTGACTTACCTCATCTTACTTTCAAAACGACGAAGACTTCGAAAAAAGGCAATTTTTGAGACATGAATTGCTGAAATCTGCTTCCTCCATTTCGCGCCCAAAGAAATGATTGGATAGGTGAACACAAGTTATACTTGATTGGTGCAATCTGATCACATGAAATAAACCCACGCTTCCTTTGATTGGTGGGATTGATCACATGTAATAAACCACGCTACCTTTGATTGGGGCGATCTGGTCACATGGTATGTGCCTTGTTACACTGACTGGTACAGTATATTTCTCTTTCTCGTCTTGGGGAACTAATTTTTTTTTATAATAATAGAGAACCAATCTAGTAAATAAAACTTGATGAATATGGTTTTCTTGGTTGATGTTGTCGCCAAAATACCCTGGTATCTCGATCCACCTGCGCAAAAATCATTATCTTGTACGGCTAGTCTTGAGAAAAAAACAACAAAAAACCTATCATTGCAAATAATAAAATAAAAAGGAAGACTTTAAACACCCCTGACTTTGTGTGATGCCTAAATTATGATAATAACTGAGTGAACCTGTTTAAATATAAACTGTTAGCCTTTAAAAAGCTGTTTTTAATGTATGAATATTGATCATTACCGAAGATCTTATATCTGCTTCTGAAGTTTTAGCGCACATATAGACCGTTCCATAATTGATAAATTAAACGCCGCCGTCACGTGACTGTCCGCCATTAAAAGGCTGCTTAACTTCGCTGTGATGCCTAAGTCCCGTAAAACATTGTATAACATTTCAAGGTGACATGCTGTCTTTTATCGCGTGAATTCGGTGACATCATTTTATTGCATTATTATTACTTTTCTGTTTGTTTCATTCCTGACTTGAATATATTATTAACTTCAATTATTAAATACATAAAAGACGGTGAAAAAAGACCAATGACTGTTCAAAATTAAAGATTGAGTTGTGTAAAACACATATAACTGTTCCTTTTCAAAAGTTGAAAATATGATTTCAATTATTTGAACACCTCTGAAAGTTTACAAAATGGACAAAATTAAACATTTCGCTCGTCACGCATGTTGATGTAGAATGTCAACTAAAAATTGTTTTATTCTATGATACAGTTTCAAACAATACTTGACAATAAAAGTGCATTATTTAGCGCTTTTATTATTATCACACTCTTTTGTCTTTCGCGGTGTCTTGTGGTGAAGGGATGTGGTTACGTAATATGGGGGTGACATACTGGCTTTGTTTTGATAAGTCACCGTTAATTGTCTTTGTCGGTGTTCCTTGATCAGTCACAGTAAAACACTTTAGTAACAAAATTTGCTCTTGAGAAAATGCCTGAAAGCTATAAAACATGGTCTTTATTTGTTCCTGATTGTTTTATATAATTTAGCATCTACTGCTGAATAGACCTTTTCTCTAATATTTATTTCTTGCATTTCGGATTTTTTTCTTTTTTCTTTTTTTGCAAAGTGTTAATATGTACAGCATTCGAGTTTGTGTATGCAGAAAAAAATAATAGCTTCAATGCACAAACGTACGTTTGTAAGATATTGATCTTACAAATAATACGTTTGCTTTTTTTCTCTTCTTATTTTAAATATTATTGTTGATGATATTTCTTGTACTACGGAAAACGAAATAATTATGACACCCATGTAACTGTACGCTTTTATACAGATTTCTTTTTAAGATAAAAACATGTACTTCTTAAAAGCAGTTTTTCGTGAAATTTTGATAAAATAAAAAGAATTAATCTACCGGAGAATATCACAAGAGCTTAATTTAACAGTTCGTCAGATTGAGATGTTATCTATGATTCATCTAAGTAAATTGTAACTGTAAATTGATTATTCGTTCTATGTATTAATTGATAATTGATATCTCATAGCAAACAAACGTTTTGTTCATTGTTATAAGATACAGCAAACTGGTTAAGCTAGTTTAATGTTATAAAGCTGTTTAACTTTCTGAAGCAAAATTTTAAATGTTGTATGACTGGCTTAAATTTCTTTGCTGTTTATAAGTAATCATGTTTCATCATAGGTGAAAAAAAGATGTCTAACCATAAACATGACAGTTTAGATAAATTAGATCTACATGCTCGATGTAATCAAAGCAAAGGCAAACTAATTATTTCAACAGAAGGTCTTTTTAAGAATAATTGAACCTGCTACTTGTTTTTACTTTTTAAAAGTCATCACAGTTTAGTTCTTTTTCTAAAAGACAGAAGCACAAGCAGACCTAAGAGCACATTTAAGTATAAATAATATCATCATAGAAATCCTACTTTAAATCGCGATGTTGTTTTAAGACAATAAAGTACATCACTGTTACGCAATATTAGATCAGACAGCAAAGAAAATTTTAACAAGAGGCACGGTTTGATTGAATTTAGTTAAAAACTTGAAAACCCTGCTGTGAACTATGATCCATATCCGGCTTTAACAATCCAATACTGCAATTTGGTTAAGACAATAAAGGACATCACTGATCATCTTGGAGATAAAAATTAGAAAATAGACACGGGCAGACTAATTAAAGTTAAGTCGGTTTCATTTTAATTTCGTTTTCAAGTTTAAGATGCCTGCATCGGATTATGATTTATATCCGGCATAAAATCAAGAGTGGAATTTAGTTTTGACAGACCCCCGACCCCACCCCCCTCCCCCCAAAAAAAAGAAAGGAAAAAGAAAAAAAGGAAAAACATTATTACGAAAAGAAAACATTTTGCTATATAAAGATCCTTTGTTTCAACTAGTCATTATAACTCTATATAACTGTAACTGTGTAACTATGACCGATATTATATTCGTATTTTCAAATATACGGAATGCCGTATTCGAGTAATATACGGACTTGCAAGCACACTCCTGTATTTGTAAGAATACGGGATGCCGTATTTTAGTAATATACGAACTTATTATGATGTTCCCGTATTTTAGAAAAATACGGACACCGTATATCTAGTTTTCCGTATTTTGTAAGTATACGGAACACCGTATTTAGGTCATATACGGATTTGCTGAATATACGACACCGTACACCTCCGTATTTTATGTTTTCCGTATTTTTATCCGTATATGAATGATATACGGAATTCCGTACACTCCCGTATATCTACATATTTTTCGCAGTGCCGGTTGCCATGCTTTTTGAATATTGGCTGCTCTTTAGAATTTATCTTGACATGCATTTAAGAAACGAAAGAAATTTGTTCCCGTTGACATGCTTTCTTCATATTCGCCGCGCTTTAGAATTTATCTTGACATGCATTTAAGAAACGAAAGAAATTTGTTCCCGTTGACATGCTTTCTTCATATTCGCCGCGCTTTAGAATTTATCTTGACATGCATTTAAGAAACGAAAGAAATTTGCTCCGGTTGACATCACACCGTTCAATCGCATTTGCGAACGACCGATGATTGGCGAACGACAGCAGGCTGTGTCATGTCGATATTTTGGTGCAGATCAGTATTTGCCTGATTTTTTTTAAGTGATTTCCGTTTTTAAAAGGATCAAACCAAAGAAATCATGGCTTAAACAGTGCTTTATTAAGCGTGAACTCGCTTAAAAAGTCTAGACTTTTTTTCTGAATTGGATGAAAATATACATTCTTATTCGCTAAACTGAAATACAGACCGTTCGCAAACCCGGTTGAACTGTGTGGACATGCTTTCTTGATTTTCGCTGAAATCTAGAATTTTTCTTGATATACATCAAGGTCGATTTGTACAGGAGTATAAATTAATTTATGAACTTTCGTTGGCGAGAGACTAAAATTAGCGAAACACAGCTTTGCTATTGTAACCGGATTGGTTTTGGTTAGTCTAAAGGAAATAACAAGGTTTTATTCTTTCCTGAATTTGTTCTGTTTAAAGGAGATAAATCCTCCTGGCTTGTCTTGTTTTTATGACCATATCGCATTGAGTTATACTTCCTGATGTGTTTTATGCTTGATGAGTTTTAATCATGTGACTTCTTTGTGTAAGAAAAATGTCAGAGATTTCACGTTATGATAAAAATAAGATGTGGTCTTTGCTGTTCCAGTTTTTCTTGAGTTTCAGTGGTTGGTATTTGTCCTGTAATTGACTGTGTGTAACTAGCACAAAGAAATGCATCTGTTTGGCTTCATTTAATGTAATGACTGAGTTTAAAGTGAGTTTCAGAATTACACTTGTGTCTCTTCTTTCACAATTCTATAGACATGTTATTCACAAATAACATTTAACATTACAGTATGTTAACAATAGCAACCACAGTAAGATTGAAGAGAGTGTGCTATACAGAGACATTCAGACCATAGTTGGTATACAGAGACATTCAGCCCATAGATGGTAAGTTTTGTGTTGTATATTGTGATATTGTTTCGCTTGTACGTATGTATGAGTCATTCCAGGACAGATAAGTTAGTCAATTTCATAAAAGGGCACTATACATGTTTGTTGTTTTATTCTGTATTTGATTATACTTTCAAACAAAAATGTGTTTATTTTGTATTGTGTATCGTTTTAGTGTAAGTTAACCTTATACTGATTATCTGTTTCTACGTTTTCAGAATGTGTAATGAATACCATATGCATGTAACAACATTAAGTCAGATGGACGTTCACTTGTCTTACGCTCACTTGTCTTCTTTCAAATAAAAGTGAACCCATAATACTCTCAGCGTTCTAAACTTATTTCGTTTGTCATAGATCCCCTATTACATTATTTTGTATCTAGCTTTAGAAAAAATAAAGTATCCATGATTTTCAAACTAAAAAAGGGACAGCGTTATCATTCAGTTAATAAGACTTAAAAAGTAAAACATATACTAACGTTTCTAATACAAGATCTAAATATAGAAAAGCTTCATAGGCCCTGTACATGTATGATGGTCGCTCTTGCGGGGATACAGTCATTGGAAACAATATTGTCCTTAAAATTATCTACGTTCTTAAAACAGATCTTAGTCACTGAGATACAGATTTTTAGGAGATTTAACTGAGACGGTTTGAACATTAGATATTTTCAATTTACTCCCCACCTAGCCCCTCAACCTTAATTTATATAAGTTGCAAACAGCTCATAAAATTTACAAAGATTCTATACAAATGCAAGGATGATACTAAACTCTTTCTAGTCAAGTCTTCCTTGACTTACACCTGCAAATCTGAAATGTGCTTCTCTGACGAGTTGGCCTTAAACATATTTGAGGAAATAATATCTTGTAACTGAGAAGACAAATTCTAAAACAAAAAGTCCGGATCCTTCAATTTTGATATACGAATATAAAGAATATTTTAAGCTTTCTTTATATGTCTGAAACAGGATTCATATCTGTACGTATTTAAGAGATACATTTTGTAATTTGCGTCCGTGTCCGACTTTGCCGAGCTCGAGCGGGTGATGACTGTTACCTTGAGAGGACTTTATGGTCAGTATTTCCTTTTTGCTCGATAGCTTATATAATTGTTTCAGGGTAAGAGGCATGATTTGGCTTGTTTCAGAGACGTTTTAGATATGTTTAGTTTGTAATTAAGTTCAAATCTTCTGTGTTTCTATAATTTGAATCATTATTTCCACTCGTTGGCATGATAAATGATCCAAAACAAATACATGTACATGTAATACCTCGCTACAGTGATATATTCCGAGTTCCAGATATTCTGATTAATTAATAAGTATTGATGTTGGTTGTTGACAGTCTAACGTGATTATCGTCGAAATTCTCACACTTTACTACATGATCTCTTTTAATCAAAATAATTTTTCAATTTAAACTAAATGGTAAAAAAACGATAATAAAAACATGATAGTATTAATTATTATTATTTAAGTTACCAGTTATAAGTGATTATTAAAATCGAGTACTAATGCAGACATTCTGTTAATAAACGGAAACAAATGTATACTAGATCCATTGGCATTTATAAAAAATTATTCTTATACAACATTTCATTATGCTGAGTAAAAATACAAAGTATATATTTTAAAATATGGAAGTAACACATGAAAGTAACCAGTGTAATGCTATATTTCTATAACAACAGCAAATAAAAACTGAAACATGGAAATATTAAACAAATAAGAATGTTACAATGTAATTTCAATGTTACTGAACAGTGGCAATGGCATTAGATCTTGGAGTTCTACATTTATCCGGATCGGATACTTCTAAGTGATGTTTCACTGGTGTTGAAGCCCTTTCAGATTGTCCTGATAATTTCAGCTTTGGAACAACCAACTCCCCATTGCTTGTAGACCCGACATTTTTTGGAGAAGATGTGATGCGATTAACTGTAACTCTTGGGCGGGTAACAGGTTTTGCGGACTCTGACTTGATAATTTGTGGTCTCTTCTGTTCTTTATCTATTTTGTTGTTCTCATCAGTTGAATTCATAGAGTTCTGTCTTCTCATCTTTTCGGAAATTGATCGTTTCTTTTTCCTAGTACTTTTGTGCCCGTGTATTTCAGCAACTCTAGGAGTTAACATCAGGCTTGTGTTTTCTCTGATCGGAGGAAATGTTTCGTTTGTCTCAATGCTACGACTGGTACCATACTCTGGCTTCGGTTTCCTGTTCCAAGGTGCAGGACTGCTGTCAAATATAACTGAATCTGTGGTCTCCCTCACTAGGTCTAGATTACTGAGATGAACACTTCCGGCGGAAAGCGCCGTCTTCAGAGATCGAGGCGTCATTGGTGTTACTGAATCAAGTCTTAGAAAGCAAATGGTATAACAGGTATAAATATGACTTATCTAAATTGATATATGTAAAATCACGCATATTACTTATTTATCTCAGGAAGTAAATTCCTTTTATGACTCTTCAATATTATAATCAAATACATTATTCAATTTTCTATCGGATTAATTACTCAAAATAACTACTAGTTAAATGTTTTTATGATAATTTTCAGAAAGATATGGCGAGACACGATTCATATCACATTTTTTCCAGTGGATCTAAATGCTAATGCAGATAAACTACAGAACTTCTTAGATGTGAATGAAAAAAATCATAATACCTTGGAGATGGATGATGACTAATTGGCGCCGACATGGCCGACGAAGTGTTTCGGTAGTCCATAACGTGTTGGGAGTGGTCAATCGGTGCTTTCGATGTTGGAAACAAGTAGGATGGGGATCCGTACTCCACATTTTGCTTTACATTTCCTTTTTAGAAATGAAATAACTTTTACTTTAAATAAGTTACAAGTATGCCTTGATATGTCTTAATATTATATGATATTATTATATGTTTAAAGTAAGTCGATCATTTTTTGTAGAACACCTATCACGAGCAGAGGGGATAAGACTCTGTTTACTTTCTTATTAAATATTTGCTTCAATCTCATTGTGACCATAAAGGTCAAGTGAACCTTATTGGCTAGTGTGTTCGTGTTCTAAATTTAAAAAAAAAAGTATTTTCATTAATGACATTTTAATTATCATGTGTAGTGCCTCGAAGGACTGGGTGTAGTTGCATGCTGGAAATTATACCTCCTTGTGTTTTCTTCAGTTTCCAAATATAGAACACTGCTCCCCCAAGAGCTGATGCGAGTCCAACCGCCAAAATTGCAAGAACGATAACTGCTGGTAACAAACTGCTAGAGCTACTGTCGCTTCCAGCTGACTCGGCCACTGTAAGAATAAGAGTTCTTGGACTAGGGTATTAGTCTTTCATATAGGTGAATTACAATTGACTAAAATATGTGCATGCTGTATTTTTTTGAAAACTATCATAAAATCTTACTTGAACATATTGTCAGTTCTCATATCTGTTTTGAAATAAAATTATGAAACTGCCATCTGGTAAGAACTTTTGTTTGTAATTCTATAACAAGAAGTTACCTTGAGAGTTCTTTTTTGTTTAATTCACAGGTAAAATTACTCAAAATGAACCCATTTTACGTATCGCACGATTATGGACAGATTAATTCATACCACATTCGGACTGAGAAGAAGAAGTCCACGACCCATTGCTTTGACACTGAACTGTCTCTTCTCCGACCAGAGCATAACCACTAGTACAGGAAAGAGTCGCAGAAGTTGTTGTTCCATTGGATGACAATGTGTAACTCCCAGCAGAATCCGATAATGCTGGACATTTGACTAAACAATTTAAACATTCAATCTAATATAATGATAAATGCTGTGACTGACTGCATTTTTATAACGGGGCTACTGTTAAAAACAAAACAAAACAAAAAATGAACAGCAAAAAAAGGCTGAAAGAGAATAACCCTTTTTTCGCGAACCATACTTGTTCTTATCGCGTAGATATTAATAGCAAAACATTGTAGTGCTTGAATCATGTCTGTGACCCTGTAGGGTCGCCGTATTGAATACATCAAATAAAAAAGAAAAACTTTCAAGCGAATATTTCATTGAATGATTTTCTTATTTGCTTATTTTGTATGATTGCAACCTTTCATTTCTGTTCAAATTCTTTTTTTCTTTCTCTTGAATTACAGTATTTCTATACAGGTGAATCTTATCAAAAACTTACTTGAAGGAAAAGCAAAACACAACAGAACATAACTAATCAACGAGCAAGGTAAAATAGAATAGAAATTATTAACAATAACTTCACTATATGTTCAAGTTCAATAATGAGATATTATATTTATTATAGATATGATTTCTTGTAATGTTACCACATGATGTACTCGTTGACGAAATTGACCATACGCCATTTTCGTCACATGCTATAATGACGTCACCACTTATCGTTGTGCCAACATCACAAGTGTACTCTGCAGAAGTGGTTGTACCGTCGGAAGTAAACGTGAAAGATCCTGACGTAACAGTCGGTAAAACGTCACACTGCGCTAAAAAATAGAACATAATAAAATGGTTTTCGAAGTACCTGTGCATAATTGTAAAGGATTTGATTTCCAAGATGTCATCAAAGCATGTAGCTTGGAGATTACATAAGGCTGAAATTCATTTAGCCTCTGAATATTTTTTCAAAGCATTCTACATAAGGCATTTAAAAACTAATTATCAAACATTTAGTATATCATAGGGGTTCAGAAGAAAAATGTAGGAAGTACAAGATATAAAAAGGGGTATTACTCCTGACACCACATGATCAGAGCATTTAAAAGGCTTCCATTCTGTCATCATCTCTTCAAAACAAAAAAAAACACCTTTCAACTGAAAATACAGTGATCGAACTACGGAAATCGAATTAAGACACAACTGTAGTACTAAACAACTGGTTCATATACCCAGCTTCGAAGTGTAAAGTATGATTCAAATGTCATAGTGAAGAAAATTCGTGCATATGATCTGTTCCTAATTAAATTTTACGTAAATCAGCTGAAATTATTCTGTCTTTACTGCTTCTAAATCCATTCAGCTATTTTTTTCTGTTTAGGTGACTCGGTAAGTATACTGACTTCCTTCGATTTGATTAACACGAAACAAAAATGTTCCACTATTTGGGGAACATTTCACCTGTCTGTCTGCAATCAATGAAGTAGTAGAAAAATGGCTGAACGGATGAAGAAATAACGCTGATAAGAACTTGTGAGAATCTCGTTTTGGAATTCAGAATAAAAATAGCATACCATGACATTTTAGAAGTTGTTTTATCAACTCAATATACATGTATTGATTTTCTTCTTCTTGGCATTAAGTTCTATTTTACTCTTGTAGAATGAAAGAACGGATGCGTGTAAATAAACAGGACCTTAGTTTTAATGTTAGTGTTTTTGGGATGATAGAATATCGGCTGTAGACAGGACTAAAGCCTAAGGAACGTTTTGTAGATGAGTAGTTATTGGACAGTTTGTTTTGTTGACATAAACTAAGTCCTTCCAGGAGTAACTTCACTTTTCCTATATACATCTTTTGTACATTGTTTATAGTACTTCCGGCAAAATATTTTCGAGCCGAACCCGTAAGCCCCATATGTAAAAAAAACAGCATACAACATGCTGGAGTTGTAGTAGACCATGTTCTATCTGGCTGACACTGTGACGTCACGTCTCCCGTCATAGAAAATCCAACATCACAGGAATACATCGCCTCTGTCAGTGTTCCATTTGTAAACAAAGACACACCTCCATTTTCTGGACTTTCCAGAGCTGAACATTCAACTGTAGCCGATTGTTATGCAAATATAAGAATACAGATCTACAATAATTATTGCTTTCACAGATGGTTACAATTTCAGCTATGAAAATAAATTAATCATATTAATGTCGACAAATGCAATATATTTATTATGAGACTTAAGGTCATCACTGCCGATTGGCCAAAATAGCTTGTTTATTGAATAACTGTAAATAACCAAAATTTCTGTTAGCAATTTGTTCCATTTTGAATTCAGGTGTTTCGAGCGGTTAGTACTAGTCAATTTAGATATGTTGATTGCGTCACTCTGAATTTCCACCCAGTTCTTGAAGCTAAGTTTAAAACACGGGTACTTTTTTTAAATAACGACTCTTACCGCAAACTGGGTCATCGTCTGACCACCCTGATCCATCTGTTTGACAGATTCTTTTACTCTTTCCTTTTATCGAAAAGCCAACATCACACGTATACACTGCTTCCGTTAGGTCACTGGATGTTGTTACTGTCCCATTGTCGGGAGATGCCAGTTCGTAGCAAACTGAAAATGAAATATTCAGAAATAAATATGATTAAAAATTTTTATTATATATTTCGTTTGAAAATATGCAGCTAAGAACAACACAGAACTGCAAGAGATAGATGGATTTGCCTAAACTGAAGCTGTCACTTAATTTTAGAAATTTTGAGAAAAGTAAAGAATCGGGTTCAAATGTTCTCAAATACCATAGAAAACATCAATATATTTATCAATATACCGCAAACAGGAGGTGTTGAGTCCCATACCCCGGTGACTGTACATGTAGATGTATTGCTTCCAATCAACGTATATCCCGTGGCACAGTAATAGGTCGCCGTCGATGTGACGTTATCACTAGTTATGGTAACAATGCCACTTGCAATAGAGACCAGCGCTGGACACGATGCTAGAAAGAAGAATCATGTTGTTATTTTTGTTTAGATTTGTGTGTGTTTGAATTGAAATGGAAAAAATGCTTTAAAACCTACCAACTGATTATTAAAAGTTCAGTCTTTAAGCATAATACAGTAACAACTCGCATTCTGACCACGCTGGTTATTTTAAAATTATGCGAAAATCTGTTCCTTAGAAGTCAGTAAAAACGTCCAAATCTTAAGTGTATATAAGTTAGCCACATATTCAATCTCGAGGTTAAAACTGCTTTTCCCATACAAACAATTTAAATACTTGCTACATGTTGGAGCAGTGTTTGTCCAGGAGGTGTCAGTTTTACAGGTCCTTGTGGTGTCTCCGTTCAACGTTGTTCCTGTAGCACAGGAGTACGTGACAATCGACGTTAACCCTGTAGTGCCTATTGTGTAAGATCCATCTGTAGGTTCTGATATTGACTGACACTCATCTGAATATATATTAACCATTAAAAAGCAAGAATATTCATCTACAGCTTTATTTGACGTGTTTAGTCTTTCGTACGCTTGGCGTTTTAGAAAATTATCTATGTCAGCTTTTAATCTGTTTTGGCTCTATTCTGTGTTAAATAGAAATGTATTTTATACAACCAAGCCGTGTATTGTAACTGCTTCGTATTTAACATAAGTAATTCAGAGGTCTAAAGATAATCTACCACAGGTTGGATCTGGGTCTGACCAAGTATTTGTCACTGTATTGCAGGTCAGTGATGACTCTCCAACAAGGACGTAACCTGCACTGCATGTAAAGGTAGCGGTTAAACCATCAGTTGACAGGGAAACACTACCACCTGGAACTGTAGTGGTCACAGGACATGCTGGAAAACAACGAAAATCAATAAAAATGGCACTGAAATAGAATTTTAAAGAAAAAATACGATATAATAGGTCTACAATCGAAAAACACTTGAGAGAAGTCTTGCCAATGTAAAATATCGTGTATTGTAAAAATTTCATGGACAAACACTCTCCGTTTAAAATAATAGAAACTGTCTTATCAACCCATTTTATAAAAGGACATCCTTACGTCTTAACAAACGCATTCAGAAGTTACGTAACTTTTATATTTGTTTTGAAGAACCCTTTTTCGATATATTCAGACTGATAAAAGTTTGCTTGTGTGATAGCCCGTGAATAGAGAAAGTTTGAAGATACATGGATAAAAAGATTACAATTACAATTGCAAATATCACAATATATTGCCCTTCTAGCAAGCAGTTGATAAACCAGTCAAGATTTTCAAACATTATATGTTGTATTTATATAATTATATACTTACTGCAAGATGGTTCACTGCCCGACCATGTGCCATCAGATTGGCAAACTCTTGTATCATTACCACTGAGGGTGTAATCTCCCTCACAACTGTAGGTTGCTTTTGTTACCGCACCATTGGTTGTTACATTTACCCTACCACGTGCTGGGTTACTTAAGACGGGACACGGTGCTGTAGTTATATAAGATAGCTGTTTTCATAAATACGTGGATGAGTTTAGGTGTGATAAGTACTAACATTTCATTTTCTAATTTCAAAAGTAATTGTGGGTTGGGTATTTGATCATGAATGGTTTAAGTGATATAGGGATCACCCACAGCTCAACCGCTTCTCAGAGAATTCTATTTGCGGTCCGTTTACCGCCAAAGTAGTATGGTATGCTTCAGTCAATGACCCCAATTCCTACACGAAAAGCGATTAAGTTTCTAGGTGGCTTAAACTTCGAATAGCCAGTAACGAGTAAATCTGTCTCATTGTTTTACATTTTTTAATTAATTCATAGAAAATTTTGCAATTAACTAAAACAATACTCAAACAAAACTTAGAATTTTACCGTTTTTAAACTATATCTATTTACAGCAGCTATAATGTGCATTTTGACATGAATACCATATGAATATTCACACATACAGACTACTAGTACCTTCTTTTCTTGCTTATAAACAAGTCAACTTACGACATGGATCTGAAAGAAAACAAACAGTTGTGTGAATTGATACGTAACGAGATTTTATTCAATGTTTATAAGATGAATATAGTAATGAAGTAAACAGTGAGCTCCTTCGATACTTACGTACACATGTACAAGGCATGCATTTAAAGCCACTGTTTATTATTATCTACTGTCTTTATACATCTGGTACATGTGAACAAGAAAATATAGAATTACTGATGTCGTTATTATCAAAATGAATTGCTGTATATTGTAAGAAACGGTACCTCCATTGATAGTGAGACTGAGGACCCCACCTACGTCACTTCCGGCGTTATTTGTAGGCATTTCAGTGGCTGATTGGTCGGCTTTGCAATGCTGTGGTGTCACTGACATAGACGTTCCTTCAGCATTTATGCCCTGAAAAAAATACCAAGTGCTGACGTTAAAGAAGACGTTTTAGATTAAGATATGTATTATTTCGACAGATGTTTGCTCAATCTTGTTTGAATATAAAAATAAACAGATAATAGTACCAAAGACTGATCTTTTGAGTGACGAAAAATGTTGGCTTTGGAAAGACAGTGATAATGAATCCTAAAGATAACACCGACTACCCAAAGTTTCGTGACATTCGTTTTGGTGTGAAACCAGTACCGCCGGTAAAGAAACTCAAGGAGACAGAATGGTGCATCAGTTCTGTGGCTCAGTAGTCTAGACGGTCGGATTTTTTTGCCGGCATGAGCTCGAATCTCTGAACAGGGATTTCTTTTGCTGATGCATCAATTATGTGGCTAAGTCGTGTAGAGCGTAGGATATTTATGTTGGCATGAGCTCGAGCTCCTGAACAGGGATTTTTTGCTGATGCATCGATTCTGTGGCTCAGTCGTGTAGAGCGTAGGATATTTATGTTGGCATGAGCTCGAACTCCTGAACTGGGTTTTTTTTGCTGATGCATCGATTCTGTGGCTCAGTCGTGTAGAGCGTAGGATATTTATGTTGGCATGAGCTCTAGTCCCTGGACTAGTATTTTTTGCTGATGCATCATATCTCTGTTACGGACAAATGTTCATTAAAATATGATAGGCATTTCCTGTATGTTGATAAGTTTTATCAAAATTATCCACTACTTAACCATAGTGGAATGTTCCAGTAGAGAACACTTCCTTAGGCCTAAATTTAGTCCTTAATTCAAATATTCGAACTGTAACAAGGTGTAGATTTATATGAAATACACGACCATATTGTAATACCCTGGTGTTTCTTTAGACTCTTACCTTGACTTGTAGAACATATTTTTTCTATACAGTTGAATTTCCTCCAAACTGTTCCTATTATCACTATTTATTGTATAACTTGTTCATGAATATAGGGTATGATGTGAGCTTCTCACCATACAAAGTTCAACGTACTAAGACTCTTGATAATTTTGACTTATGTTCGCCAAATGTTAAATGTGTTTAAGACGTGTATTTTCAAAATCTGTCTGTCTTGCACCTAGATTTCTAAATAATATGCATTTAAAGTGAATTTCGAATGGTAGTCTCGTACGTCTATACTGAATGTATCCAGTTTTCACGACTTATGTAAACAATAAATTGCTTCATATTTTGACACTTTAGAATTTAGACTTTGATTGTATATGATAGAGAAACCAAAGATCTGTAGTTCGGTCGAATGATTATTCCTAAGTCAAAGTGTAACACTTCCATTTTCATGTTCTTTGTTTAAACGCACTTGCTATTCGGCCATTTTGAATACTTTGTTTACCCACGGCGAGAAGTCGCATAGCAACTGTGGATGCTGTGAATCCTGTGGCTGACGTGGGACAATTATTTTTAACTCAATTTTAATGATGCTCCCTTATATTGCATCTCGCAAACGTAAATTTGAGGTTTGTTTTATACCTTTCAATGGTTTTACCACTGTCATCCTTTAAAATATAAAGTATTTTGTTGGTAAATGCAACCCCACAGAAAACTTGTGGAGCGTCTTTTTTCCACACTCCCACAGAAAATATGTGGAGTTCCACGGAAAATTTGTGGATCGTTCTTTTGCACAGCTGTGGATAGTGTGGGGATTGTGGCATATAAATAGCCCGATTTCTTTCATTCGGGGTCTTCCAACTTCTAAATTCACATAGGCTCACCGTATTTGGCTTTTTCAAGAAACTTATATTTTCGGCGTATTCAACTAAATTTTAAACGGTGTGCACTCATTTTTTATGCATATTTCCAGTAAATTTTTTAGATAAAAGAGCAAGTAAACCTTAAACATTGTCTTATATAGTATTTATTTCTTTGTTGTTATTATCTTGGGAACTGACAGAACCGCGTCATTTTTGTGGTTTCGCCGCGACTGTCACCGTGATTTTTAACTTTGTACTATTTTCCTAGAATAACTTGTTTTCTGATTTTGTTAGATATAATAAAGTTTTATTAAAATAAGTTGAATTAAATATTGTTTCTTATGTGTTTAGTTAGGTGTTTCCCAAGAATTATTATAAAATATAAATAGTTGGGAGTCCAACCAAAAATAAGCTAGCCCTCTCGCAAGTATTGGCTTCGACAGTCACGGAGAGCAGTCGATCAGGGTAACTGTGGCTTACAAGAGAAAAACTAACGAGGTCACTGAGAGCAGCCAATGACGGTACTGCAGTCTACAGCAGAGTTAACAAGAACTGAGAGTAAGCACCACTGAAGATATCAGGGGCATTAACCACTGGTCCAATACTTGAGCCAAGTCGGTCATCCAGGTCGTGGGTTTCATAAAGTCAAACCTCAGAACCCTAAGCAATACGTCCAAATAGTCGCTTATCAGCATTAAACATAATAGAAAATACCAAGCGCAGGAGCGTAACAATATACATACCACACACGTAAAAAGAAATGTGTTGACATCATCAACAGATGAAGTTTCCTGTAGCCCATTGTAAAGACTAACAAACGTATTTGTCCCTATGACAACCACATCTACACACCATAGTGTTTCTTCACCTAGTGTTTGAAAAAGAAAAGGTATTGTACTATAAACAAATGCCAGTAACGGGGTAAAGGTCAGTTTGTCAGAAGCACTTTTTATACGGAATTTCTGTAGTCGTCTGCATGCGTGAATTAAGCTATAAGAAGAAATGTTGTAAAATAACAGATATTAATAGTCCTCACAATGTCATACCTATATATTTATGATTTAATTATATATTACAAAACCTTGTTTCTATTACTAAAATGAAGTATTACATGCCAGATGAGAAAAAAAGTATAGTACTATTTGTAAATATATTATTATAATTACGCAACACAGAACAAATCTATCTCACATGTTCATCTGCGAATACAGTATCTGTGTTATGTATTTGGCATACTTCGTACGCTGTTACAGGAATGTGTAAAATTCTGCGCGTAGGTTTTGTCGGGTTATTTCATTAAACTGCATGTGTATTCATACAGACTTATTGAAAGCAAAGTAAAAATTCTGTTTTGAATACCCGATAATGAAGAAGATGGTTACAAATGTCTCTTTTCACCAAACAATGAAATATCCCAAACTTATAATAAAACTCCTTGACGATACTTTGAATTGAAATTACTTAAGGAAAGCAATCCAACTCGAGCACAGAAAAGCTGACTTACTTGAATAAAGTGGATACGGAGAGCAGGTCAAACTAGGTAAAGTAAGTTGTGTAACATTTGTGCACATATTCACTGAACCCTCATCAGCAGAGTCACATGATACAGTACCATCAGAATAAGAGTAGGTGAATGTATAATCTGCCAACAAATGGTAAGGGCAGGTTACTGCTGCATGATCTTCAAATCCTGTAAAAGCAGAAAGATTGAATTGGAAATAAGTCTTGAGATAAAATAACAGTTTTCTGATAGGGTTTAAGTTTTCTGAGGCTCCAGTGACAAATAAATGATATGCTTGATCAGTATTTGATGTCATACTTGTGCGGGGTTTGAAACTCTAGTCGAAATTGTACTATCCATGTCTATCAGTTTATCATTTAGAACTTACAGACTTAAAACAGCCTATGAAAAAGGTTTATTGGTTCCCTTCCGGTGTTCACCAGAGCGATGTAAGATTCTTTCACCATATTTATATCTGTCAGCAAGTGTCCCCGCCTGACTACAAAATTTTGATCTTGTGAAAACTCAGAAAGTATTGAGCTAACTTCAAGTAACTTACTAGTTATTACATTAATTTTCTTACCTATCTTTGGACTAATTACTAGCTGTGTAAATAAAAGTTATAATGTCCATGTACATTTAGATCCTGTAATATTTTTGTTTGTATATAGTCAGCTTAACAAAAACTGTGATCTTGGTACAAGTGTGCTACTTACAAGGCTTTCAGTGGTAGAGGACGGTTGTGATACAGGTATACTAGCAGGTTTTTTTTAATGTTATAAACTTTTAGCATAAAAATTGACAAAGTTCTCTGCAGTTATTTAGTCATTTTTATTACTTTAAGCATACCTTTTTTAATCATCATTTGAAACTCAGACCCCGAGGCTGGATGGAATGTACACAGTACATTTGTGTCTGTGAGGGAGTTGTCGTTATTTATATAAAGGCGATCAAACTGCACGGACGTCTGCACAGCTGAAACATGTATACATTTACAACATTACACGTGACTCTCGTTGCGGAAAGGTCGAGAGGGACCAAACCGTTATGAGGAAATACCGCAGAAACAGTATTACAAGTAAATGTAAAGCTTTATATGATTAAAAGAAAAATATGCGTCCGGAAAAAAATGAATTTATGGCACTTTTCAATTCAAAACTGAAATACAACTCCCAGAATGTACCATTGTTACATAGATGACTTTTCTCTCAGAATGTTTTACTGTTACATAGTTAGTATTTAACTCACAGAACGTGAACAGGTAAAGCTGCACACTTAACTAGTCTTCACAATGTGTTTTTAAGTAAACTTCTATTTTATGTGAAGGTTGCACATATCTGTTCGCGAGCTTTACATATAGAGGATATTTTTGTTTTTCTGTGTAAGACTGAATTTTATTTCATCTCGTGAGCATCAAAAACAGTATGCTCACTCGTGGCTTTGAATAAAAACAAATTTTCTTTTTATTTTATGCTTTTTCGGTGGTTTTTTTTTACTGAAGTAAATGCTCTTTCCGCGTTTTATTTGCATATTTCCCCCCACTGGTTGCCTCAAATTTGACTTTTTCATTTACATATACGCTAAAGAAAAGTGTGCGGACAAGAATTACCGCATTAATTGAACATCATCATTGTCATTTAAAAAAAAATTTACATGGTTAAGCAGCAGTTTTTGTATCGTTTGAAACCAATTTTTTAAATTATATTCGGCGAATTAATTTAAGCATGTTCATTCTTAAAAAAAATATCGGCCGCCATGTTGAAAAAATGTGAAGCAATGGAAAATTAAAATCTGTTAATGTCAATGTCTAGTGTTATTTGAAGTGGCCTCTTTGTCATAAAAATTATTAGTTATTTTTGACAAAATGTCAGGATCTATGTCTGATTCAGCCGTTGTATTGATTTGCACACGAACTGTCAAAATTATACATGTATGTTGCTATGTAAACAATGAAGGGGAAGTAACTCGAATTTGGTCAAAGGGAAGTAAGTTTTTAGTACATTTGAGGCATCCAAGGGGGAATTTATTAAAGTAGTTCTTCTTGGAAAAAGAATTAATTAAAGACCAACGTTCAAACCACCGAGCCAAAGAATCGATTCTCTGACGCTTCCACTATCTCTATATATCTGTCTTCGATAAACATCGGTACCAGTTGCCCATATTGACCGATGCCCCCCTTAGTTATTTTAAGTTGTGGGGGATAAAGTGAGATACCGAAGCATCCCATTCCGATCGATCTCGCGACCCCTCGGTGTGTTTCCCACAAGTGCATACAGAATAAACAATTGAAAATAAGTCATCCAGATAAGTTATCCAAAGAGACATGGTTGTCTACTAAATCTGAGTCTTGTTAGCGAAATAAAAAAAAGATAAAGAACAAAAAATTGCTTTACACATGATAACTGAATTACCTAAAAAGGTCATAGACATGAATAAAAAGACCAGAAGATAAAAGTGGTGACTGAAAAAAACAGTCAGGCGGAGCGAAAAAGGGTAGGGTTATTATCAATTAAGTTTGTCACCATTTCTGTTACCGTTTAAGTATTTGTTATATGAGTAAATACAAGCTTTATTCTAACGTACTTTTAAACGCAAGTTTCGGATGGCATGAAGTAGTTTTGCACTATCCCCCACAACCTAAAATAACTAAATTCTTAAATATGCCTCCTTATATGGGCAACCGGTACCGACGATAGATGAACTGACAGGTAGATAGTCCAAACTTACCTGGCCAATCCTTATTACAGTTGTTTGCGTGTTTAAAAGTTGGTAGTGATATGTTGGTATACAGGATCGAATATAAATAAAAATGCATGATAATCATGCTAATAATGAAAATAATTGCATACGGTCCATTTGATAATATCTGTAGGAATACGCCGTTATTTTTTCAAGTTGAAGGCATCTGTATCCTGTAAATTGATCTTCAAAACGTTCAAATGTGCTGGTTGTTCTGAAATGATAAAAACAAAGAATAAATTGACGACTTGAAACACATTTATGTGACAGTTGTTTCTTATATGTTACATTTACTTCTATCACCAAGATCACGGTGAGAAATCACCTGACTTTGTTTATGTTCGATGCACTGATAACGGCTGCCGAAAGTCCTAGGTAAGATCAGTTTTCAAAAATGTTTTAGCATGCTGCTTTTTACCTTGGGAGACATACCCCATCGTATTCAGAGTGAAAGTTCGGGTAAGTCGGAACCATTTATGCTCCAAAGAGTTGCATAGTTTTCGAGCCAACCCTTTGAATTTTTAACGGCGACAAAATTTAAGAGTTTCTAATCACGTACAAGAAGGTTTCTTTCCACAAATTGCCTAATCGCCATTGTTTTTCGCAGTTTCCATTTCGTCATGTATTCTGCAAACAATTCTACGCATCTCTGTAATGTTTTTTATCTTTTTGCTTTCGATTTTAAACGAAATTTCGGCATCAAACGGAATTGATATACACCACGCACTATCTTTTTGTTGAAAGGATTCACATTTACTTCAACATTAGACGCTTTTAAGTCCAAGATAATCTGAGTATACCCGTATTAATATCTTCTATTCATGGAAACAATCTTTTGATAAAAGATTCTTTGGCTGCTTACCATGCCGCAATCTGTTTATCAGTTCCGATACTGTTTTGTGTTTTTTCTCTATAAAACTGTAACCGAGTTCTACCACTCGGTTTGAAAATCTGTGGTTTAAAAGTTTAGGCATGAAATCTATTGGATGTGCTTTTCAGTAAGTAATATTTTTATATATTCCACAAACAATGATGCATCAGTTTATATGCAACTTGTTTATATGCGGTAGGAAAAGGAGATATACATATTATCTTATGTCTATTTCTAAATTTTGCTTCCTGCCCTTAGTATCTCAGAATCTAAGCACATTTTCCAGATTTATTGTCTACGTCTGATAATATGACAGTAAATGAAGAAAGTCATCATGATCAGGCGAAAAACAAAACATAAAGAAAGTATACAAAAACGGAATACAGAGTCAATCTACTTTCAGATAGCATGTGTAACTAATTAAGAATTACAAGATCGCCCCCGTAAATGGTTCAAACATGTCGAAACGCAAGAGAGGGCTCATCTCTATATTAAGTTAAAGTGGATGTGTCTCGATGCCTGAATTTGATTTGCAGTTCTAAAGACTGTTGGTAGTCGCCATTAGTCTAATTAGTCAAGTATCACCATAGTGCAACAGTGGTCTTTAAGGCAGCTGCATTATTTTTGACGGAGGTATGGGTGGACTTACTGCAAAAGCACACACACAAATCCTGTGTGCCAGAACTTTTTCAGGACAGAATTTTAAACTGAGTGGAAGAAATCGGTTGCAGTTGTATAGAGAAAAGGCACAAAACAGGCAGTATCGATTGCGGCGTGGTTGGCAGCCAAAGAATTTTTCATCATAAAGTTGTTTCCATGAATAGATGACATTTATACGGGTAAAATCAGTTTATCTCAGACTAAGGGTCTAAGGTTTAAGTATACGTGAATCATACCAACAGAAATATAGTCCGTGATATGCCGAAAAACGTTTCAAATCGAAAGCCATAAGACCAAAAACATCCCAGACATGCGTAACATTACTTGCTGAATACATGACATACTCGAAACTGCTCAAAACAATGGCGATTCGTAGAAAGGTACCTGCTTGTCCGTGAAAAGGGCCTCTGTAAAATTTTGTTACCGGTAATAATTCAATTCATAAAAAAAACTACACAATTTTTTGGGAAATGAATGGTACCGATATTTTATCCGCATATGTTAGGTTATATCTCCAGATGTAGAAAGCAGCATTCTTAAAACATTCTTGTAACAAATTAACTTACCGAGGACATTCGGCAGTCAATAGCAGTGCATCGAACCTAAACAAAGTCACGTGATTCACCGACGTAAATATAATAGCTCCTACTTAATCAAGAAATACCTTAATTAGTGAACAGGAACTAATGAAATAAAGAAAATTTCACATCATAAGCCTTCTGTCTGGTCAAAATTATGTTGTCAAGTGCTTAAACGTGTAGAAATTTTGCAGATTCAGGTTCAGCAATCTTATATCAAAGTAGATGGTATGTTTGACGGCCGTTTATCAACACTAGATAAGAAAATTGGGCTTTTCAAGAGTTATTTAGTAAAAAAGATGAAATTTAGTTCAAATAAGGAAACATTAGATACAAACTTCATCAGAAGAAATGGTCCACTGTTGTCATATTTAAGACATTCCCACTGGTCGATGTAGGTAAGTCCTCCTGCGGCTCCAACGATAGTAAAAGTCCATCCAGACATTGTTGTTGTAGTGAACTCCATCTCCCCCTTCAAACTATCTGTCCAAATACTGTTTGCAAAGTCAGACGGCCAGACACATGCAGCAGTTGTAAAAACTACAGATAACAAAACGATGAGAAACAACCCAATAGTTATGTATGGAAAGCTGTTCCTATCTTATATAGAACAAACTTCGTCATGTGAAAACAGTAAAATATAGAGTACAATTTGCAATATATAAAATTATTAATTCTATGTATGAACCGAAACCATCTTTAAATTAAACCGATTTCCTACATGTTACAGGAATTTGTCTTTATGTTATATGAACGTTGTCTGAATTGAAGCCGTTTTACAGTTATATTGAATACCATTGTATGTCTTTTTTTCTTCAGTTTTAAAAGGCTGAACACACGGAAAAGGAAGTCATCAAACCTACCAGCGGAACGCAAAAGGAAAAAACAACTTTTTTTCTTCAATCAACTTACGCATGATCACATTAAAAAAGTGTTGTGAAATTTTAAGAAGTTGAATTATGAAAATACTTACCGGAGTCTGATTCCAAGAAAAAGCACAAGTAAATGATGAAAATAATCATTATTTCTATTTCACTTAAATAACATATAAGGAATATCTATGTTGATTTATCATTTTCTTTTTATCTCCACACAAAGCGTCTATAAATATTACCTTTAAACATAAAAGAACTAATAGTGACACATAAAACAATAGAATTATAACCGTGAAAATCTTTTCAAACGTATAGATAAAAAGTTAAAAATTAGAGAGTTAAACGTTATATTCAATTGAGTTTACTTAAGTGCGTTTATTTAAGTGTGTAAAAAATGTGAAATTTTGTTGAAACTGATTAAGACAATTAATAACTATATCCATTGTTGTTGTTTTTTCCACAACGTTTATACATTCTATTGTTACGGGTTTGTTTAAAGCGACTGACTCACAGATGGGTGGACGATGAAAAAAAAAGAAAAAGTTCTTACATCTTGAAATTTTTGCTGCAATTGTGAAGAACATATTTAAACTAAGTTACTGATTCATTTTTTGATACAGAAAAACGTCAAAATATAAAGTTTTACCCACTTTTATCGGTAGAAAATTTACCCTGTTAGTCACGGGGTAAATACTTTAGTTATAATGTTAATTTTGACAAATCTTTTCAAGATGTGTCTATGGCTCAGTGGTCTAGATCGTCGTTCTATATTTTACTGACCGAAAGGTCGTGGGTTCGAATCCTGGTTAAGTCAAAACTTTTTTTTAAGTTTTCATGGTGTATAGAAGCATAATATTATGTTTTTTTTTCCATAGGATATTAAATTCTCTTAAATTTTAAAGAAAAAAAATTTCAGCAAAATTCTGTGAGTCAGTCGCTTTAATATGCTGTGTTCGTTATCGACATATTCTAATAGCACGTCTGGTTTTCAAGGGTTCAAACCCTGACAGTAAAACCCCCTGTTCACCAAGGATTTCTGACGGCGGTAAATAAAAAAAGAAACCCATAAAACTGGTAAAAGGAAAGAATATTGGTCTCTGGTAGAAAAATTATTTATCCATTAATTATTAATTTTCATGAAGTTACATTGTATCTGTTCCTTTTTATATGGTGACAAATTTACTATTCTGTTGTATGTATTTAATTTTGGCTTTTCCTTTTTATTTATTTTCTTCTTTTTTTTTCAATATAGAGCGAGGTTCCCGAATACAATATTGAATAAGTATCCGTCGATTATAACTTACTATGTGTTAATATCATAATAGTAAATGAAAACTTCCATGGTATTATGATTTATATATTCTGTTCTATGTATTATGATTGTAAGATTAGTATGGGATGGTTCCCCGACCCATACATAACCGTGTGAATGGGAGAATAAGGGGGGTAACTCAAAAGGGGCCTCAAAAACAATTGTGAGAGCGATAAGGTCAACCCATATCAAAATGTTTATTCCAAAGCTTCTTCACAATGACAACGGGTCAAGTGGCAAAAGAAGCAAGGCTTTCATAAAATAACACCTTTTTTTAAAGTCATTTCGTGATATATATTTAGATTATTATTATTCTACGGTCGCTTCAGTGCACCATCCTTGCATGAAATTGCACTTCCTAATACGAACCAACGAAAAAACAAGATTTCTTTATTTTTAAAATGTAACGCGTGATGGTCTTTACTGACTTCTGTTACTTTTAAGTCATAGAAATCATGTTTTTTCAATGTTGGTACCTTACTCATTTAGATGACACACCTAAAGCAACATTTTAAGTTAACAAAGTCTTGTTAATCAGACTATTATGAAAGGTAAAATAAAATGATATCCGATTTCAACAGTTTATTCATGCCTAAAACAATGAGATATTCCCCTATCCATACATTGTTAAAACGTAGCTTAAAAACAATCAGTCCAATCGATTTTCACTACAAAAAAGTATCTATGTCCGAACATATCCAAATGACATTCGTTCAAACATGAATTCTGACGCCAAAGATTGTTCATTTTTCAACGGATAATATAATGCATTTAAGCTTCAAAATAAAATGGAACTTAAAAAGGACATTAGTTTATTGTTATTGAATTTAATTTTAATCCAGCATTTATTAACTCAAGGTAAGTGTGGATATATTTTCCGTCATCCGTTTTTAACACGTTACCTTAATGTTACTACCTTGCTCCAAGAGGTTTTGTATCTTTTAAGTCTTAAACTTCATATTTTTAAGTTCTTTACTTAAAATAATATTTCTATTTATTTTTACTATTTTTACTGTTTACTTTTTTGGATGATTATTTTCTTGATATATTCTTTGTTTAGCTTTTGTATTTCACGCATTTCTTTTGTTTTAGTATATCTAGGTAGTTTTTTTCCTGTCAAAACAGGAAATTTTATTTAGTTTTTTTAATCTGAAACATGGCATGTTGGTTAAAACGTAGGGTCTGCATAAAAAGTTGAAAGTACTTATCTTCTTTTGCGAGTGGCATGTGAGCTAAAACATTTTAAACTGTCTGCCTATCAGGCGCCTGGTGTATAAGATATAAGAAATCGGAAAATGGAAAGAAACATGAAAATGATTACTTATAAGCCCGGAAGGCTTGGATACTTGAAATAGGTTGACATTTTTATAAGGAAAAATGAATTCTTTTTTCTTATTAGACCTAAGCAATATTGTATAAGCATGTCTGGCCTATATACATGTGCAATGAGTTAATCCCTACACGGATTAATTTTTAAAGCGTTTTTTCTTTACTCGATTTAATCGCCTTGTTAAGGTACCGTCAAAAAATGAAGATTTTAATCTTCAAAAATATTTGTAAACACTGTTCGAAAAAAAATCTATATCTTGTATACAAGCAGTTGCTGAAAGTAAAGGGGAAATAATGCAAACCTGTTGAAAAAAAATCTGTTTCTTTATATTTTGTATTGGTCTGTATAATATTGTTAATTTTTTAGTCTGTATTTTCAAGGAATTGTTGCAAAGGCATAGAATAATCAGCTGTAACTTATATAAGGACTTAAACATAATGCAGTCAAAGGCAAACTCAAAATCACCCCCATCTCCTTTAATTGATTGATATTTTATTCTGATATTTTCATTAAATACGTTTTCGCAATAACAAATAAAACGATTATTCTACTTGTCATTTTATTTGAAAAACAAGCATGATTAAATTGTTTAAACCGAAGCCATGTTTTAATGTTTTATGAACAAAAGCTTACAACGAAAACGTTTAGGAGAATATTCTAAATCAATTTCGTTTTTGTTTGCGGACTTTAGTTCTTTCAAAAGAGACATCAGTATTGAATAAACCTAATCGCAGTGATTTGCACGTTTATTCAGTAGGAGAATATCGTTATTTTTTTATTTCTATATCAATCATTTATCTACATACAAAATAAAATTAAAGTTTTTTTAGTATTTCTCTTACCAGATCCGATGTGTGACCAGATCCGATGTGTGGCCGGTTATTTGTAATTTTACTCTTATAACTTATCATTCTATAAATTTTACTCTTAATTAAACAAGTATATTCTTCTTCTTTCATAAGAGTAGAAAAAAATCGCATTTATGAATGTACAGGAATAACAGTATTTTTACAAAAGTGATTTATCGCTCATCAAACCTTAGTTATGATGTAAGTTCGGGGAAAAACACGTTTCAATAACTCTATTGCTGAGTTTAACTTTATTTGTTTAAGTAATTTCTGATATAGCACAAGTAAATTGTAGATAACACACTTATCTTTTCATTTAATTTAATTAAAACATTGTTTATTTCTTTCTCTCTGGTCCATATTAAGCCGTGATTTATTGAAAATAAAACGAGTTTCCGTGTCGTATGTGAACCGAAATAAGATAGAGTGTCTGTGTGTATATCATAACTTCCCTGTTTTAAGATATAAGATAAAGTGTCTGTGTGTATATATTATAACTTCCCTGTTTCAGTCAATGGTGCTTCATGCACGTGGCCTACAGAGTTTCAGTCTACACAGTGGCATGACAGTTCACGCGGTATTCTTACGTTTGACATAGAAACAATGCAGGGATGGACAATTACACCGACCAAAAACACAGATATCTCCTCGTGGGACTGTGTCTCTATCTCAACATTTGATACAGACGGACGAGTGATTTTAATGTAATACAGTAGTTTTCTTTCAATTGTTGCTGTTGTATAACAATTCGTCTTAGTAGGTTCTGTTCAAATAAAGTGCTACAACTCTGCTTCAAACCCAATTTAAAGTAAAAAAAAATTGAAATATCAGATAATTAAACTTATTTTTCATTTATTTTGAAGTAATGTTTGTAATTCAATTCTCAGTCTGTTTTGTCATTGTATTTAGGAAAGAATCTTAGTGTTAGCTGACACTGTTTCCACATAAGATGTGACTTTCATTCTTTTGTCAAGGCAAAACCATGATATATATTCACTTTAGAAATGCATGAGTGAACCATAAATGAAAATGAATGAAAACTGGAGTAAACCTTAATGGACTTCATCCGTCCATTTATAATTATTTCGAAAGATTATTTTTTCTTTTCAGAACTTCTACACCATTTCTGTTGTTTTCAACGAATTACTACGCTTATTTATGCATCACTGTCACCAAGGTTACCGAGTCATCTTACAGATACTACATTAACCACGGTTTGTTTAAAACCTGTTTTATTAAAATTTCAAACTAATTTTTTGGGTTTTAACTAAAACTGGTCAGTGGAAGTCAAGATCATATTCCACTGACGGGATTTAAAGCAGCTCGTTCACAGTTGAACGTTATTTTTTTTTTAAATATACGGCATCCTTGAAGCAGGTGCTTGTTAAACCACGTGGAACGTTCCGCAGAATGACGTCTTCGCCACAGACATTGGTCCAATATTCAAATACGGATATAATGGGAGCGGATGCACGAAGACTGAATGTGATGAGTCATGGGACAGCAAACGAAAATAGAACTTCTAAATATAGGTTATATACCGTTCGTAACGCTATAGCCTATGATGGAGAAACCACCCATTATTTTACAATCACGAAATGTTGCATTGGGTGACAATGCGTTTGTAGATGGGTATTGATAGACGTATTACAAACAGATAGTTAAAATCAAATTCTTAGTCAATGACCAACTATGGACGAACTGTTTTAAATCCTAAACTGTTGTGAAAATTGGACATTCGATTCCTACGCGCCGTCAATATTCGCCAAATCCTGATAATTACACACTTATTGGGCATTAAATATGTACTTATTTAAGCCGACAATATTTTTGAAGATATTTCCTCATCATATCTTCAATACTGCTGAGATTGTTTACATGACTTCATTGTCTCCATTTGAAACTATAACATATAGAAACAAGATCTGTTCAGTTACTTTCTGTTTAGTAAATAGCTTTTCGTAGGATGTTTACCTTTCGCGCTTCATTCAAATTGCAATTACTGTGCTCACTTTAACCAGAACAGAAATTGCAAGAACAGTCGCCGGCGTGTTCCTAACAACAAGGAAAAAATAACCTCCTCTACTTCTTCTTTCAGAAATACAGACGAACGTTGATAATGAACGTTTATTTATCTACCCCGTGGCTACCCTAACTGACCAGGGTACAATATGTTCTGACAACGGAGCCTCTGGTGAGGAATATCAGATGTTAATAAAAAAAGGTAAATATATTTACAATAATAAAAAAAGGTAAATATATTTACAAAATTGTCTGTCTTATCTGCTCCTTGTTTTGAAAAACAAAATAGATATGTAACACGAAAAAGTAATAACAAAATAAATAACTATTTTATTCGTTTACTTAGGAAATTGATTTTAAGTTTCAGTGATTTACCATAGAATATATCACGGTTTCGAGGTAGACGCGTAGTTTTTAACCACGAAGACCGTATCACGAAAACTTCCAAATACATTTCCATTGTGACATGTTAGTATTCATAAAGGACTACTTACCATATAACTGTTTACGGTTGTTACCCTTGTTTGGCTATTCTGTTAACCATGCTATTCATTTCCCAGGTGAAAATGATAACTTATAGTTAATAATTTACGTTAAAGCAAATATCTATTATTTGATCATAGATGAACATAAAAGAGGATAATTTAGTTAATAATAATATTTCACTTATGAGAATATTAAAAAAATTCGAAGTTTACAATGACAAAAAGAGCAAATAAGAACAACTGAAAGTCGTTCGCAGTGACGTCAGCGGGCATTCGCTTGAGAATTTATTCTTTGTTTATTGTCGGCGAATTGCGGAAAGTGTACGAATAAAAAATCATTTATTCAAGATGAAAAAGCCGAGTTGC
The DNA here is from genome assembly GCA_012932295.1 of Cyclina sinensis. NCBI lineage: Eukaryota > Metazoa > Mollusca > Bivalvia > Venerida > Veneridae > Cyclina > Cyclina sinensis. The sequence goes on along the minus strand of JAAONU010000014.1, from coordinate 31,511,123 downwards.
TCACTGAACAACATATAACTTAAATTTGACTTTATTTATCGTCGGTACCGGTTGCCCACATGACCGACGCCCCCGGAAGAGATTAGTTATTTGAGGTTGTGGGGGATAGTGCAGATACAGAAAGCATCCCATTCCAGAGACACCACAGTTTTTTTGCATGCTAGTGTACGACACTGATACATGGAACATCGGTTTAACGTCTCGTCCGAGAGACAATTGGAAATGTTAGTGGAAGAGCAGAGGCTCGATCTCGGGATCACTGGGTTACCAGTCCAGCACTGGACCACTGATCCGCTCCTACTTATAATCATTATCCGTTACTACCTTTTTACAAACTTTGCATTCGAAGTCCAATGATGCACTGAAGGCATACTTCACTAAACATGCTGAAAGATATGCTTTAGTATGGAACGCCATAACTACCTCGTATGTGCTATGAATATATCGTAAATGGATGTACAGTTCCTAAAATGCAATGTTCATTTTTTTTCATTATACTTTGGCTATCTGTCATGATACGCTGTGAATATGCCAATATAGGATGCCAACATTTTACACTACTGATGAGCATTTGCATTATGTTATGTTACTTTGCCATTAAACTATGACCATTTCACCTTATAAGATACCAGTATGCCTTTGTCATCATACCTGTTCAATTGGCATAATAGGATGTCGATTTGTCATTTACAGTTAGCTGTCGAGTCACTGGTTAATCAGATCAGTTTTTAATCGAATAGTAACGCAGGTACCGGGTTAGTTAAGTCTCAACACAGTGACCTCCCTTTGCTGCTACTTTGCCATTTGCTACAAATATCGAGAATTTCATTGGTTTTTTCTTCGTAAAACCACGTGCAAAACGATGGATTCTAAAACGCAGTATTTTGAATACAAAGGGTAAGATATAGCATCGTATAATAAACGGTTAATGTATAAAGTTCAAGTCATATAGAATACTGACAATTTTACAGGGTATAATGCTTAATATAGATGCAAATGAACTTTACCACATCGAAATAATAATGAAGCACCGTGTAATGACAAATAATCATCATACAAAGAAAGTCAACTTCTTTGACGATAATTTAGTATGATGAAAAAGTTAATGCACGAAGTATACCATAAATTATCTAAGCTAATGACCAGTTTGCAACTCTAAATGAACAAAACATAATCGCGGTCATATTTTTTTTCCAAATATGTAACGTAAGTGAATGTAACATTATTACATAGTAATTAAATATATGTATTGTCGCGATATTTGTTATTACATGGGTCTTTGACCCTCTGATTATTATGGAAATAAACTTCATAAACTTAAAATAATAACGAGTGAACTTAACGGATTTTGTGAGTTTCATAAAATAATAAAAAATCAACGGTATACATTGCCGGTACATAGTATGTTTTTATCTGTAAGCATAGTAATATTGCAGACAAACATATTAGAATAGTAAGTAAGCCGGGTATGATGGTACATATGGACCTTGACATGGCATAATAACATTATAAAAAAAGCTTCTCAGCTTCGTATAACTGTTAAGAGCCAAAGTATAGTAATTAAAGTGCATACTTTAATGAGTTATAAATAGCGTATAATAATGATAGACCGCCAAAAATTAAGTAATGATCCGAGGATCATAATATGCTACGCAAGCCTCGTATAAAGGCAAACTGGCATCATATAATGGAACATTAACTTATAATGATACACAAGAAGCATTTAACAACGAACTAGCATCATAACATAACAAATGGCATCATAACATAACAAAAACAAGCATAATAAAATGACGCATGAGCATCGTGGCAAACATTCATCCTATAATGAAAATTGAACACCACATATTACTTTATGAACATTTTATTATGTTAATTCAATTACTATATGTTCACAGAACATAAATATTCTCCTCATTTTAATGCAGTTATGACATTCCATACTTTTTTTGCACAAATGATGTTTGGTTTTTGTTGTTGTTGTTGACGTTTTAAAGATACTCGGGGGAAAAAGATTGAAGGAAAACCGCTGAAAATTTATGACTATTACAAAAAATATGTCTCATTGTAAGTTACTGAAAATTGCAAAAAATAATTGACACTTTTTTACTTTGATATAGATAGCGAGTCTGGAGCAAAGGTAAACTGTCCTTGGCACTTTCTGGGGCGGTACGGATACACGCACACTTCCTCAGTCGGGACCACGACATGTGACCAGGCAACATCTGACATTAACATGTGCACAGAAACACAACACATGACTTTTGATTACACCGAGTGTTCAGCAAAAGTGGCATATTCAGGTTAGATATAACCTTAAGAGTTACTTTCCATTTCAGTAACGTAAGAGATGAAACTGTTTCGTTCAGTCTTACATCATTGTTCTGTAATTTAGTATTGCTGATTTGGCATGAACTATGAAAACTTCAATTACATTTGTACTTTGTATAATCTTCATTCAGACTCTGACACAGTGTGGTGTGTGGACAACATAGCAGTAGGGGGTTTGAACTATGTGATGTTATTCAACGGTAACGACGCTGACGCAATGATCAACAACCAGGATATTTACAGATTTACTTGCATGGTAAATGCTCAATAGTAAAATGTACTTTATTACATGTTTGTGTAACATATTAAAGATAGTGTCGAACATGAAAAGACGATGGTAGATTTTATAAAACAAAAAGAGTTAACTAACTCATTGAGTTCAGTACACTCGTAAAACCTTACGACGTCTGATTTCATGTTTCAAAGGACGTAAATACTATGGGTGAAGATGCCCGTCTTTTCTGGCACTGCAAGACGCCATTTAATAGTCACGTTTCGTAGAACCAATAATTCAGTGCAACATCTTATATTTCCCCCTTTTAACTTCTTCTTTTACGTGTGTTAAATATGTTTTATTCAGGCTGTTTCAGAAAATGCAACCTCTGCTTCCGTGGCCCCCAAATATTGCCAGAGCGCTCAGACCCCATATGAGGTACCTACAACTGCTGCCGGATTAGAGACAGGGGCCTTACTTACATTTTCTACAGCTAAAGGTATTTTTGTCACCCTATAACGATATTCTTTCTTCAGACATTTTAAAAATATCGAAAATGAGAAAGTGGATGAAGTTATGCAAAAGTAATTTTGTCGGAGGAATTACTGCTTTACTGTGTAATCGAAGATAGAGAAGTATTTGTATTTGTTTTTACTTAAATTTTGATACACGCATTTTAAGTTATGAAACATCGCCCGCGAGTCACCTGTCATGATTGAGACAATTTTAAAAATCAAATATGCATGTTCACTTTTTAATGTGATTTTATGTATATTTTAAATAGCTTCTTTTGTATATAACTCTCTTTAAAGTCTTACAATTGACCTAACCGATATATTTACTAAGGCATTGCAATTGCAAGTTGTTAATTTTTGAAGAGAATAGGACATCTATAATTTTTTAATAAGATCTTTTATTTTTTCCAGAGACCTGTTGTAAGTATATTTGTCTTTTTTACAACTAAGAAAATCAATATCTATCAGGCTGATAAATAATATTCATGCTATACTGGCAAACAAATTTTCATTTCTTTATTCACGTATTCAGCATGGTCTGGACAAATTTAAAGGGTTTTTATTTCATGATTGAGTGATTCATGTCAGTTAAAAATCAACGCAATTCGTAAATGCAAGATCAAGTGAAGCATACTCTTGCTTTTGTTGTTTTGTTAGCTATATGAAACAATTAACCTGTCATTTTTTAAGTTTCGTTCGCATTTTTTACTAATTGAGTACAGGTGCGCGTGACGTCAGATACGCACTTCGGGGCAAATAATTCTGATAATTGATTTGACAAAAATGGAGGGAAGTGACCCTATTTGACTACTTGCATATGATTTTTTTATTACAATAACGGCTCGGGTGCTATAAAATCTTGGCAGGTAATAAATCCACATATATCACTCAAAAACCCAAATAACATATACTATTTTCAAAGGATAAAGAAACGCAAGGTTGAATTATTTGCAATATCTTGCGAACGCGTTGTTCAAAATCAATGAAAATCGGTCAAGCAACTTTCTAGGTTACAGTGCACGTGGCCCTGTTTCGAATGTCGCATAATAACGGGATTGCGTAACGATGTCTCCCGTGGAAAGCATGAAACGGGAAAAACTCGTGCACAGCAGTGTTGTGACATCGAGTTACACAGCTCGTCATACCACTAGGTAGTCTTCATAGAGACACATCACTTTCCGATATTTTGATTATTTTTTACAGCATTAAACAATGGCACGGCTGACGGAAGTTCAGAGGGGCCGTTGAGATGATTATCCAAGGTCAAAGACAAATACAGGTTGCCAGACATTTGCACAATAGAACGTCTTGTTAGACAAGGCGGGTCACTGGCAGACCTAGGTCTGGGTGTCCGCGCGTGACGTCACAATGTTAGGACAGGTTTATTCGTTTCGCACATTGTCGTTTGGTTTAGGTGGCGGCACAAGCCCCCAGAATATTTCCATTGAGGCAGGGGAGGCGGGTCTTGTTTTACTGATGAGTACCGGTTCACGCTGTTTCGAGCAGACGGTCGACGTCGTGTTTATCGACGTCGTGGAGAACGTTTTCCCGACTTCTGCGTTGTCGAGAAGGGTAGGTTTGGTTGGATCTGTTATGATGTGGGGAGGAATCTCACATGGAGTTAAGTCACCACTGATTGTGGCAGCGGGTAATTTAACTACCGCTAGGTATAGAGATGAGATCCTCCGACCACATGTTGTCCCATTATTGCAGCAAAACAACCTCACATTCCAGAAGGATAATGCTCGGCCCCATGTAGCGAGGATCTGTCGCGACTTTCTCATTAACAACAATCTCCACCCACTGGATTGGCCACCGCACAGCCCCGACCTATCCCCTATTAAACATGTATGGGACCAAATTGATAGACAGGTTTGACGACGCCAGTCTCCCCTTGTTACTCTGGCCCATTTGAGAGCAGTCCTCTTGGAACAGTGGCCCAACATCCCAATGAGGAGGATAAAGTCACTCATGAACTCAATGCATAGGCGAAGCAGGGCTGTGGAGAGAGCGAATGGGGACATACCCGGTAATGACTAGCCAGTTCCCACAATCAGCCCATTACCCTTGAGTATATTATTTATAATAAACTGACGAGATAAAGAAATGCCTCATAATACTTCAATTTACCAAATTTTGCTAACCGTAATAGAATGTAATGAAACAGCTATTTAATTTGGAAGGAACAATCATTTTAAACAATTTTTAATCCATTTCACCAAATTTGAAACCTTATTATAATTTACAGACATGCTGTTAAGTGAGGGGTCAGCAACACTTTGTGGAAAAATTAAATACCACGTGTGGCCGCCTCTGCTGGCGACCACAGCACGAAGGCGCCTTCTCATCGACCCACACCACTTGCGGAGAAGGTACCGTGGGACTCTGGCCCACTCCTGGTGCAGTGCTGCCGTAAGCTGTTGTATGTTTGCCGGCGGCGGATGACAGTGGCGCAACCGCCGCCCAAGGTAGTCCCATGCGTGTTCGATCGGGTTGCAGTCCGGCGAACATGCCGTCCAATGCAGGACGTTGACGTTGTTTGTGCCCAGAAAGTCCATAGCGATGCGTGCAACGTGCGGGCGGGCGTTGTCATGCTGAAAGACCAGGTGTTGGCGTTGCCGAAACATATGGGCAACAGTCGGGCTCAAAACCTGGTCTATGTACCGCCTGGCAGTAAAGTTACCTTGACAGAAAACAAGGTCAGTCTTAAACGTGTGGTTTATGGCCGCCCAAACCATTACCCCACCACCACCGTAAAGGTTGTGCTCAACAATACAATTGTTAGCATAACGTTTATGACGTCGCCTATACACTTGCATGCGTCCATCGTCGTTCCATAGGTTAAACGGGATTCATCACTTAATACTACGGTATTCCAAAGCTGGACACGGTGGTTACGCGCCCAGACAAGACGGGTTAAGCGATGTCGCCGTGTCAGCACCATACCACGGTAGGGTCTGCAGCATAAAATACCCCGCTCCCTCAAACGATTTCTAACCGTAAATTGACTAATAGGGTGTCCAGCATTGCCTATCACTACACGAGCTGTTGCTTCAGCTGTTACAAACCTATCACGGAGGTGACGTTGACGTATGAAGTTATCTTGCCGTACAGACGTTACACGCGGTCTACCTGAACGAGGTCTGTCGGCAGAAGTTTCCGTGTCTCTAACGCGTCAAACAAGACGAACTATAGTCGAGCGGGAGACGTTAAAACGTCTAACTACTTGTTCTTCTGTTCGACCACATTCCAGCATTGCTGAAACTTGAGCCCTCTCTTCTGGATTTAGCCTTGGCATTGTCACTGAGTGTAATAATCAAAAATATCAAATAATGTGGTTGTCTATTGACTTACACATGTACGAGTGTCAAATTCACTCGAAAAAAAACAACGCGAGCGTCTCGGATGGACACGCAAGCAAAATCATCGGCATGCACATGAATTAGCAAACGAGTGGACGATACCCGCACGAGATGTTTTGGGTAGATATAACGTTCATAGTACATGTACATTTTGGACAATAAACTGAAAATTTACATAAAGAAACAAAACTAACGTCATTTTCCGACGAGGCGTTTCTTTATCTCGTCAGTATACAAGGGGTTGACTTTGTTGTGACTTATGTTATTATATTTCAGAAAGCGAAAAAAGGTTGAAAGTGACAGTGCTTCATTTGATAGATAAACCATTATGCTTCATTGTGCGTACTGGTTTTTAATGTTTTCGGCGTAATTAAAGAAAATACGGAGACAAATCAAGTAACTTCCCTTGTACATGTATATATATTAAAGTTGTTTATACCTTTTTGAGCAAGTGAGGAAATAGTCATTCACTAGCGGAGAAATTTGGTTAGTAAACTGGTTGGATACCCAGGAACATTTGTTAGTTGGACTGACCACCGGGATATGACCTCAGCTGTTGAAACTGGCGTTAGAGTCCCAATAAACCAGTCTACCTTTTTGTCAATGAGCCAAATCCCTGTTGTTAAATGTTGAGAAGATATGCTTATTTTAAAACCAGTTATGGGCCTAAAAATGGATTATTTATCAACTGCCAAGGTAAAATTTTAACCAGTTCTATCGACACCAAAGCTTATTTTACTTACAAAGATCGAATAATAATAACCACATTATATATCTTTAACTTACATTTTGTAAACGTTTTAAAATTAACGTTAGCTTTTATCGTGTTTCTTGCACTTGTAGTTTATTGTTATTTTTGTATTTAAAAACGAATGCATTAAATTGCGTAAGGTTATTAGCAGGGTAATTCTGTATCACTGCCTCTTACTGGAGCGATAAATCTACTACCGTAATAGCCTAATTAATTTTGCATTGGCGGCTTTCCCCATTTTTTTACACATATTTTTATTATTGCCAAACCGTAACTGGTAAAAAAGACATCGCCTATCAAAAACTTTCACGATGTCTCTTCGCCAAGTCTGATTAGTTTGACTACTACCGGAAATGCATAACTGACGTCACAACCTCAGTCACCCCAGTCTAGCGAGATTAGAAATCGCAATAATGGCTGCGCTCTGGTTTCTTCTATTGCGCATTTCCTATTTCTTTCTTGAACGGTTGATTTTAACGTAAAATTTGTCACAATGCTACTACTTGAGGGATGTATAATGAATAGAAACTGCTTACATACTTTCCATTTCTATCCCTTTAACAACAACTTGTAACATTATTGCGATGTGATGGCTTTCTCTCAAGTGAGGCCTTTATTCTTTGACTACATTTTGTGCCGTTGAATAACCCTGATGTTTTAAGTTTGTACTTTCTTTCTCATTTTTAGAAACCTAAATATGCTTTGTTGAACCGAAATTTTCACACAAACGAATTCGTCACACGTGTGAAAAATTCGTACGAATTCCTCACATACGTGTGAAAATTTCGTACGAAAATTTCACATATTTGTGAAAATTTCGTATGGAACCTTAGACCCCCCTAAAACAGATACGAAATTTTCACATGACAAAAAAAGTAGAAAAATGATTTGACAAAATATTGTCCAACGGAAAATTCACATATTTTTTTTGAACAAAGGTACGTATATCAGAGGATCCATCAAACACACGCACGCACCCGCCCAATGAAAATCACTAGGACCTTTTTGCGTATCAGGAGAATTTCTTCAGGATGTTTTGATTCAGTAATGAATCTGAGTTATTCCTCTTATAGCCCAAACAATGAAGATACGATAGCGTCATGACGAGTGCCTTGTTATCGGAGGAACGCGAGGTCGAGTTTGGTCATGCAGGTCGTTGTTCTTTCTTTCCTGGCCCCGCCTTAAGACAGTCGTCACAATTCCCGCCAAACTTTAAAGGTACCGAAGGACTTTGAAGGTATACACAACACACTCAGAAATCTTTGATTTCAAAAATCGGCAATGTACAAAGACTTGCTTGAAAAAAGAGCCGGTAAGATCATCAAACGGCTGAAATAATGTCAACCTTTGCATTAGGCTACAACCTGATTTTCATCCAATAAAATCACTGGAAAGTAGTCAAAATTGGTGTACTTATTCATTAAGATTTGTTTACTTATTAGTTTTGGCGGGAATTGGAAGCTTTGCCCACTATATATTCAAAGTAATTTAGAACATATTAAGTGAAACTAATTAATTTTAAGGAGAGGCTCGCTCGATTCACAAGCTCTGCACCCATTATCAATAACATTACACTAATCACATAATTTGCAGGAAATATAATAATGATATATGAATATCATAAAAGTTTTGAAATACTCATAACTTCGTTTGAGAATGTCGTGTGTAATATCACAATGATGCGATATCGAGTTGTCGCGTGACATTCCCCGTCACCACTTCAGGGTAGTTATTTATTCTGGTCCTCCTTGGACCATGAGCCTGGCTCTGTTTGCTAGATGCGTTACATCCCTTTAATTTGACATTTTGTCTGTGGTTATTTACATCGACATGTTGTGGTTTTATCCCACTGCAGGGCCGCCTCCGTGTATACACAGCGTCATAAATTTAATGGCCCGAAACGCTGCCGGAGGTATTTATTTGAAAATGTCGATGTTTGAAGGTCATCCTTACAAATTGATGTGTCCGGTCTGTCAAATGGTGTCAGACTGATCGACTGCGGTTTAGTTCCATAATATTGAAATACAACCACTTAATAAATTCTAAAACGACATCTCTCCGTAAATACCATATATGCGACTAGCGACAGCGGAAGTGCGATAAGACATCGCAACATGGCGATACAGCGCATGACAATCCGATACGAAATTCGGAAAATGTCGCAATGTCGTATCGCATTCCCATGCGTCGCCCAGCGCACGACATGTAATAACGCGATACGATATTGCTTAATTGCAATGCAACATCGTCACTTTACGATACAACACGCAACATTGCGATTCGTCGCGTGACGTTTGCTTGACGAAAATTAAGATTACGTCAAGACAACATTCTTACAAGTTCTCATTTTACAAAATTATATTGCATCTACCTATGATTGAACTAGGAAAATATCTATACTGACTTCCTATATAATGCAATACGACTTATAGGTCCTTTATTGTTGCATCTTGTTTAAATTATGCTTTCCCGAGCAAAGGAGCGATTCCATGCATCAAAAATGCACGATACCGAGGAGCTAGAGATATTATCAAATGCTGAGAAATCATGTAAATCCATAAGAGCTAACAGTAATAATTATAGTTTTCAGGATTTAACTTCATAACATAGTCATGTGTGCAAGACGTAGGAATGTGTCACATAATTATGTGAAAAATTCGTTGATACCTAGTGGTGGTTAGAAAATAGGCCTCGAAATTTTCACAGCACATTTTTGGCCATTTTCGTACGAAATTTTCACACGTATGTGGAGAACTCGTACGAATTTTTCACACGTGTGACGAATTCGTTTGTGTGAAAATTTCGGTTCAACAATGCTTCGGATTTTATGGTTGATAAGCTGAGATTTTCTATTGAAGTAATTTGCACAAATAACCGTTGGCTTTTCTGTGTCTCGGAGTATTTTCTCGTCGGCTCAGCCTGTTGTATCATAATATTGGAGTTATATAAACTAACATTTGCAGCTTAAAATTTACAGTAACATGTCCGAATCTGTCAGATCCTCTATACGGCGATGTGACAGTCTCGACAACTGGGTCGGTTACCTCAGCATTATATACATGTGCTGAAAACTACACCTTGTGGGGAATTCCGAGCCGAATGTGCCAGGCTGATAACACGTGGACAGGCGCTATGCCATCATGCAGTAAGTGGATTGGTGTCTTTCTTTGTGAGAAAACATACTAAGTATTTAAAAACATTCCGCATGAACTACTAACATGTTTGCTGATACAAACCTTATACACCAATGTCTGTCTTTTTTCGAAACAAAAAAACTATGCAATGAAAAGTTATCAATAATAAGATTTAAAATTTTCCATTTTGGGAACAAACGGCCTTGTAAAGAGATGGTTTCTCATTGTAATGTTTGGTCCAATAAAACAGTCTTTGCTGACTAGAAGGAAGTTAGCAGTAGCAATTAGCAGTAGCAGTTGGTAGTAGAAATTAAATCAAACAAGAAGTTGGTATTAGCAGTACGAGCAGAAGCAGTAGGAAAAACATGAAGTTGGCAGTAGCAGTAAGAGCAGTAGCAGTAGCAAAAACGTGAAGTTGGCTGTAGCAATAGATAAAACGTGAAGTTGGCACCTATTGCTACTGCCAACTTAACGTTTTTCCTACTGGTACTGCTTTTACTGCTACTGCCAACTTCCCCTTTTATCTATTGTTACTGCCAGCTTCACGTTTTTCCTACTGCTACTGTTCTTACTGCTTCTTCTAACCACGTTTTTCCTACTGCTACTGCTCTTACTGCTACTGCCAACTTCACGTTTTTCCTACTGCTACTCTCTTACTACTTCTGTCAACTTCACGTTATTCCTACTGCTACTGCTCTTACTGCTACTGCCAACTTCACGTTTTTCCTACTGCTACTCTCTTACTACTTCTGTCAACTTCACGTTATTTCTACTGCTACTGCTCTTACTGCTACTGCCAACTTCACGTTTTTCCTACTGCTACTGTTCTTACTGCTTCTGCCAACTTTACGTTTTTCCTACTGCTACTGCTTTTACTGCTACTGCTCTTACTGCTACTGCTTTTACTGCTACTGCTCTTACTGCTACTGCTTTTACTGCTACTGTTCTTACTGCTTTTGCCAATTTACGTTTTTCCTACTGCTACTGCTTTTACTGCTACTGTTCTTACTGCTTCTGCCAACTTTACGTTTTTCCTACTGCTACTGCTCTTACTGCTACTGCTTTAACTGCTACTGCTCTTACTGCTACTGCTCTTACTGCTACTGCTTTTACTGCTACTGTTCTTACTGCTACTGCTTTACTGGTACTGCTCTTACTGCTTCTGCCAACTTCAAGTTTTTCCTACTGCTACTGCTCTTACTCCTACTGCCAACTTCACGTTTTTCCTACTGCTACTGCTCTTACTGCTACTGCCAACTTCACGTTTTCCTACTGTTACTGCTTTTACTGCTACTGCTTTTACTGCTACTGCTTTTACTGCTACTGCTCTTACTCCTACTGCCAACTTTACGTTTTTCCTACTGCTACTGCTCTTACTCCTACTGCCAACTTCACGTTTTTCCTACTGCTACTGCTCTTACTGCTTCTGCCAACTTCACGTTTTTCCTACTGCTACTGCTCTTACTGCTACTGTCAACTTCACGTTATTCCTACTGCTACTGCTCTTACTGCTTCTGCCAACTTCACGTTTTTCCTACTGCTACTGTTCTTACTGCTTCTGCCAACTTTACGTTTTTCCTACTGCTACTGCTTTTACTGCTACTGCTCTTACTGCTACTGCTTTTACTGCTACTGCTCTTACTGCTACTGCTTTTACTGCTACTGTTCTTACTGCTTGCTTTTACTGCTACTGCTCTTACTGCTACTGCTCTTACTGCTACTGCTTTTACTGCTACTGTTCTTACTGCTACTGCTTTACTGGTACTGCTCTTACTGCTTCTGCCAACTTCACGTTTTTCCTACTGCTACTGCTCTTACTCCTACTGCCAACTTCACGTTTTTCCTACTGCTACTGCTCTTACTGCTACTGCCAACTTCACGTTTTCCTACTGTTACTGCTTTTACTGCTACTGCTTTTACTGCTACTGCTTTTACTGCTACTGCTCTTACTCCTACTGCCAACTTTACGTTTATCCTACTGCTACTGCTCTTACTCCTACTGCCAACTTCACGTTTTTCCTACTGCTACTGCTCTTACTGCTTCTGCCAACTTCACGTTTTTCCTACTGCTACTGCTCTTACTGCTACTGTCAACTTTACGTTTTTCCTACTGCTACTGCTCTTACTGCTACTGCCAACTTCACGTTTTTCCTACTGCTACTGCTCTTACTGCTTCTGCCAACTTCACGTTTTCCTACTGTTACTGCTTTTACTGCTACTGCTTTTACTGCTACTGCTTTTACTGCTTCTGCCAACTTCACGTTTTTCCTACTGCTACTGCTCTTACTGCTTCTGCTCACTTCACGTTTTTCCTACTGCTACTGCTCTTACTGCTACTGTCAACTTTACGTTTTTCCTACTGTTACTGCTTTTACTGTTACTGCTTTTACTGCTACTGCTTTTACTGCTACTGCTCTTACTGCTTCTGCCAACTTCACGTTTTTCCTACTGCTACTGCTCTTACTTCTTCTGCCAACTTCACGTTTTTCCTACTGCTACTGCTCTTACTGCTACTGTCAACTTTACGTTTTTCCTACTGCTACTGCTCTTACTCCTACTGCCAACTTCACGTTTTTCCTACTGCTACTGCTCTTACTGCTACTGCCAACTTCACGTTTTTCCTACTGTTACTGCTTTTACTGCTACTGCCAACTTCACGTTTTTCCTACTGCTACTGCTCTTACTCCTACTGCCAACTTCATGTTTTTCCTACTGCTACTGCTCTTTCTCCTACTGCCAACTTCATGTTTTTCCTACTGCTACTGCTTTTACTGCTACTGCCAACTTCACGTTTTTCCTACTGCTACTGCTTTTACTGCTACTGCCAACTTCACGTTTTTCCTACTGCTACTGCTTTTACTGCTATTGCCAACTTCACGTTTTTCCTACTGCTACTGCTTTTACTGCTACTGCCAACTTCATGTTTTTCCTACTGCTACTGCTTTTACTGCTACTGCCAACTTCATGTTTTTCCTACTGCTACTGCTTTTACTGCTACTGATCTTACTGCTACTGCCAACTTCACGTTTTTCCTACTGCTACTGCTTTTACTGCTACTGCCAACTTCACGTTTTTCCTACTACTACTGCTTTTACTGCTACTGACGTTTTTCCCACTGCTGTGTACTGTTATTGCTCAGTTTCTATACATTCTTTGCTGCGTTCAAAATAAACACTGTAGGAATTATCATATGGACCACTTCTATAATAGATTTATATCCTGTCGTTAAAGTAAGTTTTGAGTGTAGCATAAACGTGACTATTTACATGTATACAGGTATGTTATTAGAAAAACTTATGTATTATATAATGCACATACAGGTTGTGGCTACCCTGACACACCAAGTAATGGCAAAGTGGAGGTTAATTCGGACGGTTCTATAGCAACATACACGTGTAACGTTGGTTACTCATTGAATGGGTCGAGTTCCCGGAACTGCCAGACATCAAGTGCTACTTGGGAAGGCACTGATCCAAGCTGCAGTAAGACATATATCTTTTTAAAAAATAGGCAAAAAGGCTGGTTAATAAATTTTATTTGAAATCCAAACTTTTCTTATGTTTCTAAAATGAAAGAAGCTTGTATCAAATAATATACCGAACGTTTGTCAAATAATTCTTAAATGTGTAATCCGATTGAATAATAAGAACAGTTTTTCATCTTAATATAGATTTTCAACATGCCATTCATTCAACGTTTTATAATGACATAGAAAATCTTTCGTTCGTTTAATTTATGTAATTCTATTTAAATATCTTTTCAGCCCAGTGTGAGGCATTGTTAACTGTTACCGGGCAAACATATTCACTGTCAACCAACGGTACATCGTCATCGGTGAGTTTTGAGTGTGCCTCTGGTTACACTCTTAATGGGTCATCGTCAATTCACTGTTCGGCTGTTGGAGAGTGGAACGACCAACAACCAAACTGTGGTAAGATAAGTTACTAAACTTATACGAAATAATAGCTACTACCCCCACTATCTTATAACTATGCTTCACAGACAGTGCCAATGCTTTACCTTGTGTACGTACATTTAATGCATCTATCCAGCTTAATAAGTTGTGGTCACAGTTTGTATTCTCCGCAATGTTTAAGTGAACATAATTGTGTAGTTAGTTTAGACATTTTTAAGAGTGATAGATACATTTTAGAACCTGTTATATGCTGTTTCAGTTGCCTGCGGCACACTGACCAACCCGGCCAGTGGAAGTGTAACCTTGACCTCTAACGGCTTTATCACCACAGCAACGTACACGTGTGCCAGCGATTATACTTTGCAAGGGGACACAACACGGGTCTGCCAGTTAGACGGAAACTGGGATGGCTCACAACCCACGTGCTGTAAGAATCATTCGTCGGAATGTGTTTCTGAATTTTTTACGCATTATGGCTTTTCATAAAAGTGACAAAGTTATGTCATATTTTTTACCATATTTCATTATTTATTAGAATTAAAGCTGGCATAAGATGACATCATACTAGTTTAAAGTTAAGTGTACAAATATAAGATCTCGAAAGTTTGTGTAAAGAGAAGTCTTTGGGTGTTGTTCTTTTAACTGAGTAGTACACTCGCCTCTAGCTGGTCTCTGTATAGTCTAGCTAAGTCTCACTCCTTGATGAAACCTTAAGATTGAAGTCTCTGCTTAACCCTTCTGGTACCAGATGCATACGTTTAATGATTTCTGCCGAGACAAGATGAATTTATATAAGTTGCAAATACTGGACAACCTATGTTCATATTTCAAGAAAGAAAGAAAAAAAACCAATAGTGATCAAACTAGTGTTCAAGTTATTGTATGTACCAAATGGTTCTTGTATTTAGTCTGTAATCAGCCAAGTAGTCCTTCAAACGGCGCCGTGGTAGCCAACGGGACCCTTGCCTCATACACGTGTAATATTGGCTTCACGCTAAGTGGAGATGCTACAAGAACATGTCTGGCAGATGGCACTGGTTGGAGCAACAGTGATCCACAGTGTAGTAAGTAGTATAGTATAACCTTGTCGGAACGACACATGACAGAAGAAACAGTTTTTCTTGAAGACAAATATAGCAGTAAAGAATAGTTCCAAGATAAAATGACTTCCGTATCTAGACATGTTATCATGTTATTGTTTGGAAGGAAATATAGAACTATACATATTAGTAGTACCTTTAAGGAGCTTCGCAAATTAAAAAAGATTTCTAAATTACAGCCGTTTATTTACTTATGAAAGATATCACACACCAGTTTGTTTTTCATTTTCTTTCAGTTCAGTGCTCTACGTTGTCATCTGTGATAGGGGGTTCTTACTCTTTGACAACCACAGGGACAACAACTTCTGCCAAATATACATGTCGAGTTGGATATAGTTTGGATGGCGTTACCACAATAACGTGCCGGTCAGATGGTTTATGGAGTAGTTCATTTCCAACGTGTGGTAGGGGATACATCCCTCATTTGATTGTCTGTGATAACTAAATACGGACTGCTGCCAACCAATGATATAGCAAAAACTTTTCTCTGTGGTAGTGTTTGACCTTTTTTTATAGATAATTGCGTTTCGGAAGGACATAAGTTGTGAATATTACCTTATGATGGCTTAACCAGGCCTATGTATCTAAAATATAATTGTCTTTTAGAAAACTTCTGGAAAGATGCATGCTTTAATTTCATTACAAGTATATTTCATAAATATATTTGCCTAGATATATATTATCTTTGTCACTCGACGTTAATTGCAACACTAAAAATAATGAAAATAATGTTTTTATAGTTTTATGCCCAACTCTGACTGAGCCTACGAGCGGAACCCTGACACTGACAACATCCGGTACAAAGACTTCTGCTACATATGCATGCGCTTCTGGTTATGACCTTAACGGAAATACAATCAGGCTGTGTAACTCAGACGGAACCTGGAGCCTTATGGAACCAACGTGTAGTATGTATTTTTTTCACTCTTGATTTTTAGACAGGTATGACTTAATGAGGTTTAATATTTGCCCTGCTTATGATGATTTCATTATTAGTTTCCGTTTACTAAGGACAAACACATTTTATGGAAATAATGTCTCATTTCCCATTAAGATTTATGAAAGCTACAAAACAAACTCCAGGATGAACATTCATTTGCTTCAAACTTTGCCATAACACTGTTGAATGATTTTCTTACTAGCTTGTCAGTCACCGATTGCTCCTCTGAACGGGTTGGTAATGGATGATGGGGCTATAGCGACTTATACCTGTGACCATGGATACTCTTTGTCTGGTTTAGCAACAAGAATATGTGCCACAGATGGAACAGGCTGGGGCGGGGCAAATCCTACATGCAGTGAGTAACATTTGTATCGCCTCTTTCTTATTAAAGTTTCTTTTATCATGCCTCCTTCGTTCGTATGTAAAAAGTACTAAACTCAACGCCCTTAAAAGTACATAAGATGCGTTAGTCTCCACAATAACCGATTAACGATCATTTTTGACAAGGTCTTGATAACACATATCTGTAACAAAGTAGCATATGAAATAATGTAACAAAAGCAATATTAAATGTTAAATGTTGAAATATTTTGAATTTGGTGCAAAGTAACTCCTAGCTTCCTAGTATATAAACTGACAAAGATGCCAGCTCTTATAAATTTGTAACTACATCTTTTTTTCCAAAATCTATTCTCTTTTCTGTCAGGTACATGTGCAACGCTGTCCACTCCGACAGGCGGTGTCGTGGTAATGAGTACCAACGGTATAAATACCCAAGCCTCGTTCTCGTGTAATAATGGCTACACATTAAATGGGGTGACTCCAATCACGTGCAGAAGCGATGGGACCTGGGATTTCACAGCTCCGACATGTGGTCAGTTGTACTCAACATTTCCGTAATAATAATGATGATAACAATAATAATATAATATTTTGTTATTTAAGCATTGAAATGCTTAGCATAAACAAGCATTATGACTCGAAGTCATGGCTCCTGAAAGATTTTGATCAAACAATTAAGAAGCAATAATACGGGATTCCAACAAAATTTGTAAAAATTTGCTTTGTACGCGTTAGTAATATAAATGAAGGGAGTTCTTGTTCTAAGAATAAGATTGTTCTGTAAAAATAATATTTCGGAATAATTTAGCACAAACTACCATCACGAGTAGTTCTTGTCATTGTCGAAACATTTAAGGTCAAGGTCACTTGTTCCACTTCAGCAAGTGGAACAAAAGGCTTTCCTATGCAGACCATATGTTTGTCGTTATAACAACATTTTAAAATAATTTGGTAAATTTAAGCTCAGGACGCGTGAAAATAAAATATTTTGCTGTTGAAATGGCCATTGGAGGATGGTGGTTATAGCATTAGCACTCCACGATGACTTTGCCACCATGCGGAACGCTTTCTTATATCTGAAATGGTTTTAGGTTTTTCTGCCTTGCTTCGAATTAAATGTACAGATGACAACAACTCATGTTTCGGTACCTCAGCCAAATTGTTGTGGTTTCTTTTCTCTTTTTTGATAGGTATTTTTCATTGTTTTGTGCAGATGTATTATCGAAGTGATAAAATTAGAGTTAGGTAAAAAATAGATATGTTGTTTCAGAATTAATAAGACAACAAACTAGTAAGTGATGTGTAAAGTAAAGGTGTGTTAATTATTACTATATCTTTTTTTAGAAAAATGCTCAGACCTGGCTGATCCTGACAGTGGAAGTGTTACTATAACAACAACTGGTTCCGTTACAACGGCGACGTTCTCATGTATGTCGGGGTACTATCTAAATGGGGCTTTCACCCTTACCTGTGGTTCGGATGGCTTATGGAGTAGCAATGCGCCGACTTGCAGTAAGCAGAACATTATTTGAATGAATTTAACCTAGACAATCGTTTACGTTTTTTTAATCAGAATTCAAATTGACTTTCCTTTTCTTTGGTGGGTTTGGCAAAATTTAATCGAAATTAACGTTCCCATAAGTAAAAAAAAACAACATTTATACAGGTTCACAGTTTAAAGAGTCTTTATTGTCTTTGCAGAATGTAACTTTCCTGCAGAGCTCAGTAATGGTGGCGTTTCCGTTTCCGGCACCGGTACAGTAGCCACATACTCCTGTAACATTGGGTTCTCCTTAAACGGTTTGTCGTCACGCACCTGTCAGACAGACGGCACAGGTTGGCAAAGCTCGGACCCTTCATGCAGTAAGTGGTTAATTAATCCATATTTTGAACTTTCGAGTTTGATGTTTACTTGAGATTTTTGCCGTACATTATGCACTGTCCTATACAGGCGCGTAGCTGCCTATACGCGAGTACGCAGCTGAATCCACATTATTTTGACAAAAAAAAATTTTTTTAGTAAAAAAAATGTGGTTTGAAATTCAGCCGCGTTCGCCACTCAAGAAAGCTCTCCGGAGGCCCCAAAACGCACCAAATTGCACCATTTATTTCAAAATTTTCAGGGGGGGCATGCCCCCTGACCCCCTAGATTATTTTGAATCCACATTCTTTATAGGCTAGCTACGCGCCTGCTATAGTACACAACATTTGAACTTGAATAGAATTACCGTCGCTAAACATTTAATCATCTTTCATATTCTCGTTACAGCTGTTTGTCAAACTATAACAAACCCGACATCAGGCTCATTCAGTTTAAGTTCAAACGGGACTCACACCTCAGTCATGTACGTGTGCGACGTTGGTACAACATTGAGAGGTGACGCCCAGCAAGTCTGCAAGGCAGACGGAACTTGGGAGTCTGCGGAGCCAGCATGTGGTGAGTACACAAATGTTGCAAGAATGTAAACTGGATTGTAAAATTTGCATTAAAATTTCGTAAAACGTGCGTTGTATCATACATTTTTAGCATAGAAGTTTTGAAGAATTAACATATATGTGACAGTTACACTTCTAACGGGTATTCCCATTGTTCAAACAGCTTTATACAACCCAAATATCTACAAATGTGCTGAAAACATCAACAGTTTCACTAACTTGATGATACATCAACTAAATGCAAATTAGATACAGTCACGTGGGTAGTCACATGGGTAGTCACGTGGGTAGTCAGCGTAGGCAGATCTAAATTCACAAAAACATAACGAATGCCCTGTCTGTTATAAATCTAGATGCTCGAAAGGAGAAAAGTGGTAGAACATAAGTAAACTATTTTATCTTTTCAAATGAAACTGGATCTTTAAGCCTATTGGTTTAGCCAACATCCCATATGACATCAAATGTTTCTCCATACCTTTATATCAGTGATTTCGAAATAAGGTTTATCATAGTTTATTATGAGTTCAGTTGTCATTCAAGTTCTCTGTCTTCATAACTTTTCTATTTGACTGGCCAATGTCAGATAAGAACAGTTGCTACTTTTACTAACTACACTCATAAGAATTGTTCCTTTGTAACATTGGCAGCACCTAAGCAACACCATAATTATGTATTGTTTGTTCATGTTGTTGCTTTTATAAATCTCTAAATGTTTTTAGTCGGTTGCCCTACGCCTTCCCCTCCAGGGAGTGGTTCAGTAAGCCTGTCAAGTAGTTCCTTCTCGACTACAGCAACCTACTCCTGTGTGACGGGATACACCCTCAACTCAACAGCTGTACTCACTTGTACGACCGCAGGAACCTGGGATCTACCTGCACCCTACTGCGGTATGTTATTGATAATATCATTGACGCGATTCAAATCATTCCCTAATACCCCCTCACCTGTTATCTTTGGCAGACACGGTCGATCATAGTCAGCTTATTCTAAAACCTTTCACTGGATTTTTGTCTTATCAGATAAAGCTAGGTGAACATTTACTTTGCACTAGTTTTATGTAAGGGTAACAATGTCAGAGGCCAAGTCCTCACAGATCTATGGATATTTTTCTCCTGAAGTATTCAGTGCATGAGAGATACATATGACAGAAAAGGCATCGACCAGAATTTATCTTTGTAATGTTGAATTTCAATGTGTGCATGTGTACTTCTTGTAGTTTGTATATCACCCTCGACAATTGCTAACGGTGAAGTCACTGTGTCAGACGACCTGCGAACCGCCATATACACGTGCAATGTCGGTTATGTCTTGGTTGGCTCCGAGGCGAGAACATGTCAAGATGACGGTACAGGATGGGACGGAATATCTCCAGTTTGTGGTAAGTCACTTGGTATCAACTGTTTGCATTTTAATGTCATAGCTTTGTGTACGCATGTCAATATATTTTCCTAAATTCGTCACAAGTCGTGTATGAGTGTTGCATGAGTTTTACAAATGCTGTTTGTGGTGTGTAACGGGGTCTTTTATCCCTTTGACCCATATCCGACATTTTGCGCTAATTAGGCGGTGATTTTTTAGATTTTGTTTTGAAAAGACGCTTTGTGTTGCCATTTTCATTTCAACATCAGAGACAGAATTTGAAGAAATGTTCCAATTAACTGCTGTAGTGTTGTAAGTCTTTTACACAGTTTTCTTGTTATTTGTTAACATATTTTTATTTTTTTTATTTTTTACAAGTAGGAATAAGTTTCACACTAATGCCATCAACCTAATTAGCGCAAATATGAAGAGATATTCGTTTTTATACATTCGCTTAATATAAAAAAACTTTCGATTTCTTCATATTTGTGCAAACTTGGTTGTAGAGATGTCAGGTAATGATACTGCTGTATCTTCAGTTATATATGTAACATGCTTCAGAGGTTTTACTGCTTACCATGTATTATGCTGTTTTATGTTAATTTCTGTGCAGAGTTTTACAAGCTTTTCAATTTTTGTCCCCCTCTTTGCTGCTGTCATCTTTCTGATTTAAAGAACAAACATTTAAACAACAAAACATGAAACTGTCTTAGTATGAAATCTGACGTAAAAAAATACTGGAATTCAGTTTTGTATATCTGTTTGAATTGAAATAATCTACGTCTAAGCTCAGGTTGATTCTGAGTTGTAGCTGAGACTTCGAAAACCCCTTACTATGAAACTGAATTAAAAAATATGCCGTGTTACAGAGGCAAACAACTCTGTTACTGACATAAATTTCTTCATGTTTTAGATTCACCGGAACCGGAAACCGGTGCGTCAACAGATACTTCAAAATGGTGTGTTTCAATAGATGCCATGATTATTGTTATCTTGATTATATTAATCCTTGTGGTTCTTCTTGGTGCCTTTATTTACCTCTACTGTCGTCTGCGACGGGAGAAACTTTCCAGGGTATCGTCTAGCACTCGGGAACCTGAGGATCCAAAAGGTTCTCTTCTAATTATTATGTGACTTAAAATACTGATGCTGTTGTTAATTTTGCTAGATAAAACAAAAATGTTCAAATACTAACTTTTGTGAAATAAAAGACACAAAATTGAATATCGTTTGGTAGTTTTTCATAGAAATTTGAAAAAATAATTTAGGGGAAGAAAACGTTAGTTACAGCTTGGGGATGTTGCGTCTTGCAAAAAAAATCAATCGTGCTAGTCTAAAGTCTATACTATTTCACCGAAGCGGAATTATTAAAGAAAATATGTGTATTTCAGATGTTGAAGAAAGACACCCAGAAGAAATGAAGGAGCCAAAGCCTACAAACGAGAAGGCGACAATCATGAAAAAATACCAAAAGTCACTGTCAAGGCCATCCTCTTCCGTAACCGCTTCGAATGTCGTATTCGGCAATGGTTTATTAACGCCTCCTGAAAATGATAAATTATCACCTGCGAAACAAACACCAAAGTCACCAAGTGGTAAAGTTCAGCTCCCTCCGATAAGCCACTTAGTTACGCAGAAAAGAAAAATCAAGAAAATAGGTGAAAGAACATCTGAAAAGAAGCAATTTCGAACAACTGCTCGCCGTGAACCAAGGGCGAAAACTCCGATAAAAGAGAGGATGAAGGAGATAGGTATAGACAGAGTGAAGACCCCTGAACTTTTATCAACGATTGATTCTAGTTACATACAACCAAAGTATACGTACGAACTGGCTATAGACACTGGAAGAGACGCTATTCTTAGTAGGAAGGGGGAAAGGATTAAACCGTAAAGAATATGGATAGAGATGCTTAGAACGGAAACGCCATTGAAGGCTCAATATTTAACAATTAATTATTCCAATTTGTTATTCCAATGGGTGATATGAGAACTACTTTTGCTAGTGCCATAAATTTTAAAATTCATTATGATGAATATTCAAAATAATCCAGACAAGACGTAAAAATAGTTTTGTAAGTTTATTTTATTGCCGTTTAGTAAGGTTTGTATCGTCCGTTCACCCGTCTTGTGTGATTGTTCCGGGCATCGATTCAACGTCATGCATTCAGATGGCCGTTTTAGTTTCAGGCATTTGAAGTAGATTCTAATCTGAAAACATTGAAATGTCAAATGTGTAAGCAAATTTAGCCTTAAGAATAAAACACCGCCGAACTTTTTTTTACTAAAAGGTAAAAAGTAAAATGAACGGAACATAAGTAAGATTGTTTGTTGACCATTACATGTACACTCAGTCAATATTTCCAGAGAACTTTTGTTGTACATGGCTTTATTTCAATAGCTTGCCGTTAATCTGTTTATTCTTAAATATTCAATGTGTTAACAAAGGACTGGTGTTAAGATACACTCATGTGTTGGCACTAAACAATGTATTGTTGAAATTATGTTACTTTATATATATAGAAACTTTTATCGTTCTTTGTTTCAAAGCTTTTAACCTTGTTTCATATTGTTAACTCTTTTAGTGCTTTGCTTATTTTATTATTACCGAAATTATAACCAACAAATAAAAGTATAAAAATTAATGCTGTTTTCATTTTCCTTCTCGTTTTATTGAGTCTTGCAAACCAGTGTTTAAAAGCTTTCAGGAAATGTCATTTTCGAATTAAGGTAAAAAAAAAACGGAAATCATCTTCGTGACGCTGCTATATGTCTCAAACAATAATCTTTGAATTTTGTTTCAGATTTAAGCTAAAGATTTTGCTAAATTTGCTTTCACTTAAGTTTTATTGAAAATAATAAAGTGTCTTTGTTTTCACTGACAAAAGAAGATATATAATAATGAGGTAACAAAGGAACCAAACAGTCTTTACTGTTACGAATCCTATTGTCCTTGGTGAATTTGTGAAAAGCAGGGCACCAAATGTTCAACATAATAACAAACGATTTCAAATCCCAGTTACAAAACAAACTTTCATATGAGTGTAAACAGTATAAATAAGACAGAGGCGTTATGACGGGAGGACCTAAAGTAAGTTGATAGTGAAGTTTATATTCTATTTATTTTATTTAGAAAAATAATTTTAGCATACATAGATAGTATTGCCAAAGGACTGATAAACTTAAAACAATAAGAAATTCAGTATGCGTCCAGTACCTGTGGTAATCATAATATATAGATTTATCATATTGTGATTTCTAGAAAGAAGCATACACTGTAAAGAGATTTAAAAATAGTTTTGTATAAATTTCTTGTATTTGTTAACTGTTTTTCAGTCCTCTGCCCGTCTTTAACCGCTCCCAGCAGCGGAAATATAGTTTTGTCAACTTCTGGCACACAAACTTTAGCGACGTATTCCTGTGTCACGGGTTACAGTCTGGTCGGAAGTGAGGAAAGAATGTGTAACTCCGACGGAACATGGAGTGACTCCGGCCCAACCTGTAGTAAGTGATAACAGTATGGCATAGATTTTTAAAAGATTCTTAGAAGTGTGAGAGAGTAATGGTATTTCCGACGTCAACAGTGTCCATAGCTGATTTTAATTGCATTATCGCTTGCTATCTACAGAAATTCACCATCATTTGAATCTGACCTTCTGAAATATCCTTCGGGTATATCTGACCTTTATCTGAACCTGACCTTCTGGAATATCCTTCGGGTATATCCGACCTTCACCTGACTCTTACCTTCTGAAATATCCTTCGGCTATATCTGACAATCACCAGAACCTGACCTGAAATATCCTTCAGCTGTATATGACCTTCGTCTGAGTCTGACCTTCTGAAATATCCTTTTGGTGTATCTGACCTTCATCTGAACCTGACCTTCTGAAATATTCTTCGGCTATATCTGACCTTCATCTTAGCTTAACTATCTGAAATATCCTTCAACCGTATCTGACCTTCATCTGAACTTAACCATCTAAAATATCCTTCAACTGTATCTGACCTTCACCTGAATCTTACCTTCCCCTGATCCAACGCTTGAATTTTACCTTCATAATCTCCTTTATCTGACATTCGTCTGGATATGGTTTTGAGATTTCTTTAAACAGAAGAGACCACTATATAAAAGATAGTCCTGTCTGATCCTTGGTGATTTTGCACAGAAATGATATGAAGTCCGGATGTTTAGAATAAATTAGACCCAGAATATTTCCCTCTCGAATCGTTGCGTGTGGCAGTAAAATAGTTGAATGTTAAAATCAGTTCAGTGTGGTGTTTTTTTTTCTATGCTCAATGTACACAAATACGTAGATAAGTCCTTTTAATATGTTTTTAAAACGGCATTGTCTTTTAAGACCATTGATTTTACAGATTTAATCGACAATATCTAAAATATGTATTTTGTCGGGGTTTTAATTTTTAGTATGCGAGTCTCCAGCGAGTCCTCTAAATGGACTGTTGACAGACGATGGCGAAACCGCTACTTACACTTGTAAGCAAGGATACTCAATGAACGGGTTGCCAATAAGAACATGTGGTACAGATGGTTCAGGATGGAGTGGATCAGCCCCTACATGCAGTAGGAATACAGTTTAATTCAAAGTCTTCTCTTAAAACATACATATTTGTTATTTAAAGACTTATAAACTTGTGAGGTTTTTTAAGAACTGAATTAGCAAAACTTCGTTTACGAAATTTGTAAAGCAGTTTTCCTGAAATTGTTAAGCAGAAACCATACAATCATGCATGTGTAAAATACTGCTATGCTTTCATTTCCGACTTTATATAATAGAACCATTTCTTTGAAAGCAATCCATAGAATAGATACAAGACCGTTTTCATTGTTTGCTGTTCAGGCACGTGCGAGACTTTGTCATCACTATCAGGAGGTTCAGTTGAACTCAGCACAGATGGACTAAATACACAAGCAGAATATACCTGTAACACCGGATACACGTTAAATGGCGTCAGTTTGATCTCGTGCAGAAGCGATGGAACGTGGGACTTTACTGCTCCGTCTTGTGGTATGGTTCATTTTTATTTGAAGATGATTTGAAAGAGTAAATATCTAATCATAACTTGGCAAGGACCCTTTTATTATTAATATTAAAAGTTTAAACGCTGATTATTTCCAATTTTCTAGTTTGATTGGTGTATTTTTAAACGTTTAAAGGTAAACGTCCGTATTCTTGATGAATTCTTATTTCGATTCTATCTTGAAGAACATCGTAAAGTGAGCATTTACCTTGTCTACTCGTTCTTAAATCTATCCATTTTTTTTTTTCCATGAACGTGAAGTTGGCACATAGATCGCAGCTCTACATCTAGCTCTGCGATCTTATATCATTGCAGAGCTGGGTCGATGCTCTACATCCAGCTCTGCAATCTTATATCATTGCAGAGCTGGGTCGCAGCTATACATCCAGCTCTGCGATCTTATATCATTGCAGAGCTGGGTCGCAGCTCTACATCCAGCTCTGCAATCTTATATCATTGCAGGGCTGGCTCGCAGCTATACATCCAGCTCTGCAATCTTATATCATTGCACAGCACGGTCGTAGATCTACATCTAGCTCTGCAATCTTATATCATTGCAGAGCTGGGTCGCAGCTCTACATCCAGCTCTGCAATCTTATATAATTGCAGATCTGGGTCGTAGATTTACATCTAGCTCTGCAAACTTGTATCATTGCAGAGCTGTCTCGTAGATCTACATCTAGCTCTGCAATCTTATATCATTGCAGAGCTGGGTCGCAGCTCTACATCCAGCTCTGCAATCTTATATCATTGCAGACCTGGGTCGCAGCTCTACACCCAGCTCTGCAATCTTATATCATTGCAGAGCTGGGTCGTAGATCTACATCCAGCTCTGCAACTTTATATCATTGCAGAGCTGGGTCGCAGCTAAACATCAAGCTCTGCAATCTTATATCATTGCAGAGCTGGGTCGCAGACTTACATCCAACTATGCAATCTTATATAATTACAGACCTAGGTCGCAGCTCTCCATCCAGCTCTGCAATCTTATATCATTGCAGAGCTTGGTCGCAGCTAAACATCAAGCTCTGCAATCTTATATCATTCCAGACCTGGGTCGCAGCTCTACATCCAGCTCTGCAATCTTATATCATTGCAGAGCTGGGTCGCAGCTCTCCATCCAGCTCTGCAATCTTATATCATTGCATAGCTGGGTCGTAGATCTACATCTAGCTCTGCAATCTAATATCATTGCAGAGCTGGGTCGCAGCTCTACATCCAGCTCTACAATCTTATATCATTGCAGAGCTGGGTCGCAGTTTTACATCCAGCTTTGCAATCTTATATCATTGCAGAGCTGGGTCGCAGCTCTACATCCAGCTCTGCAATCTTATATCATTGCATAGCTGGGTCGTAGATCTACATCCAGCTCTGCAATCTTATATCATTGCATAGCTGGGTCGTAGATCTACATCCAGCTCTGCAATCTTATATCATTGCATAGCTGGGTCGTAGATCTACATCTAGCTCTGCAATCTTATATCATTGCAGAGCTGGGTCGCAGCTCTTAATCTAGGCTATCGACATCTAAATTTGCAATCTTTGATTAATACAGATCTGGGTATAATATCTAAATGTAGCACACTAATCTTGTATCTTTGCTCTAGGAGAACTGTGTCGTAGTTCGACATCTGGTTGCAATTGAACATAAGTGCAGAGGTTGATCGTTTATAGATATCTAGCTCTGTTATCTAACATAAGTGCAGAGCTGGGTCGTAGATCGACATCTAGGTCTGCAATCTTGTTTCACTGCAGTGCTGGATCTCAGCTCTACATCTAGATCTGCAGTCTTTTTTTCACTGCAGTGCTGGGTCGTAGACAACGAGTCAGGTAACTATTCCTGGAATTTTTATATCAAGCATGCTAACTAATAAAGTAGTTATCTATTGGTCGCCGTTTCGGTAACCGACATGATCGTTAATTCTACGTGACTAATAACTTCGACATTTAGTCAAATGTCAATTTGTCACTCACCAGAGATCTATTGCAGATCTTGCGGGATAAGTACAGTATCAACACGAAGAAGATTGGAAAAATTTTAACACGTCGACTGACCAGGAGTTTGACAAACAGTTCCGGTTTAAACAAACATGTAACATATGGCCTAAAACTCCAAACAAACCGGCCAACTAATATATTAGACTTGCAGAAGTAAGAAAGAATGTAGATATAGTTGTAAAGTAGATCAAATAAAACCTTCTAGTAACTTATTGTGTAGCAACGTTTCTGAAAACATAGAGATTAGAATCATTTACTTATTTCGTATACATTAATATCAACTTCATTTTCCTGTCTTATGAACAATGAACGCTCTGTGATAACCATCCCAGCCTTTTCAGTATTTCAGCACGTGTAGATAATGTTCAAGAACTGGTTGAGAAATGGTTGTTTGAAGAGGAATTGTGTAATGCTACTGATGAAAATGAGTAAGTACTTGACGCCATTTACAATTTCTAAACATGAAGAACATCTTAAAGCGTTGTAAAACAATGAACATCGTTTACTGTTAGATCCGTCGAAACGGACGGACAGACAAGCAAAACTTTCTCAAAAATTGACAGATACTTCATAATTATGCCTGAAGTGGACGTGAACGTTTTTTTGCTCAAACGGTTCAGCAAAATACTTCTTTTTAAAAATAGGTATTTAATTAAAACAACACTTTAACTTTTTTCTCTGATACAATTAACGGTATGATGTATTCGTTTAGACTCAGAGAACCTGAACAATGAAAAATATATATTTATTGTATCAAATGTTTTCTTCTTTTCTTAGGCCAAGTAAACAGTGCAGTGGTACTAGAAGAATACAACGATTAATCACCAAGTCAAGTCCTGTGCTAATAATAAGGGTTTACGAGCACAACTTAAATTCTAATATTACGATTGACGACATATTAGGTTCAAAACAGATAGCTGTTCATGGAAACATTTTCAAATTAGCTGGAGTAACAATGCACCGTTCCGGCCATTACTGTGCAGTTGTGCTTTATGATAAAGGTATTTACTGGTATGATGGGCTAGCAGGATGTCTAGGCGATCTGCCAAAGAATTTCAGTGGCGAATGGTTTCCAATTCATGCACTGTATTGTGAAATATGATCAACAAGCATAGCAATGAGATACAGCTTTCGGTACCCGTTTTGTTTGTTGATTGTTGGCCTCAGTTGAAACTCTGACAAGTAAACATTTGGGTAACGTTAGGTATACTATGTCACCAGGCATAAAAGAAAAACAGCCCTTATCTAATTTCGTACTAGCTGGTCGCTAATGTTTTTATTATTGACATATATTTCATTTGTTGCGTTGTAATGCATTGTACCTTCCTCCCCCACCCGGTCGGGACCATTTTGTTTTCAGAATTTTTCGTATTTGTCCCTTGTTTCATCGGTTGCATTAAAAAGCATTGTGACACTTCCACATCCCCTTCCAAACCTTTCTCACTCCCGGATATTTTCATTTGCCTCATAGTATATTTTTTCAATTATTACTTTTGCATTGTCATTCATGGCGACTACCCCTCAAACTTCCCCCACACGCCCCATCCCCCCAAAAAAATATGTTCCTCTGTTTCTGTCCTGCATTGAAATCTGTAACTATTCGTCTACCGAGCAGTTTAAGAAAGCAAATCTTATATATAGATGCATTCATTCTCAAAACGTTTTTCTGGCTTTGTTGATTATTATATGTTGAATTTGTAAAATAATTTTGGGGAATTAAATGTGTATATTTTCCTCTGGACAACTATATTTTTAATTTTATTACCTACTTTTAGTTTCTTAAATTCGATTTTATACTCTTGCAATCGTATCAAAAGCTAAATGCCACGTTTGCTGCGTAATTCGCATTTGCATTCAGTTATTCATTTCGTTCGATATTTGTTTTTAACTTTTGAAGTTTATTTTCATTTTGTAACTGAAAAGGTAAGGAAGACAAAGGGGACCCGTCTAAAACTTTTGTTGTTTTCCGGTCATTATCAGTATTTTTATCGTGTCACGTAGTTATAAAAGACGTAAAGCCACTCAGTCTATGAATTTGGTATTATAATATGCATAAATAATCATTTAGTTTATGATAATAAAGTTTAAATAATGTGAATAACGAGTTTTCGAAATTTCTGAGGTTAAGTCTGACTAACTTCGAATTGTGATACTCAATGGCCATACAAAGACTCCGTTGAGTAAAGAACGTAAGTAATCCTTAAAAGAAGTCTGGCGGCTCAAGAAATAAAACTTGTTACCACCTTTAAGTGATAGCTCTCATATAATTATAAAGGAGGTGCGTTCGAATACTTATTCTCATGACTTATCAACAGATTTGTTGGGGGTCGGGGTTAGAGCAGCAGTCATCAACATACCAAAATAAACAAACGACGTAAATATGAAAATGTCTTTGTCGGCAATTAACATGTGTAAAAATGCTTGAACATTTAAGGCTCTTAGCCTATTCACACACCATACGTGTTGCGACTTTTTGTCCATCCGTAGAATGTAGAAAGAAAAAGAAAGAAATGCAGAAAGTTTATTTACTACAATATGCTTGTAACAACACGGATATAGATTGTTACAAAACTCTTATCAACAAGAGCCATGTTAACGTGTGTTTGCTTATTGGAAGAATGTATATGTAGCAGCAGCGCAACATAATTCAATTTCGGTAATGATAACTAATGGCTGAAGTAATTACAGATTTGAAAGTTAAAGGTCAATAACTGAAAAATCATGCATAGTAGCGTTATCATTCTTGTGCGCTGCACTCCTCCACAGTGAGATCTTTCAACCTATGAAGTTTCAAGTAGATACCTGCAATACTTTTGAGATAAGCTCGGGACAAAGAGTATTAAAAATAACAAAGGGCACTAAATCAAACATTATAAAAAGCAGAGTTATCATTCTTGCGCACAACATTCCTCCTTAATAAGATCTATCCACCTATAAAGTTTCATGTGGACATCTCAAAGACATTTTGAGTTCTGCTCCACTCAGGTGAAAATTAAGTATGAAAAAACAAAGATTATTAAGGGTAAAGTTATCACTCTTCTACACAGCACACCTCCTGAGTGAGCTCTATCCACATATTACGATGTTTCATGTTGATAACTCAAAGTCTTTTTAAGTAATGCTTTGAAAAATAACAAAAGGCAATAACTGAAAAAAACTATGCAGATGGAGTGATGCAATGAAAAAGATTGCAGAGCTAGATGTAGATCTACGACCCAGCTATGCAATGATATTAGATTGCAGAGCTAGATGTAGAGCTGCGACCCAGCTCTGCAATGATATAAGATTGCAGAGCTGGATGTAGAGCTGCGACCCAGCTCTGCAATGATAAAAGATCGCAGAGCTGGATGTAGAGCTGCGAACCAGCTCTGCAATGATATAAGATTGCAGAGCTGGATGTAGAGCTGCGACCCAGCTCTGCAATGATATAAGATTGCAGAGCTGGATGTAGAGCTGCGACCCAGCTCTGCAATGATATAAGATTGCAGAGCTGGATGTAGTTCTGTAATTATATAAGATTGCATAGCTGGATGTAAGTCTGCGACCCAGCTCTGCAATGAGATAAGATTGCAGAGCTGGATGTAGTTCTGTAATTATATAAGATTGCATAGCTGGATGTAAGTCTGTGACCCAGCTATGCAATGATATAAGATTGCAGAGCTGGATGTCGAGCTGCGACCCAGCTCTGCAATGATATAAGATTGCAGAGCTAGATGTAGAGCTGCGACCAAGCTCTGCAATTATAAGATTGCAGAGCTGGATGTAGAGCTGCGACCCAGCTCTGCAATGATATAAGTTCGCAGAGCTGGATGTAGAGCTGCGACCCAGCTCTGCAATGATATAAGATAGCAGAGCTGGATGTAGAGCTGCGACCCAGCTCTGCAATGATATAAGATTGCAGAGCTGGATGTAGAGCTGCGACCCAGCTCTGCAATGATATAAGATTGCAGAGCTGGATGTAGAGCTGCGACCCAGCTCTGCAATGATATAAGATTTCAGAGCTAGATGTAGATCTACGACCCAGCTATGCAATGATATTAGATTGCAGAGCTGGGTGTAGAGCTGCGACCCAGCTCTGCAATGATATAAGATTGCAGAGCTGGATGTAGGTCTGTAATAATATAAGATTGCATAGCTGGATGTAAGTCTGCGACCCAGCTCTGCAATGATATTAGATTGCAGAGCTGAATGTAGAGCTGCGACCCAGCTCTGCAATGATATAAGATTGCAGAGCTGGATGTAGGTCTGTAATAATATAAGATTGCATAGCTGGATGTAAGTCTGCGGCCCAGCTCTGCAATGATATAAGATTGCAGAGCTAGATGTAGAGCTGCAACCCAGCTCTGCAATTATATAAGATTGCAGAGCTGGATGTAGAGCTGCGAACCAGCTCTGCAATGATATAAGATTGCAGAGCTGGATGTAGAGCTGCGACCCAGCTCTGCAATGATATAAGATTGCAGAGCTGGATGTAGAGCTGCGACCCAGCTCTGCAATGATATAAGATTTCAGAGCTAGATGTAGATCTACGACCCAGCTATGCAATGATATTAGATTGCAGAGCTGGGTGTAGAGCTGCGACCCAGCTCTGCAATGATATAAGATTGCAGAGCTGGATGTAGGTCTGTAATTATATAAGATTGCATAGCTGGATGTAAGTCTGCGACCCAGCTCTGCATTGATATAAGATTACAGAGATGGATGTAGAGCTGCGACCCAGCTCTGCAATGATATAAGATTGCAGAGCTGGATGTAGAGCTGCGACCCAGCTCTGCAATGATATAAGATTGCAGAGCTGGATGTAGAGCTGCGACCCAGCTCTGCAATGATATAAGATTTCAGAGCTAGATGTAGATCTACGACCCAGCTATGCAATGATATTAGATTGCAGAGCTGGGTGTAGAGCTGCGACCCAGCTCTGCAATGATATATGATTGCAGAGCTGGATGTAGGTCTGTAATTATATAAGATTGCATAGCTGAATGTAAGTCTGCGACCCAGCTATGCAATGTTATAAGACTGCAGAGCTAGATGTAGAGCTGCGACCCAGCTCTGCAATTATAAGATTGCAGAGCTGGATGTAGAGCTGCGACCCAGCTCTGCAATGATATAAGATTGCAGAGCTGGATGTAGAGCTGCGAACCAGCTCTGCAATGATATAAGATTGCAGAGCTGGATGTAGAGCTGCGACCCAGCTTTGCAGTGATATAAGATTGCAGAGCTGGATGTAGAGCTGCGACCCAGCTCTGCATTGATATAAGATTGCAGAGCTGGATGTAGAGCTTCGATCTATGTGCCAACTTCACGTTCATTTTTTTTCCTTTGTTTTTTTTTATTAAAAAAGAATCACAGCAATTCTGTTTAAATGAATTTTGAATAGGTCACGATACTTAGATATAAAATGTTTAAAACATATTTACAGAAAAGTGCCCAGATCTGTCTGACCCAGAGAGTGGAAGTGTTACCTTGACAACCACAGGTTTGGTTACCACGGCAACATTTACGTGCCAGATCGGATACTATCTGAAAGGAGAGTTTTCTATTTCCTGTGATGCAGACGGAAAATGGAGTAATGATGCACCTTCGTGTCGTAAGATTACTTTTCTTTCTGCTTCCCTCTACTTCTGACCTCAGTGACAACCAGCTAGTCTGAAGACTTTAACACCTGCTGATAAAAATATTTTCAGAACTTTGTTTATTTCTGGTGAAATGAAAAAGAAAGATAATTGTTTGCCAAAATTTGATGATGTTCCTACAAGTAATTGTAATCATTTTACTGATGAATAAAAATGTTTAATAAGCTCAGCTATTTAACTGTAATTGTGAATGTGAACGTGACTGATGATGACCCAAAAATGATCATAAACAATAGTAATGACCTTTACATTGATTGTTATTTATCCTTTGCAGAATGTGACTATCCACCACAGCCGAGTAATGGCACAGTGTCGCTGTCCGGAACTGGGACGGTGGCCACGTACAGGTGTGATACTGGCTATACATTGAGCGGATTATCGTCACGCACCTGTCAAACCGACGGCACGGGTTGGGAAGACTCGGACCCTCAGTGCAGTATGTACCATTTTGACAATGTCAGGAGTTACCTTTTTATATTGATATGCATGTTTAATGTGTAACCGGCTACATGCAGCTACTGCGTGTCCTACAAAGAATTCTTAACGCTCCCAACTTAATACCATTCTGGTTACAAGATATCGAAATTTTGTAGAAACCTAATGTTCAGAAGTTATTGTTCCGATAATGAAGGGAAGGCTAGATCTGAATATGTTTCATTTTTCCTCTCTTTTTCAGTTTGGTGTGAAACGATCGCTAATCTTAGCTCTGGTTCGTTCAGTTTGAGTACAAACGGTACCCATACTACAGCTAAGTACGCATGCGCAGTAGGGACGTCTTTAGATGGTGAAAGTGAAATAATGTGCAACGTTGATGGCTCATGGGCAAAATCACCCCCTACATGTGGTAATATGCTTTTTTAGCTGATATCAATGTTACCATAACTAAATTGCGGGAAAGAAAAGGGAAACACCCAATTAATATTTTTAAAGTCATATTCATGCCGGAATCTTCCTAAGATTGCAATCATGTAGTTGAGTAAATTGTTTCTGTTCTAATATATATTTTGACTCTTAAATTCATTTTGTAATTTGTGAATAAAAAACTACAGACTTCAGTTTAACACGTCTTACTGTTGAGAAGGACAACATGAATTTAGAGGAATTTCAACCAGCATTGTTGCATAAATTTCCTTGATTTAGTATATTAATGATTGATATTTCATCTTGATTTAATTAATTAATTAATAAATGCATTACAGTTCAGTGCCCAGATCTCAGTGACCCCGACAGTGGGTCAGTATCTTTGACTACGGATGGATTGTCTACATCCGCTACGTTTTCGTGTGTGACCGGCTACACTTTAAATTCAACTGGTATATTGAACTGTTTGTCTTCTGGAACATGGGACATTCAATTGCCATTTTGCAGTAAGTCACTCAAAACAATTTATTTTCAAGAGGATATTATGTGAACATGCACTGGACTGTTTACAAATCGCCACATTCACACTTTTCGTCTTTTTGTCTTGCCACAGTATTGTCTGTCAGATCGTAATGGAAGAAAGAATTACTTCTTTAAGTCATGATTAACGGCAATAAGTACTTGTCTTTCAGCTTAGTAAAGGGAGTGAACTCTTACAAATATATATGTGGCTTTTAATACAATATTATACAATAGCATTTTTGTATGTTTGATCATGTTATTGTTTACATGTAGATGTTATAGTCTTCATATAAATGGAGGAAATAAAAGTAAAAATAAAGTAAAACGTTTAGCATTCGCTTTGATTTAATCTAGGCTGTTAAATGCATGTAAACAAATATTTTATGATAATCATTTATATATTTATATATATCCTAGTTAAAATGAACTTTTCTAGCCAAGTGATTTTGCCCAGATTTAAATATTTACTCGAATGAACTTTTTAATTTTACACAGAGATTTTGGCAATATCTTATCAAAGAGATAGATCGAAAGGAAATTGAAATCATTAATTACAGTTAATGCTAAATAAGAATCTAACTGTATAGTTTCCTTATAGTTATGTATACACTTTATAACACATGTTTATTCACTAATATGTTATTACCACTTTCCAGTATGTCAGTCTCCACCGTTGATTTCAAACGGACAGTTCAATATATCATCCGATTTACGGACTGTAACATACATGTGTAACGTGGGCTATGTGTTGGTAGGTTCCGTGACTAGAACCTGTCAACATGACGGAACTGGCTGGGATGGGATATCTCCCGTCTGTGGTACGTCTTTGAATATCAGTAACCTTCTATATGAACCTACTCTCTTTGCAAATCGGTTAAGAACTTGGATAACGTTCTAGTGAATTGTTACACATTCTCTTTGTACCTCATGAACGTTTTGTGGGTATTAACATCAAAGGCTTTCAAAAAGTTAAGGAAGAAACTCTGAACAATTTCAATGAATTTATTAAGTACTCGATAATGTTTGTTGGAAAGGCACAACAACAACAACTATAAATAAATATATAACTTATTGACCCTGCACCAGTTGCGCTAATTAGAATTCCAGTAAAAAGCTACATCAGAGATTAATGACAGTTTTGCGCGACTTTTCTTCAAACAGCGACTAAATTTCCCGAAGAACGTGTTCCATTACAAAATAGTTTCGTATGTTTTACGTAAGTGCTTTCTTTTGTTTTATTTAATATTTATATCATGATAATTATAAATCAGTTGATGTTCCATCTTGCTAATAAGCGCAATTTTTTATATATGCAACATTTCCTGTAGTTTCTAACTCAGTGAGCGGAATAAAAAATTCACTCTGCACAACCCTCTTCACAGCATTTTTCTATATCGAAACCTTGCACATACTGACTTATCCACTAAAGAACATGCAATTTAGAAATATTCAAATATTTGTTTTATTGTTAATTATCAACTCTTATGGCATTTATGCTAACTCGTTCCATTTTCTATATGTTTTCACAAACATTATTTGCAGAGTTTATTCTATTTCAATATCCATGAAAATAATGATTTAACCATTATGAAAAATCAGTTTGATTTTATCTTCTAGATACGGCTGAACCAGATACTGGGGCCTCCTGTGATGGCACGACATGGCAAATTCCAATCGCCGCTATGATCATCTTTGTCTTACTGTTCGTCTGCCTTGCCATCCTGTTGTCCGGTTTGACCCATCTCTACTGTAGACTGAAAAAGAAGACTTCAAAAATAGAATCAAGAGAGCCTTCAAGACAAGATGAATTGTCAGGTAAAGATGGCGGTTTTAGTGCATATACTTCATGCCTAAGTATTTTGCTGATAAAAGTAATCTGCTGATTAAATACTGGTATTGTTTTTTTTCTGTTTTTCTGTTGTTTTTCCACAAAAATGATACTGCCCATGTTTTCGTATTCACGTACTGCATTATACATTAACCTTTGTTGGAGAAATGCTTTTTATTGTTTTCATTTGTGACATAAAAGACAAGGTTTCGCTTTGGTTAAATAAAACGTGAAATAGACAGATTGAAGGCCTTTTCCGGATGCACTTTCTTTAAAAAAATGTTTGTTTTATTTGCTGACAGCTGAATCTGCAGAGGAATTGCCTGAACCAAAACCTACAGGAGATAAAGCAACTTTGCTGAAAAAATACCATTCTACGGAATCCAGGCCGAGTTCTACTGTAACAACTTCCGGTGTAATATTTGCTAATGGCTTACCCGCACCTGTCCCAACCACTAAAGGAAAAGTGCAGTTACCACCTATAAGTCACGTGATTACAGAGAAAAGATCAAACAGGATCGGAAAAGGGAAAAAACTGGCAAAATCAAAGTCTCGCCGAGAAGTTGGCAATGTTCGTGAAACTAAGAAAGGTGTAGAGAAAGAAATAGATATTTCAAGAGCTAAAACTCCCGACCTTTTGTTTGCAGACGAATTCAATTATATTCAGCCGGTGTATTCGTATGAATTAGACTCTCATGCAGAAACCGGGAGGACAAGTGTCTTAAGCAGTCGGACAGGAGGAAAAATGAAAATTAAGAAAACGTCGAACAAGAGTGTAAAAGATAATAACTAAACTGTTTATGTACATGCTGAAAAGATTAATTTGATTTTGATGTAAAAATACATGTATTTTACTAGCAATTCTATATATATGCCAGTTTTATCATAATTTCAATGTGTCAGTCTCCATTATGAGACAAAGTGAGAAGAACTTGTGAGGTCTTTGTCAACCCTCTACGACAATAAAGTCACATAACTTCTTAAGTTTTAAGACTTATAAACTTTACCGACAACAATCTGTTTAAAAATAAAGTTTATATACCGCAGCGAAGGACGTGTATATTAATGGTCATCAATTGTAAATAAACAAGATTTTAATTAAAATGTGTGTCTGTATTTCATTTTATTTTAAAGTTATATAAATAAAGGTTCCATACTATATTATTTGCGCGGGTGTATCGCTTTTTGTTTGTTTAAGGATACCTATTTGTACACTAAATAAATCATCCGAAAAGTTCTCCAAAGGAACGCTCCACCCATGACAGGCCCACTGGTTATTTATAATTTGGGAACTAAAAAGGACTCCACATGTCAGTTGCCTAATTGTTTTTATATTCAAATACATATGTATATATTTATTATAAAGTAAATATCAAAATTTCTTATTCTTACATACTGCATTAGATATTTAACTTGTAAACAAATTTCAGAACCAAAGTATATTTTGCCTGCACAAGACACCCTCTAGCGAATTTAAGGTCACGCTAAGGGTAACCAGTTACCATTTCACCATTTTTAGGGATTGTCTTCGAATTTAAAATAATGTATCTTTTGACAAAAAAATTAAGTCACTGACTATTAAAATTTTGTTATGTTTGGAGATTATCCTCACCAAGGGCATGGATCTGTCTAGCAAATAAAAATACTACTAGAAAATGAACACAAAAAACATCAAGTCAGCGTACAATATATTGATAGAAATAAACCTAACATCGAAGTTATTTTCACATTTTCTAGACAATGTTGATCACTGCAGTTTTGTATGTTTCCATTGCAAAAGGAAGAATACACACAGACTGTTGTCCTTTGTCCTTTTTATCCTGGGCATGAATCAAACTTAATTGCAGTTTTAGAATATGAAGTTATAAAATACAGTGCCATCTTTTTAGAAATACTACTATTGCGTCTGAGTTTTAGCTGAAGCTAACGACGCATTTTATCCTTTGAAAAATCTTTTTAAAATCATCCTATTTCAACAGAATTTTGCAATCCATTGAGTAACCCCGTCGGCGGAAGTTATTCCTTGTCAACCGACGGCTTGACGACGACGGCGAACTACAGTTGTGTGGCAGGATATACCCTTGTAGGAAGCAATGAAAGAGCATGCCAACAGGATAAATTCTGGAGCCCCTCCTCACCCACGTGTGGTACGTGCTTTATGTGCTGTTATTTGGTTACTTGAAATCTAAAAGGAATTCGACATACTTCCCGATCCGGCCCACGTACACAGAGTGAATTATAAGCAACTGTATTAATTTGATTATGAATTAATCTCGTGCATATGCTAATGGTTTAGTCAAACCGTTTAAAACTATTGATGCGATTGAATTCAGCTTACTTAAACAATTATTCTTTTACACATATGTTGTTTTCTACTACAGTTCAATGTGATGGTCTGAATGTCCTCTCAAGTGGCTATATTACTATTACAACAGACGGTTTTATAAGTACTGCTCATTACTCATGTGTAGCGGGTTACACGCTAGTTGGCATGAGTACAAGGTCCTGTCAGTCTGATGGCACGTGGAACGGCACGGCTCCGGTCTGTGGTAGGTGACGTTATGCTTCTTTTGTACAAAACTGAGCCTTTAATTCTCTTGTGTGATCAGATAGTTTGAAATTTCTGATACAGTTTTAATTACTTGAAATACCTGTTGTGTGTAAATCAAGAGAAAAATCTAAGAAACACAAATTTACAAAAATAATGAAGCTTTTTTTATCTCTTATATGAACCCCTCTCGATGACTGCTTCTATGGATAAATTGTTGTTTTTTAACGAAAGTTTGTAATGCAAAAAGTCACTAAAAAGCTTTATGTCTGGTAAGATTCGAACGAACGACCTCCGACTCGAGTGTCAAGCGTTCCTCCACTCGCTTTCAGTTTGCTATTATTTCCTTTCCCTAAGATTTAGCATTTATTCTTGTTACTACAAGAGTGTTAAAGTCAAAACGTCTTTTCAATTATTTATTCATGCAATACAATTACAGAATAAAAACATATAAAAACAATAACACATTATTGGCAATTCTATGCAGAAACGTAAGAGACTATAAACTATAGCTAAATTATTATCACAATACTTATCACAAAGTTACATATTTTACATTTCAAGAATTATTAACATGATAAAAAATAGATCACCATTGCTAATCGACATATAAGGAAAATAAAACCATAAGATAAATTGCATTAAGACTCTGACAGATGTACATTCGCGCCACTAACGCACGTTATGAGATCAAATACCCCCTCTGATCAAATCAGAGAAGAAATGATTAGCAATGGTCATCTTTGGCTCATGTTAAAATATGGTAACATGATAAATATATTTAAAACATTTGTGTATCGACCTAATGGAAACAGAGTATTTTTTCTTTAAAATATCTAGAAATAATCAAGCTTATGATCGAAACATGTTTTTTTCCTGACTGTGTTTTCAGACTGTGACCCTCCAAGCGCCCCGATCAATGGCGCGGTTGTTGCGAACGGCAAGACAGCCAATTATACGTGCAACCTTAATCACACGCTACTGGGGCTGCAAGTTAGAACGTGCCAAGTGGATGGAACAGGATGGAGTGATGTTGATCCTCAGTGCAGTAAGTATATTCTATTTTGAAAAAAAAAGGTTGTGGATATTTTCAGATAAAAACAAAATTACCAATACAAACGAAGACATTTTAAATAATAGTGCCAATTAAAAACTATTCTACAATACAATGAACAGACATGCATTACTGGTACTGGTACTGCATTACTCACACAAAATTGTGCTACTACTGGTACTGTATTACTGTATCAAAAAAGTACCGAGACAGTACTTTGGTTTTCATAAAAATGCCAACATATTTTTTTTTGAAAGAGCAAAGTTGTAAATCTCATACATTATTTTATTTTTTATGAAACAGCAAACTTTTAAATCTCATATATTATTTAAGAAAACCAAGTTATGGAAATCTATATGAAAAGTTGTATTAAATGAAAATGTAGCTTTTTATGATCCCCGAAGGGAGAGCATATAGTCGCCGCCTTGTCCGTCTGTCTGTCTGTCCATCTATCCGTCTGTCCGTCCGTTTTGTCCGTAGCATAACCTGAAAATCCTTGGATATAATTTGTTTAAACTGCACCCAGTGGTGGAAGGCATTGACGCGGAGTGCAGTGCCAAAGAACAATAACACTATTTTGCCCTGTTTTTGAATTATCTCCCATTTTAGAAACATCTTGTCCAGAGCATAACCTGAAAACCCTTGGAGATAACTTGTTTAAACTGCACATAGTGGTAGAGGGCATTGGGGTTGAGTGCAGTGCCAAAGAACGATTTCTCCATTTTTGAATTATCTCCCCTTTTAGAAAAATTTTGTCCGGACCATAATCTGAAAACCCTTGGACATAATCTGTTTAAACTGCACACAGTGGTAGAGGACATTGATGCGGAGTGGGGTGCCAAAAAATCAAAACACTATTTTGCCCCGTTCTTGAATTATCTCCCCTTTTAGAAAAATCTTGTCCAGAGCATAACCTGAAAACCCTTGGAGATAATTTGTTTAAACTGCACACAGTGGTAGAGGGCATTGAGGCGGAATGCAGTTCCAAAGAACCAAAACACTATTTTGTCCCGTTCTTGAATTATCTCCCATTTTAAAAAAAAACTTGTCCGCAGCATAAGAAGAAAACTATGTGAGATAATTACTTTAAGCTTCACACACTGGTACATGGCATTGAGCAGTAGTGCGGTGCGGAGGAACTGTAACCTTGTTTTGCCAGGTTTTTGAATAACCTGCCTTTTACAAAATGTTGTCTGGAGCTTTACCTAGACACTATAGCTGATAATTAGTTTAAACTTATCATAGTGGTAGATTGCAGTGAGAAGAGTGCAGGGCACATAAAGCATATCTAAATTTTCGCCCGATTTTGAATTATCTCCCTTGCAGACTGAAAAAGATATAATCGGTAAACATTCACTTTACATCTTTATTTGTTTATGAAAAATAAAATGTGCCCACTTAATGACTTTGCCTGTATGTTCTTGCCTTGCACATGTCCCTTTGGCTCCTGCTTCGGGGAGCATATGTCGGTTTTACCGATCGCCTTGTCTTACCCACTTCTATCCGGACTTGTAAAAAGTATTTGTCAGTCCCATGTACAACTGCACCCGAAGAGACACTGTTTTCAGTGGCTGGAAATATATTTCACCCAAGAAGAGCTAAAGTGAAAGAAAAACAAAATCTTATGATGATAAAATGTAACCTGTGGACATTCATTGTAGTGTACACATCTGATGTAAAATTACTGATTGCAATGTAACTGTTTTGTGACTTCAGTTGACATTTGAACATAAGAATCGAATGAAATAGCCAGGAAATAATTTGTTAAGGTGAATACACTGCATATGGAAGTACTTGTACTTGATTACTTCAAAATTAAAAGTACTGGCACTAATACTGCATAAGTTTACAAGTACTGGTACTGATACTGCATAAGTTTGCAAGTACTGGTACTGATACTGCTTAAGTTTGCAAGTACTGGTACTGATACTGCATAAGTTTGCAAGTACTGTTACTGATACTGCATAAATTTGCAAGTACTGTTACTGATACTGCATAAGTTTGCAAGTACTGGTACTGATACTGCATAAGTTTGCAAGTACTGTTACTGATACTGCATAAGTTTGCAAGTACTGGTACTGGTACTGGTACTGATACTGCATAAGTTTACAAGTACTGATACTGAAACTGCATAAGTTTACAAGTGATGGTACTGATACTGCATAAGTTTGCAAGTACTGGTACTGATACTGCATAAGATTGCAAGTACTGGTACTGATACTGCATAAGTTTGCTAGTACTGGTACTGATACTGCCTGAGTTTGCAAGTACTGGTACTGGTACTGATACTGCATAAGTTTGCAAGTACTGGTACTGGTACTGATACTGCATAAGTTTGGAAGTACTGGTACTGGTACTGATACTGCATAAGTTTGCAAATACTGGTACTGATACTGCTTTAGTTTGCAAGTTCTGGTACTGGTACTAAGTACTACTCCCCTAGTACCGATGCATGAAACAATGTTTTCACTAGCAATAGATTGCTAAGGCATAAAATGTTTACATTTTGTGTTTCAAGGACATGCTTTTTACTAGATAATTTTGTTCTGTCCTGATTTTTGTTCACTATTATACAGTGTACGCTTTGAAGATACATTTATTGTTTATATAAAACAGATTTATGCCAGACAGTTGTGACGCCAATAGGCGGGATATTTACACTGTCGACCACGGGCACACAGACGTATGCCTTATACTACTGTGAGAATGGCTACACCCTGAGCGGGGCTTATAAAGCCTACTGTCAGTATACCGGCAGCTGGGATCCAATACCGACATGCGGTAAGGATGTGTAAAATATCCTGTTCTGGAAAATAAGACTTTTTCCCCAGTTATTCACAAATCTAATACTTTGTTTAGACCGTGTTTCATGTTGACCATAAGTTATGTTATGTGTGTTCTTCCTTAACTGTTAAACGTATTTGGACAACTGATTGCTATTCATTCAAATATTCTTCTTAAATTATAAAGGTAGCATGTACGATCGGGACCATTAGTATATTTGCACGTTTATCATTTTACAGTAGTACCGACCATGATTTTTGCATCATCAATTTTCCGTTAGTTTTGGATTTTAGTCAATAGTTCAAACAAGTTCTCTGTTACAGTCCAATGTGACACACTTCTTGCCCCTGATAGCGGAACAGTAACGACAACAACAACCGGAAGAATCACCACAGCGACATACTCGTGCGCCTCCGGTTATACCTTGAATGGAGCAAGTGAAAGGAATTGTCAGCCAAGCGGCACATGGGATTTTACGGCTCCAAACTGCAGTATGAGCTTAAGTATTTCATTGATATAAAGGAGTTCAACATATGATAAAACTGCTGCTGAAAGCATTTTGCCTTGGTCTTGTTTATTAGCTCACCTGAGCTGGCTCAGGGTGAGCTATTAGGATCGATGAATGTCCGTCGTCCGTTCACACTTAGTTCGTTAACACTCTACTGGTCACATTTTTGCTCCAATTGTCACGAAACTTAGTCAGGATGTTTGTCCCAGTAATTACTCGGACGAGCTCGAATATGGGTCATCTGGGGTCAAAACTTATGTCACATGACCTAAAAATAGAAAACTCTTGTTAAGACTCTAGAGGCTACTTTTTCAGTCCAAATGTCCTGGCAATTTGTCAGAAAGGTTGTTTGGTTGATTTCTAGCCTAAGTTTGAATATGGGTTATTTGGGGTCGAAAACAAGGTCACACAGCCCAAATATGGAAAAACCTTTTTAACACCCTAGAGTTAAGATTTTCAGACCGAATATCCTGGAAATTCGTCAGAAAGGTTGTTTCTATGATATCTAGCCCAAGTTCGAATATGGGTCATCTGGGGTCAAAAACTAGGTCACAGAGCCCAAATATGGAAAAACCTTGTTAACACTTTAGAGGTAACATTTTCAGCCCTAATATCCTAGTCTTATGTCAGAAAAGTTATTTGGATGATTTCTAGCCTAGGTTCGAATATGGGTCATCTGGGGTCAAAAACTAGGTCACTGTGACCAAATATGGAAAAACCTTTTTATCACTCTAGATGTAACATTTTTAGCCCAAATTTCCTGAAAATCTGTCAGAAAGCTTGTTTAGATGAATTCTAGTTAAATTTGGAATATGGGTCATGTGGGTTCAAAAACTAGGTTACACAGCCTGTATATGGAAAAACCTTGTTAATACTCTAGAGGTACCATTGTGAGACCAAATATCCTGGAAATATGTCAGATAGGTTGTTTTGATGATTTTTAGCTCTAGTTTGAATATGGGTTATCTGGGGTCAAAAACTATGTCACAGAGCCCAAATATGGAAAAACCTTGTTAACACTTTAGAGGTCACATTTTCAGTCCAAATGTCCTTGTATATGTCAAAAAGGTTATTTAGGTGATTTCTAGCCTAAGTTCGAACATAGGTCATCTGGGGTCAAAAACTAGGTCACAGAGCCCAAATATGGAAAAACCTTGTTAACACTTTAGAGGTAACATTTTCAGCCCAAATATCCTTGTAATATATCAGAAAGGTTATCTGGATGATTTCTAGCCCAGGTTCGAATATGGGTCATCTGGGATCAAAAACAAGGTCACTGAGACCAAATATGGAAAAACCTTTTTATCACTCAAGAGGTAACATTTTTAGCCCAAATTTCCTGAAAAACTGTCAAAAAGCTTGTTAAGATGATTTCTAGCTCAAGTTGGAATATGGGTCATCTGGGGTCAAAATCTAGGTCACACAGCCTGTATATGGAAAAACCTTGTTAACACTCTAGAGGTAACATTTTCAGCCCAAATATCCTGGAAATATGTCAGAAAGGTTGTATTAATAATTTCTAGCCCAAGTTCGAATATGGGTCATCTGGGATAAAAAAAAAACTAGGTCAC
Organism: Cyclina sinensis; assembly: GCA_012932295.1. Classification (NCBI taxonomy): domain Eukaryota; kingdom Metazoa; phylum Mollusca; class Bivalvia; order Venerida; family Veneridae; genus Cyclina; species Cyclina sinensis. The sequence goes on along the minus strand of JAAONU010000014.1, from coordinate 31,466,370 downwards.
AAAATTTAGATTTGGAAAAACCTTGTTTACACTCTACAGGTAACATTTTCAGCCCGAATATTCTGGAAATATGTCAGAAAGGTTATTTCAATGGTTTCTAGGTCAAGTTCGAATATGGGTCATCTGGGCTCAAAAACTAGGTCACAGAGCCCAAAAATAGAAATATCTTGTTAAGGCTCTAGAGGCTACTGTTTCAGTCCAAATATCCTGGCAGTTTGTCAGAAAGGTTGTTTGGTTGTTCAAATTATTAGATTAGGTTAAAGGTCACGGAGGCTAAAAATAGATTTATCTACTGTACCTCATAAAGCCTTCATTTATAGACCAATATCTTTGATATTCAATATATAGGTTCCTTGCATGGACCTCTACCCATGGGTAGGGTTTGAGGTCACTGGGTCAAGGTTAAGGTCACCATAGCTTATAATAGATATTTCTACTTTCTGTCATAGAGCCTTTATTTATTGACTGATATTTTACATATTTGGTTTGTAGGCACTTATATATTTTCAATTAAAAAAATGAGATACTGCTTAACAGCAAACCTACAGCCAAAGTACTCAGGTAAGCGATCCAGGGCCATCATGGCCCTCTTGTTTAAGTAACTGACCATTAACAAAAATCGGACTCGCTTATCTATCATAAAACACCAAGTAAATCTTTAAATACACTATATAAAGTATTTTACTTTTAGCTTGTCAGTCACCATTGGGTATACAAAATGGCCACGTAACCGACGATGGTATAACAGCAGCATACACCTGTGACGTGGGATACTCGTTAGATGGCGCTTCTACACGCACTTGCGCAAAAGATGGTACTTGGTGGACCGGATCTGATCCTGTGTGCAGTAAGTTACCCGTGTGATTTTAGTGTATTAAAAACAAATAGCAAAATCACTTATGAAGTTACATCAGCAGTTGTTTTTGTTAGCCTTGGGTTTGCATTTTTAAACGTCTATTTACAGAATTCATATCATTGTTTTGCAGATCCTTGTACAACACTGACTCCAGCTACAGGCGGTACCGTTACCATGAAAACAAATGGTCAGATGACGACAGCTGTCTATACATGCGACCTTGGGTATACATTGGATGGCCTTGATAATATTACGTGTAGAAGTGATGGGACGTGGGATTTCAGTCAGCCCCAGTGTGGTACAAATTATAATTATTACACATCAGTATGATTTCATATAACGTACACAGAACAACAATTAGCTCACTTAATCATAAAGCCTTGTGCAGCTATTTTTACAAAGCAAATGTAAATAACTCCAAAAACCATTTCCATTAGTCTAATTCCATATCGAAGTATCAGAGCAAATTATCTTCTTGTTTTGCTTGCTACAAAATTGCCACAAGTTTCATGAAACTCTCGAAAACCTATTGTTTTTATTGTACTTTATGGTGTATAATTTCCTTTTTGGCCTATAAGTCTACTATGGTGTCTTTTCTTACTGGAAAAAGTCTGCTTCAGCTATGTGCCCTACACTGACCGACCCAGCCAGTGGAAGCGTTTCCATGACAACCGATACCAAAACAACCTCGGCAACATTCACATGTGCTACTGAATATTACGTTAGTGGCCCTTTGAAAATCACATGTCAGACCAACGGGGTGTGGAGCAATAGCCCTCCAACATGCAGTACGTGATGTGATTCCTTTTATGAATGAGAATATTTGTGTACAGATTAAAAAATATAGCTGAAACAAAAGGCAACAGCTGAAACATGTATATTATTGTACAGTAATGAACTTCTATCTCATTGAGTATGATATAACTTGGAAATATTTGAAACAAAATCAAGAATAGAAAACAGTGTTTCTCTTATGATATTTAAGTTCTTTTCCTCTTTCTTGTTGGCGTCTGTCTGCCTCTCTTTCTTAAAAAACTGCTTTTAAATCATCATGATAACTCGACTTGGCCCAATACCTTTATTCCTTGCATGAATGTTTTGTAAAGTTGTGTTTCTTTTTTTAGAATGTTTGACTCCAGGTTCTCCGGACTTTGGCTCTGTGTCCGTATCTGACCAAACACAGGGACCTGTGGCAAGATATTTGTGTGACATAGGATACAGCATTGATGGACTGGCCTCTAGGCAGTGTATGGGTGATGGTTCGGGCTGGGAAGGGACCGACCCTACGTGTAGTTAGTACCTCTTTTTATTAAATTGTAAACTTTAAAATTTATAGAGCTAATGTAATAATGCAGCTGAACCCCCCCCCCCCACCCCCCCGCTACCGAATGAGTTGCTGTGATATGAAATATGATATTGTTACGTCATGCTTTACTTGTTTTGGGGGAAAAACAAGTGTATGTTGTGTTTTTGTTATCTGAAACAAAGTATTGATTATTTGTAGCTGAGGTTTAACAACGTTTAAACAGTCAGTCTTATCAGATGAAGACAACTCATTTAATCTTCGTAGCTGGGAGGTACCAGTATTAAAAATCCTATCCTTAATAAGAAACCGGCAAACTTTCTCACAAAATTGTCACGGAAGCAGAACTAAAACATACGGACCGTTAAAGCAATTCAGCGACCTTCACCTCTGAGGAGGCAAATGAGGGTTACCTTTAGGCACGTAGTGCCCTGTTTTCTGTCCGCCCTAAAACTGTTCTTCTACTTTTTTCCAGGCCTTTGTGATTCTGTCTCTACCTCACCAGAGCTTACATTTAGTATGTCAACCAATGGTTCCACAACTTCTGGGAAGTACGCATGCGCCTTAAACTACACACTCTCCGGAGAAGATTTACACATATGTCAGTCTGATGGCACTTGGAATCATCCAATGCCAACCTGTGGTAATGTGACTTTTTATTGTACATTAAAGAAAGTGTTTAAGAAGATCCAGACACAAACACATGACCTAAATTTGATGCTACAGGAACAAATCATGCAAGAAAGTATTTCTGGTCAGGAAATATCTAAGTCTGTGCGGATTCTTAGTGACAAATATGGTCGCCATCTGTCTCACGTAGTTTCTTTTTTCTAGTTCTAAAACAGATTCCACAAAGATAAGGTCACAGCTTGGACTGTTTGACATAAAAATAGACCATGTATTCGTTAGAAGAACAGAAATTTGTAAGGATAATGATATCGGACATGAAATCTAACATACATTTTATTCAAATCTTTCTTTCAGTGAGGTGTACAAGCAAACAGGCACCGTCAAGTGGTTACGTAAGTTTTGCAACAGATGGAATAAGAACTGTTGCAACTTTCACCTGCGTGTTTGGGTACGATTTGACTTCGTCGGGTATCATAACTTGCCAAACTGACGGGACCTGGGACTTACCTGATCCATTATGTGGTGAGTTTTATTGTCAAACATAAGGATTATTTTTCCATATTCATGGTTGCTCATTAATACTGAAGTTTTTTGCATGCGTAATTTACTGCTTTAAGAAATGGCCTCGTGGTAATTTACCATTTAGTTTATAATGATAAAGAAGATTATTGTCGAACCATTTTCAGCTTAATATTAATGACTGTGCGATCCACATAGTCATGTGTTCTACTACGTGAAAAACGATGAAATAACAATGAATTTCTAATGATGGAGAAGATATCGACACTAAATTCTGAAACAAACAAGGCTGTACACCTGTAGACACTTACTATTAATCACATTAGTCAATGCTGTATGTTTGAAGTACCATGTTTTGACATGTATCATTTTTATAATGTTCTGAGAGCTCTCAAGTGATAAAATTAATTCCGACGTATAAAATATTTAAAGATCCTGTCCGTGAATAAAGCCAAAGTATTCGAATTGTAAGATAACGTAAAAAATCATATGACTTCTAACACAATATCTGCATCGAGCGGTGTCAAATGGCCAACACATCCCCGCAACGATACGTTTTAAAAACCCGAATTTTACAGTTTAAAGAAGAGTTCAATTGATGTCTGAATTGATGTCTGAATTTCTGAATCTAATAAGTCGTCATAACCTATCGGGGAAAAAAAGATATTTTTCAAAAAAAAAAAATTCTGAGCAGATATATGTCATTTCTTTTTTTATTTTTATGCCCTTTTTCAGTTTGTCAGCCGCCAAGTGCTGTTATAAATGGCCACTATGAATTGTCGTCTGGTGGTATGGCAGCAAATTACTCGTGTGATGATGACTATGAACTCGTAGGACCACAGCAGAGATTGTGCTTCACAGACGGTACGGGCTGGAACGGAACTGAACCACGGTGTGGTAGGTACACTCACAACTCGTTAGAACAGAAGTTCAACATTCGTATGTCTTCATAGTGTATATGCACAGTCAAGTGTACATTCGTATTTACATTTCCATTTCCAATCTATTCTGTTCGTCTGAGGAACTTGCAAAAGTTAATTACAATCATAGATTGAAAATGCATCAGACGGTCATTAAATCTGTCGCAGGCTGTTGGCATTTCAAAATACGTTATTCCTTTCAGATCTTATTATACCCACAACACCCAAAATCGGGCAGTCGAAAGAAGAAACAGTGCTGCCTATACCGTCTGCTGCGTTTATCGCCCTTGTTGTCATTGTGATTATTCTTGTTATATCGCTTATGACAATTGCCGTCTGCAGTTATCTCCGATACAGGAAGGAACGCCAACGGATTGGAACAACGTTTGATTCAGCAGACAGCAGACCGATAAGTAGTGGGTGTATTTTGTATGCATTTAATGTGTACACATTGCGATGGAAAGTTTTTTTTTAAATATTCATTTTCAAAAATCTGGCTCTGATTTATAAATAGTAGAATTTATTCGTTTTAGTAATACAAGTACAATAGAGAGTCTATCTATCTTTCATGTATATTAAAGGATTGTTTATGGCGTACCGTTTTACTTTTGACGATATTGAAAAAAAAATTAAATCATCTCTCTGGTTGAATATTTGCAGGTGATGAGCCTCGTTTTAATTTCGAATCTCCTGATTTGGAGGACGGAAAGTCGTTATTGATCATGAAGGAAACCGAACCAGCAAAATCAATGTTCAATGCAAACTCTTTAAAGAAGAAGTCATCAATGCGGTCAGTAGATTTGAGTCCGTCTGAAAGTGGTTTGTCTAGTAAGGAAAAGAACGGAAGTGTTCCGCAATCCGGTAGTGAAAAACCGTTTGAGAATGGTACACCTCCTCATGTACCTCTCAGTGCAGTACGGTTACCAAAATTGCCTCCAAAATCACCAGCAAAGAATGTAAAGAAAGAAGCTTTGCGTCACAAACGCAAACGTCGACGTGTGGAACGTCAAGAGGATACGTCTGCACCGGCTAATTCAGCAGCAGAAATAAAAGACGCGAAACCTAGAACATCTACGCCAATAGAAATTGTAATGAACAGAACGCAAACCCCAGACATTTTATCGTCTGAGCAGTTTGAATATATTCAACCTGTTTACTGTCATGAGGTGGAGACGCCGGCGCCCAGTCGCCCGACAACAGCGACTACACGCGCGAGTAGTAGACCATCAACGTCAAAAACAAGCAGGAAAGAAGAAACAAATGAAAGCAACGTGTAGTACCAGACGACAATATGATGATATCCCTTGTCGTTCATTTTGTTGAGAGCTCAGATAGACGTGTAATTTTTCGGCAAAAGATTATTTGTAGGCAAATATAGTATACATTGCCCGTTCTCGTACATGGGCAGCTTTATGAAAAAAAATGATACCTCATCTTACTCACTGCCTGTGAAAAAATGTTATAGCATATTGCTAACGTAAAAATATTTAAAGCTAGGATGTGCTTAGTTAAAATCTGTATTATGTTAAAACTAAGCGTCAGAACAAAAAAACATTGGGCATTATAGACTAAAATAAGATCACGCACATAATATGCGAGTTTTAATTCTTTTGTTCACGGAATTCTTTTTTTTTTTTCAAACAGTATATCCTTAGACAATTATGGGCATGTTATATTAAAAAGCAAATAACTTGTTAACCTTGTAGTATAAATATCCCTTGGCTGCAATTGTTGCCACTTGGTTGCATCCGAATGTTTTTTTTATTTTTATTTGCCCTTGTTTTCAATCTAGGTACATGTACTTGTACTTACCTGTCAACAGTTGGCCCTTGTTTCCTAAAATGTATAATATTCAAATCTCCTTTAACATTGAATGTAGAGTCAGATGTCTCCAGCTGGGCTGCGTCAGATGACACAGAGCATATTGCTGTCAGAATTTTAGGATGGCCTGAAATTAACATTCTTTTCTATTAATAGTCTAAGTACCTTTTATCATCATAGAAAATACAGTTAGGTTGGATAATTAGTATATAGAGTACACTGTATCAAATTAAAGAAAATGCTTTGTTAAAGTCATTTCTTTTAATTCTCAATACGTCAAACGGCAAGCCCGCACTTTAAAGTTTATTTTCACCATTTATGGTGTTATAATTCGAGGGTCAGTTCGGAATACGTGGGGATAGACAATCCATGCGTAGTAAATTACTAGCCTCGGTTTCGTAAACCGCTTTTAAAACGTTCTCATATATTAAATATTTACAGCGCCATTATATACGTGTCAGTGAACCGCCGCATTTTACTGCTTTTCAATGAAATTTAAGATCATTGGGCTCAAAATTTACTTGTTAGGGCTTTATCATAAAATGTCATAATTACCTTTAAGTAATACGCGGTGTGTAATTTTGTATCAACTGCTAGTATTTAAACATTTGCCGATGTTGCCACAAGCACCTGTGATACGCGACAACATGATTTAAAGGGATATACAGGCAAAAGTTTTATGCGTTTTTTCTCGTTTCTTCAATCAATATACTATGAATGTGCTCGAAATAAATACAATGATCATTGCCAGTAACAAAGATTTGCTCTTTTTATATGAAAAAACGGGTGGTTTCCTAACTTGACCCACTTGGGTCTCGATAGAAAATTTAGATTTCGCGCTAAATTTCGCAGTGAATGACGGTGGACGGTTGAAGTACCTGTCACGAGATCTGTGGCAAAGTTCTTCATATTGAACGTGATTTGAGCAAATAATACAAGTTTTATTTTTATTTTTTTGCGGGGTGGGGGGTGGGGAGCATTTAATTTGCCTGTATCCCTTTAAAGGCTGGTACATAACTCATGCAGACTTTATAAATGACTGTGTAATGATGCTATATGCCTACAACAGTTGACAAAAAACTATGTATTTTGATAATTAATTATATAACAGTACAAAGTCTTTGCAGGGAATACTTTAGAACTTCTTTATGTAACTGAATAAAAAAAACGGTCAACATACCACAACATCTTCCACTTGAGTACAGCTTTTAATTCTGTTTATTGTTTCCAGAAAGAATTCATAAAGTTTCCCTTTTTACCTCAGAGTGGTACCTACGCAAGCTCGTACTCATCACCAAATTTCGGCATAGATTTGCAAGTGAGTGCTGAGCTAAATCGGTCTATGGGAGTGTCGAAGTTTGGTGCACAAACCAAAAAATGCGATAAAAACAGGGTTTGGGAACCATCCCATACTAACCTTACAATCATAATGCATAGAATAGAATACGTAAGTCATAATATCTTGGAAGTTTTCATTTTACTATTATAATATTAACACATAGTAAGTTATAATCGAAGGATACTTATTCAGTATTATATTCGGGAACCTCGCTGTATACTACAAAAAGAATGAAAAGCCAAATTTATATACATACAACTGAATTGTAACTTTGTCACCATATAAAAAGGAACAGATACAATGTAGTGACCAATATTCTTTCTTTTTTCCAGTTTAATGGGTTTCTTTATTTATTGAAGAGGCAAGCTTTAAGATTTTTTTAAGTTCGTGCAAAGACGGTTTAAAACCATGTCTTTTACACAAAAATATGTATTTTTTATTTCTAAACATAATATATTAAAATGCGTTGAACTTCGATTTGTATATCCCAGTATGAAAGATTTAGCATTTATGTAAAAATCTGCGTCTAATAATTTTACGGTATTATGGATTCCTGTAATAAAAGAGTGTGTATACATTCCCAGAACAAGTGGATTAAAGTTTCCTTATCATTTTTACAAAACGAGCATTGATCTGTTTTGTTACCCGAATTTTCAATAATAATACATTCATTTGTTCCCAATATTCGATCAAGTATCCTTGTTTGAAACCACTGTATATAAGCATCTTGACTAATTTCGAAAACCAATTTATTTATTGTTTTCCATTCTGAATTTTCTGATTTTTTTTTTTTTTTAAAGGTCGACTTAATTGGTAGTCTGGGATTGTTGAAATTACCAAAAATATTTTTTGACAAAGTGACAAAGGCGAAATTCGCGTTTTGGGATAAAGAAAATCCACTGCGAAATCAAGTGAACATTAAATTGAAACGAAATGAACCTGTGTTCGGTCTACTTGTCCGACAGATACACAGTGTGGTGTTTCAAAACAGTTTGCTGGAACTAAAAGGGTAAGGGGAAAGTTTGGTTTTAAGATGATACACAATTACACGGGTAATAAATCGCTCGTTTTACACTGCGTAGTGGCGTCTTTCACCATTCCGGATCAAGCAATCGATTACACATCAGCTAATGATCGTCGATTATCTAAAAGTTTACTAACGAATTAACTTGTTTAATTTTTCGTTTAAGAAAATTTCGCATAATTTAGGCAATTATGATGAAAAGATAGAGAAATTTAAATGTCTCGACGACAGGCACTGACTAACACGTAAAATATGTTTGCTAGCTACCTAGCTTTTGAAGTCTCATTATTATACAAAGTAGTATAAGTTTAATTGATAATAATTTTCAATTTTTGATTGTAACTTATTCGATAGCTGTGTTTTTCAGTTTGTGTGAAGAAGGACTTCTTTTTATCTAAATGAAACCACAGTTTGGTGTATGTACGTTAGTTATGTTTTCAGTTTGTGTGATACTTTGGCCTTTTCACATGGTACTTATCAACAGCCCCTAAAACGTCATACATAAATAAGTGGCTGAGTGAAGACCGGTGCAGTGAAGTTTCTTTTCATACTTAATAGTTAGTTTCAACTTCGTACTCATATGCGTTGAGATAGCTTGAAGTTGCTAGTCTTTTGTTCAGTTGGCAACTAACAACTGGCAACTTACTGTGCACTGTAGTTGCCGATTCAAAATTATTCCCAAACAGCATAAAAATGATAATTCGTAATACACACGAAACAACAACTGGCAAGTTTCCTAATATAAACCCAGGTTCAAGTAATTGTGAGTACATTTCATCGTAATCACAATACCTCTTCACCGAGTCATGTTGCAGGGACCCAGCGACAGACCTTGAGGTTGAAGGTTTGACGCCTTCAGGGTAGATATTAACTGACTTGTTCTATCGTCAGTTTTTTTTTCGCGCGTAAACTAGCCAGGGCTGAAAGTAAAAAAGTTGTAAATGATTTAAATAATACCTATTACCAGTTTCGCCGCTTCAGATCACGAGCTTTTAACCAGAATGCATTCAATCTTACTCGTCTTAGTGCCATCGAATTCAGTTCGTAACAAACTTCACGCATGCAGTAAGGGTTATTTCAGCTTATGTACTTTTTTTACTTCACAAACGAAAAGAAAGTGATTGTTTTCTCAATAAATGAATTATTATCTAATGCTATTTGTAATAGAAAGGTAAGTTGTGCAAGTTTCACTTATTATGCAGCACAGGCAACCTTAACTTCAAATCACCGAGGCAAATCTAATGATCCAAGGCCTGTCCATTCTTTTGCTTTTATATTAAAATCTGGCTTTAAACCGGATACTATACTTATTGAGCTATTATGAAAAGAACAAAATTGCCCGTTGTCAGCTTCAGCGAAATTACGCAATTTAAACATCTAGTGTGGCTCTACAATGTCGTTGCACTTACATTTTCTGTGTTCATTACGGTCACACAAGTTAGAATCCTTGACCTATTTTTATCTTCCTCAAACGTAACATGTATTACTTAATAACCAGTTGTCAGTCTATACAGAACCGGGTAAAAGCATCAGGTATAAACAACGCCTCTGTGATATGCCCTTTTTTACCTTTACCATGGTAATCAAGCATTAAACGTTTTGTATAAAAAGAAACTTCCAACCGGTGTAAAACACCAAGAATCTTTGCTTAACAACTGAAATGAGGTTTGTCAAGTTTAATTACTCGCCAAACTGCAGTCTTATTATTGTTGTTGAAATTGAATTTCACAATGAAACAAGTTTTATGTATGTTTTATGGCTAAAACTTCAGAGATTCGTCACATACCTGGCCATCGATATTTTTCGAATAACCGTCTATGTCGCAGAGATCAAAAGGAAATGGAGTTCGGGAACCGGTCTGTTGACACAGATGTGTGCCCGTCCAAGATGGTAATAAAATGGCGGACTTTATGTCCTTTTTGTTTCTTATAGCCAAAATAGCTTTACAAAATGAACAGAGAGGAGGAATCATGTGCGCGGGTGTCCTTCTGTCCCACGAGTTTTATTGCTTATTTTTGAAACAAGTGGTATTTTAACCATTCAAGTCACTTGAAAGGTTTGATACTATGTGATCTCGCATTACATCTGCAGTGGGTGTAGTGTTCCACAGAAGTCTCCTATAAAACGCCTTACTCATACATTTACATTTTTCCGCGCGTATTCATTTCATAATAAAAATTTATAGTTGTTGACCAGTCCGACTTTAGGATGTTGATTATTCTTAAACTTGATTTTTAAGAAGGGAATTATCTGTAAGGCAAACGTTTGGTTCGATATTAGAATATTTATCAGCCATGTGTCTGGAAATTCCACTTATTTTCAAGAATACAATTTTTTATTCTTCTGTAACACAAAAATTACACGGATTACGAAATAGTTTTATTTGTAAAGGCGATTCCTTTTCTTTTGACCAAAATGTAAAATGATATTAATATCTGAACACTTCTTTCAAAAATGTTTAATATGCTTCTCAAGAACAGATTTTGTTCAATCACAGTCTCTGTGAAGAGGTGACTGACTGCTTTGAAAAGGATTCGTCTTGAGGTGTACAAGAAACCAATACCGGCTAGCCTCGGTAATACATTAATGTCAAACGAAAACTTGCATTTAAGAATTCAGTACATAATAGCATTACAATTACAATGCAATTTCTACAATTGTATGATTACTTCATTCTGTTTTGTTCAATCCTTGGAACTCAGAATCAATTCCTTTATTAAAATTTAATAATGAATTGATTACTTCTAAATAGTATTACATTTTACACATTTTTGTAGATCCTTTGAAATTTGAGTGTCAAATAATCGACAGTGTTATTCATATCATGGCGGTAGAAAATTAAAAGTTAGTACTTCTTAAAAGTTTAGGCAGTCAAATTTTTCTTATATCGCAGACAGAAAAAAACAATATCTATTTTTATGTATAATTTATTTTTCATATTTATATTAATCAGGCCTTAACAACATATTTTAACAACAATGGCGTAATAATCTACATACATGCATGCAGTGTCATCTATGAACATCTATTTTACAAATATTTAACCTGCACATAAATACACTTTATATTCTTGACATAACGCACTAAAATATAACATTAAAATCAGCATAAACTCTTTTAAGAGATCATTTTAAACCCTGCAAAATGCATTTATCACAGCTAATATATACAAATACAATTCTAAATGAACACAGTTATTTCTGTCACTTTCCACAAGAAAGTCAACAAGAAAACACAAAACTATATTGCACTCCTGAATAATTGTCAATAGCACTCTTTTTCTTTTCGGTCATTTTTCTATAGTGACTTGTTCTCGGTTTTCATGTCTTTACTTTTTCAGTGTTGGTAAGAAACCAGGGGACCAGTCATCTTGAAATTTTAAAAACTTGAACTTTTTGATGAACTGTGACAATAGCATCTGAAATTGAAATGAATAACATTGTTAAATGTATGAAACAATAGAATTTTCCAACTGAAAGTTTTTCTCACAGGAAAAATATAATATATAGGTAAAACTTTTCTTTTAAAAGCATCATACCTATAAAATGTATTGAAATTGGCCTCATTTACATACAAACTTAAAGTTTGCTAACGGGATTTTTGGTGTACTTCAGGCAGCTATTCTGTTCAACGCCTCCCAAGTACTACAATCCTTTGACAAAAGCAATCAAAACAGAATAAGACAAAGAATTCGAGTAAAGACTGGATGAAATACAAAGACAACATACCTCACTGTTCGAACTATTCCGCATGAAGACGCTAAGTCGTGCTCCCAGCTCATCACCAGTCACTAGATTATCAGCCCTGGATCCCAGTTATCATAGTGAGGTTTCACATTGTCATTTTTTGGGAAAGACGGAATTTCTAGCCGTTACTTTACCAGACCCTGGAAACAAAAAGGGTAACATTTAACATCGGCTTCCTAAAACGGCAGTGAAATGTCAACATTTTGTTTAAATCATTTTATATGCAAGATGGATTTTTATAATGTCTTCTACTTTTTACATTTATTACTTACTGAATTTATAAGTTAATAGGTTGCAATTATGAAAATCAACTTACATTACGGTCCAATCAAAATTGCTCCTGGGGCCAGCTTCCCTTATCAAACCAGGCACCCTCGTAATGCAGCTGAATTTGATGGAGGAGGGGATCGCAAATCTAAGCTTACGTCCTCATGATCTATGGTATAACTTCCTGATGTTGTTGTAGACAAATCATCATCATCTTCATCATACGTCATAAAGCTACGGTCATGGTCACCTGGCGGAGGGGGGAAAACTGGTGGATTTAAAACCGGAAATACTTTATGTCTATCGAAATTATTGTCACTTTGTGTATAAGGACCACGCTGGAAGTTTGGGTTACTGTTTTTATTTCTTGCACTGTTTCTGTCGGCAAAATCTTTTAACTGAAGTCTATGTTTCCGATCGTTGTGTAGCTGCTGGGCAACCGGAAGTCTAGGACAGTTATGATGACGTAGATCGGCAAGATTCAACCACGGTCTGTGTTGATCGTTGAACGTGCTGTTTATCGGTGCTCGTGGGTAACGCATATCAGATGTCATTCTCATCTCTGAAGAAAAGAAATTTATAAGATATTTAAACTAGGTAAAATAAAAATCGAATCAATGTTAATATATATTTAACTAAATGGCAGTGACTTGTGAAACGATGTATTGATTTTTTTAAAGTTAAAATTTAAAGAATATACCTTTTATTTTTCCAAAAATGCATTCTTGTAACAGCAATGCTGTTTTAATGGCACAAGATCATAGAAAAGTTTTAAAATGTAAATGCACTTAAAAGACCTATGCCTCATTAGAGTCAAACAATAAAAACTAACCTGAGTCGTGTGAGTTGGATAGACTGGCACTATGAATATCTGACTCACTTCCGCCGCGGCCGCTATCACTTGTCACAGTCTCGCCGGAAGTGTGAGAATGGTTATCGTCCATACCGAAGGCTGACACAGAGGAATGGGGCTAAAATAAGAAAATATGTCTTCAATATCTTGTTATACATGTATTTACAAAAAAAATAAATATAAACTGACAAAGTATGGAATATGAGTGATTTTTTTCTATAATTCTTTAAATTTATTTTAACTATCTAGCCAGCTGCCAGACAGACTTAGAAATAGTTTGCCTAACATAGTATTTTCTAGTCTTTCCTTTGTTTGAATGTCTAGGACTCGATGCTTATTGTAAACTTAATATGCCAGCTGTTCAATTTTTGAGATATTTACTTCTATAATTACCTTCATAGTTGAGTTCAGAAGTGTACTGTGGGACTGGAGCGTGTGCAGCTGGGTTTCAGACCGAGTCTTGGGATCAAAACGAGCATTTCCCTCTTCAGAACGGGGCGTAGTTTGTTGGTTGCAACGGAGTGTTTCCGAAGGTCCCGGGAGTTGTTCTCTTGAATGTTTGTTGACTTGGTTATCCCTTTCCTTTGAAATCTGAAAAAAAAGATATAAAACCGCTATAGATAATGTTATCAAATATAAAAGAAAATATAATTGTTTTAATATAGTGACTTGTACACAGTATCTAATGAATAGATATCAAAACATCCAGCACAATGGGGCTGTAAGTAACTAAACTGAGTGTTTTTAGAAAGATTAGATTAAAAGAATTAAAAACTGGACATTATATCATAATGATATTTTGTGAAGTTTACGGTTTTAGGGCGTAATTCATCAACTTGTTATGCTTTCATGCAACAATAATGTTGTAGTGAATTACCGAAATTCTCAGGGAAAATAAAATGAATTATGAATTATTACCGCTTGTGTTACTTGTATCATGCATGAGTGTAAGGTTTGTCGGTTAAATAAAATCTAATAGCTCAAAATTAACGAAAAGGGTCCCTAAATGAAGGTAAATTATAGTAATTTGACAACATGCAGAGATCGGGGTCAAAGCGCTTTAAGACCATAATAACGTCTAATTTTCGACACTTTTCGTGTTTAAGTCGAAAACGAAGGCCAAATCAATCACCATTAAAGTAATACTTAATGTTACAAACAAACTGTTGAAAACTATTGAAAAGCAGGTGTTTTTTGTGTAGTTTTTTTGCTTCTTTTTTCTATTTTTTTGTCTTTTTTATGTTTGATAAAACGCTGAGTTTGAAACCGCGGACCATAATTTCCTCTGAGAGTGTAGTTTAACGGTGCACATGAAATGAAAATATATAAGTGAACTGCAATTAAATTAATTAAAAACCCGCCCATCTTTTTATTTCGTAGTTAAAATTATATTGTACGATTCCCCACAAATTAATATATTTCAATAATAAAAAAACGCGACGCCACAGTAAGTGAATCATCTAGGAAGCCAATGAAAAGAATGGGCGAAAAAGAGAAAAAAGTGAGAACATCTTGTCGTATTTAAACAACCTAAATGGCTATTGTTACTAGACAAAACCTGCCAATTGGTTAATAGATTTTAATCTTTTTGTACAATTATTGATTCATGTTGGTTAGCGGAAGGGCTTTCTCTGAGTTATTAATTTTCAGGAGATGTATGAATTAGACCACTGCTTTAATCATATTGTAATGTCATTTAATTCCTTTGTAACGCTTTCAAGAGCCATATTGAAAAAGATTTAATGTAAAAGGGCGTGAAATTCAAACAAACACTGGCCCTTGGAACGCACGACAATTGATCAGTGACAGAATACACTGGTCTTCTAACATGAAATGTGACAATTTTATGTATAGTCACTAACTTTCGTTCTGTATTTCATAGTCCATAAAGTGACTTACCGCGGATTTAAGACAGGAAGACCATGATCATTCTAAGATGCATATAACAGACGTTTAACCATACGATATCTGTAAATTATCTAGTGTGTTTGATACAGTACATTTGGCGTTGATTTCTAAACAAAAGAGCACGTAAACAGTCGACCCCTAGAGAAATTAAAGCTTTATGTTTATATATATGTCGCCCCTCTATTATTCAGTAGATGGTCAGAACTTTTGGGCGAAGTCAATTTCAACTCCAGCTACTGTCGAATCAAAATAGTTAAATGAAACAAACAAAAGATGAGCACGCGTTTGAATCAATCAAAAACCTTTTGGTTGCAAACATTAATGTCTGTAAATAAAACTTAATGATCAATAATTGAAGATATTTCAGTCGTCGAAACTTTGAATATTTCATGAGTAGTTGGGGTGATTTTTAAAGCCCCTAGTCTCGTATTTCTTCTAATTAATTACGGCGAGATGTAAAGATGAGACATTTTATGTGAATGTTACGACCCGGACAATACATCATCATTAAACAAACTTATATGAATAATTAGTGGTATATAAAGACATATATATTTTATTCGTTGCAATTATTTATAAAAAGTCCGATTCTACATAACTAAAACATATTGTTAATTTATCGACTTATTTTATCTTAGCTATGGTCTTAAGCGATACGAGCCGAGAAGACTAACTGGAAATGAAACAACTGAATTATACCATGTACATTTTGAACACTGGCTTTTCAAACTTGCTTTCACTTGAGGCAAAACCAGCTACACTAAAACACTCACCCACGTGTTTCTCGTGCATTCTCGGTCACGTGATTCAAGTTGGCGTAAAAAGCGATTCTTATATTTCTTAACACAGTACGATAATTCCCTTTGAACGTAGTGAAACATCACCTTACAATGCCTTTACCGCATTTGTTACCACTTTTTAGGGGTAATGATTCGACCTTTCATCTATTTCTTAATCTAAATACATAAAAAGAACTTAATGTGGACTTAATATCACACAAAAATACGTAAGCTCTTAATTGCAGTGTTCATACATTCACAAAGCTGACATTTAAACGTATAATGATGTAGAAAGTTTTGAAATGCGAAATTTATGTTTGAAATAATGTGTAGATTATATCGTTGAGGAAATACCATTAAAGTTTCACTTTTAGAAACTGTAACCCTTGAATAAGTTTAACTGTCACAATAAAACGAAATGGATTTATTCAATAAAACAGCCTAGATTAAAGGTTTTGAAATATATTTTGTCCTGACAAATGATTTCATTGCTAGGTCGTAAAAAATACCTGTTTTCATGATTTAAGTGTTCTTTTCAATATGAGTCATCAATTCTTTAACAGTAAAGCATATATTATATTGTTGTATATTTTTTTGCATTTATTGTATTACTATTTTATTCTTTGATTCGTCGTTAAAATGTTATGTCAATGGATTGAGTATTTTCAGATACAATTTCAATACTTGATGAAATAAATAGTTAATCAAATGAAACTGAAATGATTGTTCTAGAGATATTGTTCTTTGGGAATTCCTCGACGATTGATCTTTCATTTGTAAAGAGCGCTATTTTACCAAACTGATAAACTTCTATAATTTTAAACTACCAAGGGGCAATGAAACAGTTATAAAAGAAAAAAATATATATGCTAACCTTTTTGCCAAACAGTGAGAAAAGATTTAATTTCAGATAATATCGTGTATCAATAAAACAAATTCAAAAAAAAAGTTATCCATGAATTAATCACTTAATGGAAAACACAGTAATGCTTTATTGAGTGAATAGATTTTTACAATGCTTTGAAGATGGTTTTCATTAAAGTTATAGAGGATGTCAATATTTTAGACGTACCTTATGCTTATCCAGAATCGGCGTTTCCATGTCAACCGTTGAAGTTGTCACGTCAGAATCTCTACTGTCGTTGCCATCGCTACTGAACGTTTTCATGCATTCTAGAGGCGGTGTCTTGGTAACAGAACTCATTGTTTCGTTTATCCCGGGTTCCATATCGGCGAATTTCACTCTTCTCTCTTTAGCCGGCTTCACCTTTTCACAGAAAGTGTCCTCTGACCCGGAAGTGTCTTTGTTTTGGTACCATCTCCTTTTTAAGATACAGATTACAAGCACAATTGTGAAGACTAAAACAAAAGTAACGGTGCTTAAAGTGATTGCGATCAGTAGATTCTCTCCTTTGGCGTCGGGAACCGGAGTCACTGGTTGCTTTCTGGCGATGAAAATATTCACTGAAGTCGTTGCATACTGGCTTGGGTTACCTTTATCATCCACACGTAACAAAATATTGTATATCTCTTGATCTTCAGGGCTCAAATGACGTACCAGGGTGATTTCTCCGCTGTTTGCATCTATTGTGAACAAATCTGAAACGTTAGCACTTTGAATAGAGTACAACAATTCGCCGTTTAAACCTTCATCAAGATCAAAAGCTTTGATTTTCGTTACAACTGACTTTGGCAATGCATCGGTACTGAGTTCAACGGTGTAGTTTTCACTGTCTGGGAAGACGAACTTCGGTTCGTGGTCGTTCTTGTCCAGCACGTGCACGACTACGTTCGTGGATGAGTTCAATGATGGTGAACCATGGTCGTAAACAATAACCAGAAAACTGTGAACTGCATTCTCTTCTCGGTCCAGAACTTCTTTGGTCCTTATATTGCCTCTAGAATCGATCGAGAATGGCGCAGATTTGTCAATATGAAAAGCAAGTTTTGCATTTTGGTCAAAATCAGGATCTCTTGCGACCACGTAGCCAACACTTGTATCCGCTTCTACATTTTCTGACACGTTAAACTCATAGAACAGTTTGTCAAATTTCGGAACATTATCATTAAGGTCAAGGACGTTGATCATTACCGTGGCTGTGCTGGTTCTAGCTGGGACACCATCGTCTTTAGCATACACGTGTAGTTTTATAGTAGCGTCCTTTTCACGATCAAAAACAGACTGTGTTTTAATCAGTCCTGATAGGGGGTCCATGGTAAAACGATAGTCACCTGTTGCCCAAACAGAATATGAAATTTCTCCGTTCTTTCCGATGTCATTATCAATTGCAGAAACTTGAACAATATCCGAATTAACTGTATTATTCTCCAATATATCCACGAAATAGATTTTCTGTAAGAACATAGGTGAGTGGTCATTTTCGTCCATTACTTTTACACTAAATTCAACAAACGTAGTTTGGGGTGGCGTTCCTTTATCATAACAATTAATTACTACAAAGATAAAGTCCATACTTTCTCTATCTAGTCCCTTCGCGACAGTGACCTTGAATTCGTTAACGTCCAACCCTTGGAGATTAAACACGTCATTGTCGCTGCTAATATCACACGTGATTATTCCATTAGCCCCGGTGTCTCTGTCAATTAACCTGACATGTGCCACTACTGTTCCTAAATCAGCGTACTCCGAGATGGTCGCCATTCCAGTGTCCGAGAACAGATTTACTTTAATTTCCGGGCGATTATTGTCCGAATCAAGAACGGTAACTACAACGATTGTCTGGGTCATTAGCGGTTGTGTCCCTTTATCGCTGGCTTCAACGATGATCCTGTATTGTCCGCCACTTTCAAACTTCTTATTAACAAGTAAAGCACCAGAGGTTTCGTTAATTGCAAACTGTTCCTGAATTCTTCCAATCTGATTCTTACTTAAACTGTACACAATCTCACTGTTTATTCCAATATCGGCATCACGTGCAGTTATCTGAATGATTTCCTCTCCAACTTCCAGAGTTTCGTTTATTGTTGCATTATATAAAGTATATTCAAACACAGGAGCATTGTCATTTGTATCTTCTATATCTATAGTAACCGACATAGTTCCTGTCAGGGCAGGTTTCCCACCATCCTCAGCGACTATTATGACGTTAAATGTGTCAGTAGTTTCTCTGTCCAGATCACCAGTTATCTTAAGTTTCACAACAGAACTTCCATCTACGAATCTTGTGTAAGATATAGTGAACGGTAGGTTTAGAGTTGCCTCGTTTAAGATATAGTATCTCTGCAAAGAATAGTTTCCGGCATCGGCGTCGACGGCTCCGACCAGTGACATGGATGAACCAACTGTGGCAAGTTCCGATATTTTTAATGACGTGGTTTCCTGTGGAAATTTTGGCACGTTGTCATTGACGTCAGTCACGGTGACGTTAACTTTTAAAGTTCTGAAAAATGCACTTATCTGTGATTTTGCAACAATACTTAATGGTAGAACACATTTGGTTTCATAAACACAGTCTGACAACATTTCCCTGTCGATGACGTCATCGGTGTACAAGGATCCATTATGAGAGTCAATTGTAAAATATTTCTCGTATGTTTTCTCCTCATTTAGCACACTGTAACTGATCTGTGAAAAGTCCTCAGCAGAAGCCGTCGCCCGTAGGTTTGAGTCTTCACGAATGTTTCCGATGAATTTGCCACTCGGTGACTCCTCTAGAATGGAATATTTTAGTACTTCCTGTCCCAAGCACGACACACAACACACTATACTGAAAACATACACTCGTAGCATCGCTGTTTTTCTGTTTCTTGATCTAGCTGCCATTTTTTTCTGTTCTTTGCGAGTAATTTCTCCGAAAATAAGAATTCTACCAACACATGTGCACACTTACACAGTCATTCGAAATATAAATAAAATTAAGTCCTAAAACTGCTCTCTCATCAGCCGACTATAACAATACGCTTGACCAGTGTCCACTTTTTGTCAATGCTTATATCAAAATACTTAGAACAAATATTATTTTCTCATCAAAACAAGCACATGTAATTCTATTATTGTTGCAAAGCCGAATCTTCAAGTGTCCGCCTTTGGCAAAACTTGTTTCTTTCACTAGAACGTAAACAGTGTATCTTAATTTATCCTATTATAGAATAAATCCACGTTGGTAAATGGATTTCTCTAGGATTATCAATGTTGGTTCTTCTACTGAATCATACAATGATTCCTGTGGTAATGTCAAATAAGTACACGTTAATCCAGTTATAATATAATTATAATTCAAATTCCAATAGCGTTTATCAACTTTGTGTAACAAATTGGTTATGAGAAAAAAAGTTTGGCCGCTGTTATTTACATTACTGTTTCTCACCGTTTAGCTCCGCCTATAGTGATTGCCGACCAATCAGCGCGCGTGTTTGAATCAATACGCAGTGAAGCGGCCAACTGGAGAAATTTGAGACACGAGTGAGTTGCAAATTCAGATCTTTATCTTTCTTTAACGTTTTCACTAATTTATCAGCTAACTAATCTAGATTGGTGTTTGAGATACTTACGTATTAGCTCACTGACACTTCCTACTTCAATGCTTAATTTTGTCAACGTCTTCTTTTTATTCTGTCATTGTCAATGAATCTTACGAGATATACAGTATTTATTTACCTTTGAACTTAAAAACTTTGTTTTTCAAACGGATAACTGTCACAGAAATATTATTCATTTTTTTCTTTTTGATATTTCAAGGCGCCAAACGTTTTGCTTTTAAAAGCCATTTTGACTTCTTATTTCAAGACTTTTTCTTTTTCAAAAACACGTCACTTTATTTGAATGTAACATAGCTAAATAGCTATGCTGTACAAATGATGTTAGAGAGAACATTTACAGATGTAAAACTGAAATCATTTGAAATCTGTCATTGACGCATACTATTAAATAATAGAAAGAGCATACGGCGTGAGCCATTTTGAATTCCATAATATCTAGGATATGGCCTAAAAAGCGTGCAGACGAAATAAAAGTGCGGTCGATTTTGATAATTCTTTCCAAACAATACTAGTAATCCTTTTCTATCCTAACTTATCTTCAAGTTAGGATGTAGTGAATGAGAAAGCATTAGGCGTCCTGGGTTCTACATTAGACACCTATCGAAAACCGATTACAGAAATGATTTATGACCCCTCCTCATTTCTTACTATCAACTGAAGAAATGAGTGAAGGACATTGTTTGTTCCTTCAAGATTCCATTCCCCGCTAAAATCGTGCGCTAGCTGGAGTTACCGTAACCTAATCAACTGTCCGTTAGTGTAAATATTTGTCCAGGCTTTTGCATGTTAACAAAATCGGAGTGTTTCATTTTGTACAAAATCTGCTCATTTCTGAAAAGATTAATTACAAAATGCATGGCCTTTTCCTGAATACGAAAATTGAGATACAAGAATAATTGTTCATTTACACAAGTCATTCTTACTAATGGGGATTTTTTTGTACAATACTTGATTTTCACATGCATAAAAGGGACAAGAAACACATATGAAAGGGTTTCAAGGGGTTCAAGGAAATAAACCCAAGGTAACGGGTAAAACCCTTTTAGTTTCTTTCATTAGTACTTTTAATATAAAAGTGACTTTTTGTGACCTTGATATAATTAGTTTATGCAGTTTGAAAACTTGAGCCCCAATAAATGATTAAGGACATTTAATGCAGAGATCTTGGCTGAAATATTCCGGGATTTAATTGTGAC
The DNA here is from genome assembly GCA_012932295.1 of Cyclina sinensis. NCBI lineage: Eukaryota > Metazoa > Mollusca > Bivalvia > Venerida > Veneridae > Cyclina > Cyclina sinensis. The sequence continues at coordinate 31,444,709 of JAAONU010000014.1, read as the reverse complement.
ACACAAGAAGGCTATTCAGTTGATAAGATAATCTTTAAAAAATATCTCAGTAATGACTTATTACCAACAACGTCTGTATATCATCCTTTTGAAATGTGTATCATAATTTTCCTTAATTAACTATCTTGCAATGTGCAACTTCAATTGTAAAAATTGCTGTAATTTCGAAAGGAAGGTATCGTCAAACTTGTAAAAGAGAATTTTAAATAATTACCTAAAATTGATGACACGCATATGGCCTTACTTAAAGATATTATCGGTGTGGAAAGTAGGAGAGACTTTAAGGGTGACAATTTTAAATGATTATATCTATTTCTGATCACTAATTACAATTAATATGTGAAATTATGGATAATATTGGCGGATATCATTTTGTCAACACTTAGTGTCAGGACCAAACTGGTTAGTTCTTCCTCTAGATAAGACATGTTTCAATGACAAAATCCCGCCCCTAAAAATGTCCTCTCTGTTGTACTTAAAATACTAAAAACTTAGAAGATTTTAAGATTAAATCAGATTGATCAGTTATTTTAACATATATTAAAATCCAATACGAAAATAGCATTAACACTAAAAGCTTCATAATGACGTCCGAATATTAATGACGTTAAATAGAGCGTTTAAAACGATTCAGGGCGCTTCTTGGTAAAATAAGAGTTGTTTTATTCAGGAGAAAAAAAAAAAACATGTGTTTCTTGTTGCGTTTTCTCCTTAATCTGCTTCAGATAAAGTGTTTCTGTATGAAGAGAGGTTACCAAGGCGCACCAAAGTTAAGGCGTGCATAGCAAAAGAAAATTAAAATACAAACTATCATTCTAGTTAAAAAAGGATGAAATATATAACCTTTTGAGAGAAAGAAAAAGGAAAATACGAAATAAATAATTACTTTTACGCATGGATTTGAAAATGTATACAGTAGAAAATAACACGGCGTTCTCCACACACTTCTTAAAGACGTGTTTTCACACTTCATTCCCATTTATCACTGGTTATTTACAAACATTCAGGTGATCAAATCCCAAGTTGACATGCACTCACTGCATCTACACCAAACAATAAATACGCTAATCAAAACATCTCACTTTGTTTTTTAAAACAGATCTCTCTAGCCTTTTCTCTGTCAATATAAAAAGCAGAATTTGCCTTTGATATTTTTTTCCTAATTTAAAGCTTGTCAATCAAATCTCTTCGTTAATACAGTGATGTTTATTTAGCGACCATCTTGCATTAATTTTGTTTGTAGTAACTTTTCTTTCAGTCGTTAAAACAACGAAAACGAACCCGTTGCATACTACTTTTGAATCAGAATATTAATTTATTCAACTGACAAAATAATTAAAAAATACTTTTAATAAACCATTTCTTCCGTTTAGCAAGAAAGCTGGCAAAATATTCAACATAGTATATTTTCATCATTGTTGACTATTGTTTCCTTCTTGAAAAGTATACATATGTCCAAAGTTCAACTTCATATATCCAAAACTTTGACGTGTATAAAAGTTGGAAATATACCATGTTTTATAACTTTACTGGCCACAACCAGTGTAAAAGTTATTTCTCGCCTTATCACCCTCTTGTAATTGAACATTCAGCTTTAATTTACTCTACAGTTCACGATGGGTCAGTCGGAAAATTAAAGGTGATAGAAAAACTATTTAACCAACTAATCTATGTGAAAGCGGCTATGATTTTCACAGTGTTGATTTTGTTATATTTCACTTTTCTTCATATGGTTCGTTTAAAAATAATCACTTCAAAAAATCATCAGCGATACCTAACTACTGTTAAGAGTACCTCTCAAGAAAGAAATATCTGTAAAAAGAAAATATATACAGAACAGAACAATACAGAAATTTTATTTACAGACAAACATTATAAAGCAGTTAAACGGAAGAGGTATTCCGATTTTTTTTCTTACATTACAGCAATTGTTTTCAGTCATTTAGCTTTTTTTAAATTTTTGCTGCGTATTCTCGAACATAACTTTTTCGAAACTTTTACATTAATAAAAATGCGAAGAAAACATATATGTTTTATGTTTTGATAAGGTAGTTTTGAGCTGATAATTTAGTCAAACTCGCTAGGATTCAAACCCGAAATGGTCACTTCCTGTTCATTTCTCTTTCTTTTTTCTCTCTTTAAAAAAATGGTCGAGTATGGTAGGATCAGAGGTTAAAGATGCAGGAAAAAGAATATTAAAGTCTGACCAAACACAATATGGATATCGTTATCTGTTGAAACGTTTCGGTTGGACATGGTATGCAAAGGTAGACCAGTGTGTTTTATATCAGTTCGCTCATTAGGGCAGTGGTTTTGACGGAAGGCTGGCACGGGATTTCCGTGCAGCACATGCATGAACGCATCTGTCAGCACCAGTATCTACTATCATGAATCCATCAGAGTTCATGATTGATGAACCCTCTATATCTTCCGTCCCAACTGGAATGTTTCAAAAATGTAAATTAGAAAAATAAACGGTCAGTGGTGAACTTTGGTAACAGAAGCTATCATTCAAAATGACTTATACAGAACTTGCTTTGCATCTTATTAGCTTTTCCTAGACGACTGAGTGACAGAGATCTAGATATGTTCTAAGATTCTTTTTCATTAGAAGGGGTCTGGCTAAAATACAGGATAACTGCAAGCTTAAACAGAAAACATCTTTAATGCCATTAACACTTTATGTTTCTTTAGTGAATTAAATTCTTATTAATGTTCCGAAACAAAAAAAAATCATGCAATAAAGAGACATAGTTGATTCTAATCTAAAAAACATCATTTTATTTTTTTTCTACGGTATTAAAAACCGAAGGAGATAACAACAAAATAATCAGAAGGAAAGGTGTTGATTTGTTTGCTCAAACAATACTCTATTTAATCCAGATTTTGAGAAAGTCTTACTTTGAGCAATCTAAACTTATGATTTTTTTTTTAAATTGACTTGAGTGAGAAAAAAAGCTTTAACATTCATTTTCGTAAGCATTCGACAATGAACAATATTTCTTTTTTCTCTGTTGTTCTCCAATGCGTCATCGTTGTAGTTAAATACCGAAAATTGTGTTTAGATCGTTGTAGTTAAATACCGAAAATTGTGTTTAGATCGTTGTAGTTAAATACCGAAAATTGTGTTTAGATCGTTGTAGTTAAATACCGAAAATTGTGTTTAGATCGTTGTAGTTAAATACCGAAAATTGTGTTTGTTACTGGTTATTGTTATTAACATTTATTCTATTACACAGAACACGGAACATAGAATTATTTCAGACAGATTAAAAAAAATATATATTATAATAATAAAAAGTTAAATGTTCAAAGAAAACATACGTGTAACATAAACAAAATAAATATAGTACAATGTACCTACGAATTATCCATCAAGCTTATTCGCAATGGGCTCCACTGAAAAAGTATTAAAAAAAAAACAATGGACTAGACAGATATAGATGATAAGTGTTTTTGGATCTTAGCGTTTGATAAATACAAACCTGATGTTCATCTGACCAACAGTTACTTTTTTGGTTTGATGAAAACTCTGAGAAAAGAAAAACTATACATAAAGAATCCCAGTTTAATTCTTTTTTGGTCCATCGAGCGCCTTAGATCCACGTTTTATTTGAAAAAATGATCTTTGACCCTGGATTTACTTATTTCATAACACCGAACTAGATTTTTCCGACAAAGGTCTACTTTTACACTATGTTCTATTATACCAGATTTTTTGTTGCGTACAATAACATGAAACGGAATTCTTTTTTCGCTTATTAAAGTAAACATTCCAAAATGAAAAGAGCGTAAAATGTCAACAATTTAAATCTTATAAGTACTATCCGCTTAACGATACTTGTGAAATGCTTATTGAATTCCTATTAATTTCTTTATTGGATTTGAGATTATTAATTAAGATTTCACTTTCAATGACCCTTGAGTGTATAACATAGAGAAAAAAGAACTCTTAGCGTGCGATTTTAGAGGTTAAAATCCCATAGAATGTCGTAACTTTGAAGTGATGATTGTGTCACACTGAGTGACACAGTATGGGAACCATCAGCCATCTTGATGACGTAATCACGTCACTCATTCTCAAAGAAAACACAGTTAATTACATTAAATCCATTAAATCTTTTTTGCCACATTCGTTTCTTTCCTGGATGGACACAAATTCCTTAGGCATGTTGTTTCATGAAGAAGTCAAAGTGATCAAAGACCTAAAATACCATTATTGTCTTTCGGATGAGGCGTTAAACCTGGGACTTACTATTAATATACGGTCGCTGGTTAAACTGAGGTCCCATGTGTTATCAGTACTATACACTGCGCATGGAACAAAACGCCAGAGGTGTCTCAGGAATGGAATGTTTTTTGTATCTTGCACTGTCCCCCACAATCTAACATAATGGTATTTAAGGTCTTTGAGCGTATTATAATGAACAGTGCGGAACTGGAAATGAGTTCAAGTGTGAAACGTATTTCTTTTTGTCTGTACAGAGGAAAAACGAGCAGAGTCCGCATTCGCAGGGATAACTAGATCTTCGGGAAAAGAAAGCATACACTTTACACACATACACAAACGCCAGCACTTTGAATTAAGTATTGGTATAGAACTTACTTTGAAATTTTTGAAAGATTTAGACAGAACAATCTAATGAAAGATGCAATATCAGAACTATTAACATTACAGAATCAAATAAGTATTAAGTGTAATATCTAATAAACCAGAAAGGGACCTTTTATTTCTCAAATTTCTTTGTAAATGCCTGAAGGCAAAGGTTCCAATTTGCCAATAAAGATTGAATATATGATTATGTTAAAGTTCTAATTGACTGTCATTAAAAACTTTTCAGAAAAAAATGTACAAGACAAAGCAAAGAAAAAAATCACAAATGGTGGCAGATTTTTACATCACTCACCACGCAATTTATCATTCTGTGACGAAAACGTTTGTAAATATTGCTGTCAATGAAAATCCTGCTGTTTTGACAGGCGGTTGAAAAAGTCAAGTGCTGACAAATAGAAACTGTAAGAACACCCTAGCAACAAGAGACACCGTTGTCCGGGTGATAATAATGGCAAACTACTGTTTCTTACCCATTCACGTCTGTCTGTAAAATTGCAATGTTGTCGAGAATACTGGCAAAGACATGTTGTTGTTGTTGTTGTTAAAGTTGCCGTTAATGAGGATGCTGTTGCTTTTGTCCCTTTTACCATTTCTTATGTACAGTAATTGTTTTGGTTGTTGTTGTTGTGACGACAAATGATGATGATGAGGAGAACAATTATATTGATAATGACGAAAATTCTAATCCTTGTTGTTACCAAAACTGCTAATGTGGCTTCTGCTTCTGCTGCTGCTGCTGTCGACGATGCTTTCGACAATTGAAATTACTTTTACCAGTGCAGATAAATAATAATAACAATAACAATAATAACAACAACAACAGTGATGATGATGATTATGTTTGCTGATAGTGGTGTCAGTGATGATGACTAAAGTTTAAGAGAGAGATGATGATGACTTTTTGGTGATGATGATTTTGGTGATGATGATTTGGGTGATGATGATATCATGAATGGTTCTGAAAAGCATTATAAAATTATTCGAATAGTAGGTTCTCAAGCATATATTTTCTTTTCGTTTGGAAATTTTTTTAATAAAATACATTCATAGAATGAAAAATTAAAAGCTATAAATACATTATGATACATAAATATGATATAAACAAGTCTCCTTTCCTACATTTTTTGTTCATTAATTTTCTCATACTGCGAAGTAATTTGTCATGACCTCTCACTATCTCGACATCTTCTGACGCGAAACAAATTTAGGCAAATATCAAACAAAATGCCCTCACTTGAAAGGGGTCCCGTGTGACATGTAATTGGTCGATAACCTTAAAAAGGTCATAGTGTGAAAGGTCAAGATCGACTTGATGAAGAACTGACCGTACCATGAGTCCGCATGATAACAAATAATCAAATGTCCATCTTTTCCATTAAGAAGTGTCAATACGGTGTTAAAAGACAGTTTTTATCAATTTTAAAACAGTTCAATGTTAAAGTTTAAAATTTTTACATTCCAATCTCATTTGAAACGGCAAAATGACACATGACACCCCCACTAAAGTAAATATACATTTTACTTTATACAACTTTTGACCATAAAAACTCGAAAGTGCCTGTCTAAGGAAAGGTCATATCTATGATTTAACCGAAATGGCGACAATAAAAGTAAAATAGACCGATATCGAAGGTGTTAAATGCAATATTGTGGTATTATGCTATCACACTATCCTTTACATGTCTAAATACAAAAGTTTTGCGGTCAGGAAGACAATGTAACAAGTGACTTTAAAAATCGACAGAACAATCCAACTTTTCTTTTGATTGCATGACTCATTATATTATAGTCTATAGGACAACCTGTTTGTTTTCATACACCGACTTTACCATTATTCACTATTTAGTCTTTCCCGTACCCCTCATAAAAAGGTAAACTATGATAACAATAGTTATAATCGATTGGCCTGGTTTTTGAAATTCTTTATTTTGTAAATGCCTACATCCACATCATCTGACTCTCTATCATCATTTCTAGATGCAGCAGCAGTAGCAGTTTAAAGTAAGTATGTAAGTAAGTAAAAGGGATTGTAACAAACTTTACATGTGTACTTTATAACAATTTGTATTTCATATTGTATCTTCTTGTATAGAACATCTTCCCGAATCCGAATCCATGTCATTCTAGAGAACTGGAAGTCAGGAACTTAGCCAAGTACTCACGCACAGGAAGTTAGCCAAGTACTCGCGCACTGGAAGTCAGGAACTTAGCCAAGTACTCGTGCAATGGAAGTCAGGAACTTAGCCAAGTACTCGCGCAATGGAAGTCAGGAACTTAGCCAAGTACTCGCGCAATGGAAGTCAGGAACTTAGCCAAGCGCTCGCGCACTGGAAATCAGGAACTTAGCCAAGTACTCGCGCAATGGAAGTCAGGAACTTAGCCAAGTACTCGCGCAATGGAAGTCAGGAACTTAGCCAAGTACTCGCGCAATGGAAGTCAGGAACTTAGCCAAGTACTCGCGCAATGGAAGTCAGGAACTTAGCCAAGTGTTCGCGCACTGGAAATCAGGAACTTAGCCAAGTACTCGCGCAATGGAAGTCAGGAACTTAGCCAAGTGCTCGCGCACTGGAAGTCAAGAACTTAGCCAAGTACTCGCGCAATGGAAGTCAGGGGAACACATCATAATTAATTTCAAAGTCAGCTGACCACCTTGCTTTTAGATTCCAGTGTCAAGGTATGGTCACCGGACTGACCACCCAGTGTTTGCTATAAACCCTTATAATCCTGGTACTTTTAACAGCCTATCATCATAAAATGGGTGTGAACAGGTCAATAATGTACCACTATTGTAATAGATATCTGTCGATATAGATAGGCCATTTTATTTTGATGATTTTGATTTTCTTTTGCATGCTCAAAAGTTCAATTTTTATGATCGCTTGACCTGACCTGAACATTCCACTTCAAGGGTGTTTCATAATTTTACATTAATTGTGATTTCAATAAAAAAGCCCTTCGAAAGATTAAGGTTTATATTTGTGTAACATTGGTAAAATAATATCTCTACCAGTAATTGTGTCTGAGTTTCAAGTATATGTGTGAAGTTGGTCTGCAGTTCGCAGTTCGCAATTCGCGATTCGAATTGCGAACTGCAAACTGGCATGCAGTTCGCGATTCAAACTTGAAGATTTTCAGTGTTCTTCTTGGGAAAATTTATGACTTACTAACTTCATAAACCAAAAAGAAATAGTTCTAAGTCCAATTGCAAACTAGCATGCTGTTCGCGATTCGAATTGCGAACTGCAAACTGGTCTGCAGTTCGCAGTTCGCAATTCGCGATTCGAATTGCGAACTGCAAACTGGCATGCAGTTCGCGATTCAAACTTGAAGCTTTTCAGAGTTCTTCTTGTGAAAATTTATTACTTACTAACTTCATAAACCAAAAAGAAATAGTTCTAAGATAGAGAAAATAAACATAAGTCCAATTGCAAACTAGCATGCGGTACGCGATTCGAATTGCGAACTGCAAACTGGCATGCAGTTCGCGATTCAAATTTCAAGCTTTTCAGTGTTCTTCTAGGGAAAATTTATGACTTACTTACTTCATAAACCAAAAAGAAATAGTTCTTAGTCGAATTGCAAACTAGCATGCGGTTCGCGATTCGAATTGCGAACTGCAAACTAGCATGCAGTTCGCGATTCAAACTTGAAGCTTTTCAGAGTTCTTCGTGTGAAAATTTATTACTTACTAACTTCATAAACCAAAAAAGAAATAGTTCTAAGATAGAAAAAAAACATAAGTCAATTGCAAACTAGCATGCGGTTCGCGATTCGAATTGCGAACTGCAAACTAGTCTGCAGTTCGCAGTTCGCAATTCGCGATTCGAATTGCGAACTGCAAACTGGCATGCAGTTCGCAATTCAAACTTGAAAATTTTCAGTGTTCTTCTTGGGAAAATTAAACTAAAAAGAAATAGTTCTAAAATAGAGAAAAAAAATATAAGTCCAATTGCAAACTAGCATGCGGTTCGCGATTCGAATTGCGAACTGCAAACTAGTCTGTAGTTCGCAGTTCGTTTTTCGCGATTCGAATTGCGAACTGCAAACTAGCATGCAGTTCGCGATTCAAATTTGAAGATTTATAGTGTTCTTTTTGTGAAAATGTTCTTCTATTATTTCATACTTACTTCATAAACCAAAAAGAAATGGTTCTAAAATAGAGAAAAAAAAAACAAATAGTTCTAAGTCCAATTGCAAACTAGCCTGAGGTTCGCGATTCGAATTGCGAACTGCAAACTGGTCTGCAGTTTGCGATTCAATTTGAAGATTTTCAGTGTTCTTATATGAAAATTTAATTCTTACTTAATAAACCAAAAAGAAATAGTTCTAAAATAGAGAACAAAACATAAGTCCAATTGCAAACTAGCATGCGGTTCGCGATTCGAATTGCGAACTGCAAACTGGCATGCAGTTCGCAATTCAAACTGAAAAATTTTCAGTGTTCTTCTTGGGAAAATTTATTACTTACTAACTTCATAAACCAAAAAGGAATAGTTTTAAAATAGAGAAAAAAATATAAGTCCAATTGCAAACTAGCATGCGGTTCGCGATTCGAATTGCGAACTGCAAACTGGCATGCAGTTCGCAATTCAAACTGAAAAATTTTCAATGTTTTCTTGGGAAAATTTATTACTTATTAACTTCATAAACCAAAAAGGAATAGTTTTAAAATAGAGAAAAAAATATAAGTCCAATTGCAAACTAGCCTGCAGTTCGCAATTCGAATCGTGAACCGCAGGCTAGTTTGCAATTGGACTTGTGTTTTTTTCTATTTTAGAACTATTTGTAGTTCGCAATTCGAATCGCGAACTGCAGGCTAGTTTGCTATTGGACTTATGTTTTGTTCTCTATTTTAAAACTATTTTTTTTTGGTTTATGAAGTAAGTAAGAAATAAATTTTCATATAAGAATACTGTAAACCTTCAAATTGAATCGCGAACTGCAGACCAGTTTGCAGTTTGCAATTCGAATCGCGAACCGCAGGCTATTTGCAATTGTACTTATGTTTTTTTTCTCTATTTTAGAACTATTTCTTTTTGGTTTATGAAGTAAGTATGAAATAATAGAAGAACATTTTCACAAGAAGAACACTATAAATCTTCAAATTTGAATCGCGAACTGCATGCCATTTTGCAGTTCGCAATTCGAATCGCGAATTGCGAACTGCGAACTGCAGACCATTTTGCAGTTCACAATTCGAATCGCGAATCGCATGCTAGTTTGCAATTGGACTAATATTTTTTCCTCTATTTTAGAACTATTTCTTTTTGGTTTATGAAGTTAGTAAGAAATAAATTTTCACAAGAAGAACACTGAAAAGCTTCAAGTTTGAATCGCGAACTGCATGCCAGTTTGCAGTTCGCAATTCGAATCGCGAATTGCGAACTGCGAACTGCAGACCAGTTTGCAGTTCGCAATTCGAATCGCGAACCGCATGCTAGTTTGCAATTGACTTATGTTTTTTTTCTATCTTAGAACTATTTCTTTTTTGGTTTATGAAGTTAGTAAGTAATAAATTTTCACACGAAGAACTCTGAAAAGCTTCAAGTTTGATCGCGAACTGCATGCTAGTTTGCAGTTCGCAATTCGAATCGCGAACCGCATGCTAGTTTGCAATTCGACTAAGAACTATTTCTTTTTGGTTTATGAAGTAAGTAAGTCATAAATTTTCCCTAGAAGAACACTGAAAAGCTTGAAATTTGAATCGCGAACTGCATGCCAGTTTGCAGTTCGCAATTCGAATCGCGTACCGCATGCTAGTTTGCAATTGGACTTATGTTTATTTTCTCTATCTTAGAACTATTTCTTTTTGGTTTATGAAGTTAGTAAGTAATAAATTTTCACAAGAAGAACTCTGAAAAGCTTCAAGTTTGAATCGCGAACTGCATGCCAGTTTGCAGTTCGCAATTCGAATCGCGAATTGCGAACTGCGAACTGCAGACCAGTTTGCAGTTCGCAATTCGAATCGCGAACAGCATGCTAGTTTGCAATTGGACTTAGAACTATTTCTTTTTGGTTTATGAAGTTAGTAAGTCATAAATTTTCCCAAGAAGAACACTGAAAATCTTCAAGTTTGAATCGCGAACTGCATGCCAGTTTGCAGTTCGCAATTCGAATCGCGAATTGCGAACTGCGAACTGCAGACCAACTTCACACATATGTTTCAAGTTTATAGTTGAAATACATTGAAGGAAAAAAAGCTAATTGTGAGTTTGCTTCAAAATGATAAAAATCAAAGATACCTGTTTCGAAAACTTAAAGGATATGTGCGACCCAAAAAAAAAAAAATCATTTCTTTGAAAACTCGCCTAAGGGGTCTTAAATCTTATGTTGTCATATTGGTGCATGTTTTTGCCACGTAAACATTTTAAATGATAAACGCAAAGGCGGTGTACAGATTAAGCTACTGACCTTTAAACCTCAAAATTTTGACTTCGAACGGGGCTGCAGTATTGGTCACACCCAGAATGTAAGACACAATACCATTTTCTCCACAAAGAGGATTCCCGACTGTCTGTCGGGTAAATCGAACTGAATTAAATACGTACAAACTTAAAGATTTTCTGGTACCTTTACGTATTTACCGTATCATAATTACATAACATTTCGAACTAGACCGTGCACAGCTATCACACAACCTTTGAAGTGCATCCGTTTTTGTAAATATATTTTCTTTGTATTACAATAGCACAAAGGAATGCAGACTTGGTAAGCTTTATTATAGATCTTCCAGAAATTTCATCTTGAATCTAAGTATAGGATCAGCTATTATCGTCTTAAATGCCATGCGATAATGTTTGCTGATGTTTATTTTTGATGATTAGTCATTCGTGTTGTTTTATTTTTCCTTTCAAGATTAAGAATATTCTATGAAAATGGCCGCTCCTGGGAACATATTATTGCAATTATTTATGACGTCACTATGTCAACAAAATTACGCCGCTAATGCAGGATTGCATCACGGTATTTTGAAAAGGATGAGATATATCTTATTTTGAAATGACCTTAAACCACACACAATAAAAATAAAGTGGCAAATTTCTTATTTATTTACTTTTCCGATCTGAATCCGTGATAGACATTTGAAAGAAAAATGAAAGGAAGTACTTTCGGATAAGCAAAAGCGTATTTGAAATATTTAAGTGGCTTTTTTCTAAAGGGCGCATAAAGATAAAAGGTTTGTTCATGTGCGTACTTGAAGATGTGGGAAGAATTTTTCAGGTTCATTCATGCGCGGATATGGCACGTGTGATATATTTTACAGTAATGGATGGGAGATGTGTCATTCACTGACTAATTGCAATCTAAATGAAGGCACCGGACATTTCTTCAAATCCAAGAATTATATACTGACACCTTTGTAAAATTGTCTAGTGCTAATACAACGCCCCTGAAACAGTTACATTAGAATTAAAATGTATATCTCATTCTTAGCTTATCACTTAAAATCAATTAATGACTACAGTTTCAGCGGTCATTGTCATCGTGCGTGATAAGTGATGCATTATTATCAAAAGCATTGATAACAATTAAGATGAACATATTTAGGCCCTGCGGCCTATTTCAACACCGTGCCAATGCTCTGACACCAGCGTTGACAATATTATCACGCTAAAACAGAGCAAGAAGAATTCTTACACAGATGTCAACATTTTCACGGACAAGACAATGCATATAAAGATTGAACAAAATTATAGTGTAAATGTTTATCATCTCTATCGAAGTTTAAATTTTCATGTGGTTTGATGAGCTACTGATAGTAACAGTTACAGATAGATTTTGTAACACAAGTAGTTGAGAAAAAATATTTTATCATCACATATTCAAGTATATGTTCATTCAGGACTGCACATATGTACATACAGCTAAGTGAATGAAGCATGAAAAACATTCAGAACCTTGCCTAACATTTATCTGAGCCTGAGTCAGTGCCCTATACATTACAGAGGGACCCAGTCGAGGCTTGAACACAGATAAACATTTAGTTACAAGTCTTTCTTACATAAACGGAAGTTTTTATACATGGGGTAAGTTTGATGCAGAAGCTTTTACACAGAATGTTTGAGAGCATTGCGAGCCTGCACAGAACTAAATTGGTGTGATATAATTTAGGCAGATGGGAAAAACTTACAGAGCATTAGCCACATTTCAGAACGCACTGATCCGTGTTTGAGGATATTTAACAGGCTTTTGCATCAAGTTTATCAGATTAATCCGATGCTAATCAAATAAAATATCCTTGCTTTCTTGTTGATTGCAAAATACATGCATTCCACTCTGTGAAATTCCGATTTAATCAAGCGTGAATAAATCAAAATGACACTGATCATGTTGGGTGCAAGCGTTTCATGAAGAGGAACTTTCTCTGAATAGCAATGTTCTATTTACAAACAAGTCACCGGGGCGCTCTCCCGCGGGATTTATCTGTAATTGATACAATTTTACAATTTTATCATGCAGTATGATCATCTTTAGACTCTCGGGGATGCACAAATTGATTCTAAACATTCATTACCATCGGAATTCGGCGTTGGTCAAGTCGCACAGGCTCGAATTCTCATAGTCTTGAATTGAAATATTAAAACCATTTCAAGTGACCCGTATGGTAAGACGGTGATGAAAGGTAAATTAGAATTTCATGTAGTGATCCCTCCTGGTCCCTTTGTTTCCCCTTCTGTAGGGGACGAGATTTAAATTAAGTATCTTTCATTCAGTGCGTCAAGGGATTTCAAAATTACACGAGTGAACGGATTTTAAAAATGAGATCTCGGGATAACGAGACAGCACGAGATTTTCCATGATTGGCAGCTTCTTGACGTTTCAAGTCGTGTCTTTGATGGGGTTAATTAGAACATACAGAGGTGTCCAGTCTCGGCCAAAATAGCATCCGTCCCGTCAATGGACATGAAAAAGTTAATACCAAGGATTAGGGTAAAGGAAATTAAAACGGTATTATCTGTACCAAGAGGCCCAGAAAATGTAGTCTGACAAGGTTTTCTTTGGCTTCTTTCATTAAATTACAACGAAAAGAACATCTTTTTGTGTAAGTTAATTTCAAATTTGACGTAACTTTCTATTATTGGTTAATAATATCATGTGGCTCAAAAGAAATCAAACACTGGCTGTAAAAGTTTCAACTTTTAACCCCTGAATGGAAAGAAAGAGAAGAACGCTAATAAAGTAACGACACCTTAACAAATTGATTTCGTAAGTACTTCTCAATAAACTTTTTCAAGTTTCTCAATTATCTATATACGTTTGAACTTGAAATAATTCTCTTTAAATACTCGCAAACTTGTAACTGTTCATTTACGAACTTAATCATAGGATATTGCCTTTGAGATTAAAAACTGGATGGCACTTGCTTTGCTTTATACGTGAATCTTGTTGTCATGTTTCGGTGTTTTAACAGTTGGTAGGATGTCAGAAGATATTCAGTTCATAGCCTTTTTAGATATACAATGGACAACACTTAACTCGTTATCTTGTTTGTTTAATTCAGTCAGTAAAACTGAAGTCCTGTCATGTTTTTTTGGCCATGGACAGTCTATCACAAATCTCGATCTTGTTATTGTTTATTCAGAGTGTTAATGTATTACAGAGTCCAGACTTTACTTTGCCATTGTCTTCGAAAAATAAAAATATTTTTCTTAAATATTCTGACATTATTTATTTATTCTATAATGTTATATACCGTCTGTCTCGAGTACCTGATCAACCTTTATAACAAAATTAAATACAGTTTTTATTCCGGCTGAATAAAGCATTGCAGAAGCATATATATAAAAACGGTCAAGCACAGAATTAGATGGTACAACTATCGACCAGAGTAGAGAAACTAAAAGTATATAACCTTTGACACCAGTGTATTTTCTTGCAGGTTTCAATTTAATAAAAAGTATTTATAAATTATAAAAGTAGTTCTCATTAATTATGGTACCATCATAACACCCATTGATGTGAAATGTTTAAAGCACGTGCGTTGGATCTATAGCTAAGTGTGTCCTAGATTAAAGGCCCCTGATGTCATACGTGTGACAATCCAACCAACTTTAAGTCGTAAAATCAAACTTCATGTTCTACTCTCTCTATTATTGTTTGTATATAAGTGTCTGCTAACGTCTACTTGGATAACCTTTCATTCGGCAAACGAACTGAAAAGAATTTTTGATAAAACAAAAAGAAAAAGAGAACATTTTATTACTCATTGAAACGGGATAGAATTCTTTACAAGGTGTAGATTATTCATCGCTTGGTGAACTTACGACATTTTCAAGAAACATGTCTAACCGTTCACATGGCATTTTGTTTGATATAATTTCCTTTTACTTTAAAAAAAAGAAAACAATGGAAAGACATTTCGTTACTTGAATAATCTTTTACATAAACATGTGCAAAACATTGCTTTCAAAATATCTTATTTAGACTTAAGCTGACAGCTATGTTTATTTACAGTAAATAAAACCGTTCTTTCTGCTTCGTTCTGGTTTACGGATTAAATGTAATCAAGAGCTTATAAATGCATAGAGTAAACAATTTCTACTGTAAGATCTCTAGTAAAAATATTTATTTAACAAATTTACATTTGTCGGCACACGTGTATCGGTTTGGACTGCACTTTCTCCCGACTTTTTGGATATATATCTTTCTATTTGAGTGTAACCGGTTACCATATGACCGGCGCCCCTGCAGAAGTTAGTTATTTTAGTTTTATGGGGCATAGTGATAGATACAGAAAGCATCCCATTCCAAAGACCCCTCCCCCGTTCTTCTTTTCCATGCTCAGTGTATAGCACTGATACATGGGTCTAAGGTCTCATCCGAAAGAAAAGTTGCTGGATAGGTGTGAAGTCAAAAATGTATATTTGACTGTTTCCTATGACGCAGCTTCGAATACAGGTGGCCCTTAGCGTTGCACAAAAATTATGCCCGAAGCAAGTGGTGTAACATTAATACATATATTTAATTTTCATTATTTTTTGTCAGCATTTTCAGAATCTTATATATTTTATAACACACATTTGAAGTTCGCCGGATACTGTAGTGTTGTAAGAATCTCTCAACATATGCAAAGGATTTAGTTGTATGTCGATGTAAATATTTTAAATTGATGCTTTAGCTATACGAAACAGTGGCCGTTTGACATAAAAGTTCATGTAAGAAAACTTAAAGCGGCAAAAACCATCTTTAAAAAACAGACCAAACATTGACATGTAGTTATATGACTGTCTTCATTTTATGTCTTACAAAATGTTAGTTCGATTTCAAAGCCGTTCGGTGACTTTGAAGAAGTATGTAGCTTTCTCAAAGCCTTCTCGAAGAAATTACAGAAAAGCGCCTTTGAAGAAATTACAGAAAACACGACAAAATATGTATGTGTAGACAGTTTTAATAGTTCATGAACTTCGCAGCTAGAATTCATGGAAGAGTTTATGGATTTCGTTTAAAGATAAACATGAGTTTTTCATTTAGTATCGATTTTGTAATATAGGCCTAACTATTTCTTCAAACATACATGTATGTCAGTACATATACGACAGTCATTATATTTTTAGTAAAACTGCTGACATTTTTCTAAGAAAGCACTTTGTGTTTGTATACCTTTACATTTTAGTGTTTGCAAGCCTAAATTAATTTTTCAAAATCACAGACTTCTTATCAGCATAGACTTCAGCTTCTATCAATATCAAAGGAACATCATTAACATGAAGGTATGGGAAAATGACCATCCGACCAGACGAACCTTCAGGATCATTCAGACACTTTGTCCGGCATAGTGTGTCTTATTTACGCTCGGACAAATTAATCCTTTTAAGGTTTAACCTCTGATCCGGAGACTTGGTTTTGATTGGAGTCTGACAATTTCGTTAAAAGATATTGTCATCGTGTGATTAATGAATTTCAATCGCATTGGTTACGGTAGTCCAGCTCACTTTATCAAAGATCACCGCGCTCCCAAAGCACAGATTGTCTAGCTGCAGCAAATGCCGAAAATAGCTTTGATAGGAATTGCAGTCGTTCTAACAACATGTTTTATGTTCATCTTTCAGTAAAATCCTCTATCGGCTTTTTATGATATGGAAGGCTGACAAACATATTACTTCTTTTACTTTTATAGCTAAAAAACATGTACAATTTAAAAAAAAATAGGCATTCTTAGATTTTTCGTGCTGAAAGCGATGGCTAGACTAAGTCTTGAAAATTGGAGTGTCTGAAAAGTGTCAATGAATTTATTTTGATGAAATTGTTGGTGTTAGAATATCTTAATTTGAAATGAAAGTATCGACAACACAGGAAAGAAAAACGCAAGCCAATTCAGCAATAAAAAATAACACAAACAACAACAACAACAAAGAGACGTTCCTTCACCCCAAAACAGCAAAATGAAAACACACTGTAATCTGTGACCGCATGTCAAGGGACTAATTCCTATCTAAAATATGGGCTGAGGTCGCAGTGATTTAAGAATATCTATTAATATATGCCACCAAGTATCACCAAAAAGTCCGGTATTACTATTTCGGACTTCAATCACTTTTGAAGAAAGACGAGTAATGCAGTATATCACTTGAAGATATTCACGTGCTTACCGCGTCCGCTTATGGAGCGGGAGGTCGAAAGTTCGATTCCCGTCAGAGGCTTGTTCTGACGCTGTAGGCTGGTGAGCCGCCAGATAGTTAAAGAAAGGTTACCTTTTGCCTGTCCACCTGTCGTCTGGCATGTAGAATAAGGAATCGGAGAGTAAATGTGCACACAGATAGAGTTGTGTCTCATAGGCCTGGGAGGCTGGCCCTTTCAGTAGGGGGTGACAATAATTAACAAGCACTTAACTTTATTTTTTACTTTTATTCAGTTAGGCATCGACTAACAAGCACACTTAAAGACTATGAAATGACTGTCATACAAAAATGTTGCTAGGCTGCTAACTTCACGGACATCAAACAAAAATATTTGTATGAAAAGCAGCTTATGAAAAAAAAAGCCTGAAATTTACAAGCAAAGAAAGTAGTACAGTCCGTCGTAAAGTAAACTGGGCAGGTATTTTGTCTAATTTCATGGTCTGCTTCCGTTAAATGGCCTCAAAAATGATGATAAGATGGTAAACATGTGAACCCAATATGAAATTTTTCAGTGCAATGGGTTTTTAATGCGCTTGTTTTCTATAGATTTATAATGAGCGTCCGTTCCTAATGATACATTTTAGCACAAATAAATGTCAGTGCTTCTCAAAACGGCACTCTGCAACAGTGATTTACGAACGAATGTCATGCAAAATCGTTTGAATAAAATGTCGGGCTGGCAATCAGGCAAACGAACACCAGAAATAATAGAACTGAAGAAAAACGTCAATTGGCATGTGCATGTATTATCAGTTTTCATTGGTCGTGTAGAACGGAAGTTACTCTGATGATCATCCGAATTTTCTTTTGTTTTAAAACAATGTTATTAAGTGGTTATGCTCGCTGAAAGGACAGCAAGTGGGACCCTCCAATCGCTAGAGTAACGCTTTGTCGAGCAGAGCCTTCTTTACTATCCGGAATCTTTCTTATACAGAATTACCGCATGTTTTGATGTGTTTCAACATGACTTGCTACGTTTAATGCCCATATCATTGATAATGAATTTTTTGCTATATTGATTACCTGACACAAAGAATCATGAAGTTGTAGGAACTTTTAAACGAAATCAAACTAATCTAGATGCTTCCATTTTCCATGTGTTTCATAATTTGAAAATACTCGCGTCATACTGTATTTTTAACCAAGGTACAAAAAAAGAGTAAATGTTTGGCCCCGTGACATAAATGTAAGATTATTTAAATAATTATTGTTAATTATATATTTAATCTTATCGTCTCTTATTTCTTTCTATGGCATTTGACATTTCTGGCATCCTAGGTCGTTAAACACAAATACACCAAGTGCTGTTCCATGTACTCATGCAATGTCGTCTGCTTTTGAACATACGGTGTACCTCGCAAAAAAGTTGAAAAATAATTAAACCCGACCTACTTTTATCCACCAAATGTTGCGTTCAAAGTACAAAAAGTGAAAACTTGTTTACAATATTCTGAACTTTTGTATGTTTTTTTTTTGTTTTCGAAAACAATTTAAAGAAAGTGACGACTTGCAAACAAAAGGATAAACAGACGATAACATCTCATCTGCTCGCGATAATCGCCGATTTTGTAGATAATTCAAGTATGAGTCAACTTGAACGAAAAGGTATGTGTCAGAAAGGTCGCGCTGGGTGGTTAGAGATAAAACAATGGTCATTAAAACTTGAGAAAAGAGCTAATTACTGACACGCGATAGTAAGAATACCAATTTTGAAATTTTGTAGTTAACGTATGAAAAAGGCGGGAAGAGCAATTATGATTTTGACTTCTTCGTGAACAAGAACAAAGCCACTAAGATGCACAATTATGGATAAATGAACGATTACACTGATGAGACAAGTGTCAAGTTACTCGTGCATTGTTTGTTGCAGACAGTGTGATCATTACAGTCTTAACCACAAAAATACTCCAAAGACCTTGATAATTTATGGTGCTCTGAATGGCCTTGAAGTGTAAAACTTTAAATGGATAATTTCTATTTGTAAAAGTGTGGCGGTTTTCATATAGATTTTAGGGGTTTTGTACTGTCACTTTACAAGACGGTGGTCGGAAACAGTTTGTTTCATAGATGTACCATACGATACCCATGGTCCCGGTTGTTATGGCAACCGTACGTTAGTTGTGTCTTCTTAGCCTACCAAAGGAAATAAGTCTGATTCCAGCTCTGACCTGATAGATTTTATGGACAACAATAAAATTTTGTCAAAATGTCGGTAGACATTACAAAACCTAAACGTTCAACTGTTATGAAATTTGCCCTTGTCATAAAAGTCATACACACTGAGATGGGTCATTGGTTTGTTGATTTCTAAAAGACAGACACACTTTGATTACGACTAATTACTATTTTTTTAATGTGTCGAACTTGAGTAACGCCTTCACCGGTGCAGTGTTTTTTAGTTCCATTCAAATCATGTCGCACAAGACACAAATAGGACATCTCTTGACAACCTGTAGATTGTATGAAAACTAACAGATCAAAGATTTCTAAAGAAGAAAATCACCGAGATATTGGTTATCTTAAACCTGATCATCTGATCAACAAATCGTGTCTAAGCTATTGTAACAACCCCTTTTGAAATTGATGTCTTTTTTTTTGTGGCCACCCTTTTGGCCTATAGAATGCGGTAACATGAAAGGGGCTAACGTGAAGAAGCTTATCTTAGTGTTTGATAATAATCGACCAAGTCCTTTAAAATGGTAGGTGGTACAGTTAGATTTTTTTTGGGGAGGGGGGGGGGGGTAAAAAAGAAACATCAGCATAAATGAAAAAAGTTCGAAAGAGTTTTGACTCAACCATAAGTACATATCATTACAATCCATAGTCTACGTTATTTTAACTATCTTGTCAAAATTTTATAATTTAAACTGTCTTATTTTTCTTATTTTTTTAATCCGTTAATTTCAGTGTAGTGCTAGGGTGTGTCAAACTGACAAAACACGGAAAATGAAACTCACGGATCCTTGACGATATACTTTCAGATCCAGCTTAAACCCAGATTAAAAAATTACGTATTCGAACCAAGCAGAAAGGCTAATGGACTAAAGAAACTGGACAAACAACAATGCAGAATCGATCAATAATAATTTGAACCCGTCTTTAGACTCGAAACCAAAACAAACAAGTGAACTTATTGAAAAGCTGTATGGAGTCATAAAGCTCTATTACAGGAATTTATCGCCGTCACCTTTATGACGCGGGAAACCCCAAAGGAACATCACATTTATTTTATTTTATTTCGTGTTGCAAATGAGAAGAATAAAAAGAACTGTTTGAGAAGTTCTTAATGGACAAAAAGAGACAAATAAAAACGAAATATGTGCAGCAAGAGATGGAAAATATTCTGTCATTGATAAGGCTAATTGTGTGGTCAAGAAATCAGGACAGCGGAAGCGTCCAGTTAATGAAAAAACTAAGTGATAATGCAACCAGTGGTCACCCTAAACATGAAAAAAACGACAAATAAGATTGCACTGGGATTACCAACACTACCCAAAAATAATATAGAAATAGGTTAAGCATTTCTTAAACATTTTGAAATTAATTATATTTTTATGCATTTCTTGAAAATTAATGTATACTACACCATGAGAAATACATAAATATTATTAGAGAGGAGCCCGTGCAAGCTCGGGCTAAAAGTAATAAAAGTTCTCAAGGTTAACTTTTTGTAATGCATCTGTAATGTAAACAGCAAAATTACATTGCCGAGGGAATACATGTACCCAAAGACACGTGGAAGTCGTGCTCATAAAAACTTCTGACAAATTTTACATGAGCTCCACAACAAATTTTAAATGTAAAATTAATAGACGGCATAATGTTTCGCACTATTTCAAGGGAAGCAACTGGTCAATACCTTAAATCATTTACTCAAGAGTGGTGTCCCTTTATCTGATGGTCACATTGTACTCGATGAGTTATATCACTGGTGCGATTTCCAATAGGGATCACACGAAAGTCTCTTTTGATTTTCAATACTTTTAGGGTGAGCTCTGGTTTGAACCCAGGCAGCAGCTATCAAGCGGGAACAACTAATGTCGTAAGGAAATAGTTCCAAAATAAATAAGTTGAAACTTAAGAAACTGTTTGTGTAATCAAAGATACAGCTATGGCGTATCAAGCGATGCAGTATTCGCTTAATTTCATTTGTATTCTAAACATTTATTTATATACCATATTTTCTTATTTATATGCAATAAATGTCAATTTATATTCTATATTTTTTTAATGCGATATTTTTCATTTATATTCCATATTTATTCATTTATATGCGATATTTTTTCATTTATATTCTATTTTTTCTCATTTATATGCAATATTTTTTTATTTCTATGCAATAGTTTTTCATTTATATGCAATATTGTCTCATTTATATTCAAGGAATGTTTCATTTATATTCGATATTTTCGTATTCATATGTAATATTTTTTCATTCATATTCAATAGTTTCTTATTTATATGCAATAATTTTTCATTTATATTCAATAAATTCTTATTTATATGCAATAAATTTTCATTTACATACAATATTTTTTCCCCATTTATATTCAATATTTAGTTATTTATATGCTATAATACTTCATTTATATTTAATAAAAAAAACCGATTCATTTGCTATAATTGGATTGTGGGATACAGAATTTTTTACGTCAGAGGTCAAATTTTGTACCGATGTCTCTCACTGGATGTATGGAATTAAATGGCGGCGCCCATGGGGGCAGCCATGTTTGCTCCGCAAAATATTGTGGTCCAATAAAATCGGTCGTTACAAACGTTATTAGTATATCCCATGATGCCATATTATTGAATATAAATTTTTCTTTCATTTATTTACCACATTAATATTTTTTAACATATAAATATTTGTGTTTCAAAATATATATATAGAACATAGATAATTTTATGCAATATAAATGCTGAATTTTACCATATCAATATTTATTTTATACAACATAAATGAAAAATTTTAGAATATAAATATAGAATTATATCATATAAAAATATTTTTCGAATTTTGCAACGTTCCACACGCCATATTCAGCGACAGTTTACTTCTTCGTTGTCAAAATTATTTAGAGAACCGCACTTCTAATATGTTTGTTTAAATGCAGTGCATGGATTCATACACGAATACTGCAAATACCAAAAACTTTTTAAACACGGTTAAACACGGATTTTTTCTGCTATTCGAACCTGTTCTCGCAACTAAAGAACGTATATTGTTGAAGTAACGACCACATTCCACGACGGGGTTCGAACACTTAAATGGTGTATTACGAACCAATCAAGATGAACACAAAGGTCTCATCGATTGATACATTTGATTTGTTACCACGATTTGAGATGAAATTTTACCATGTTCTTTGGCTTTCTGTGTTAATTTCAGGCACAGAGTATAATATCCCGCCTCAAAGTTAGATACCTTTAACACAGCGAATTCAGCTGTCAGCAGTGTTGGACTATTTTTTCCGTCTTTGCTACGAAAACACATCGGATGACTCATATCAAGATAGTTTTACAAGTCAAAACAAAACAGCTTAACATATAATAAATATTTTATCACCTGTTTAAGTTGAAATTGAAAATATTGAAATAAGTTGCAAAAGTACATAACACATTTCTAAAACTGAACTTATTCAATTCTTATAAGAGACAAGGGTGCCATTGTCACAAAATAGGCCCGTCACAAAAGTTTTGCAGAAGATGTGGGCATAATGGATAAAAAGAGGTGTTAGTAGGGAAGCAAGTTTGACTAATTCTAGTACTGGATAGTGAAACAAACATTTGCAATGAACTTCTGACCTCTAAGTGTGAAATTGACCTTTTGACCAAGAGACCTGGTTCATGTGCTCAACGCTATTTTTCATGATGGTGAACTTTTGTATAAAGTAATCTGGACATTTCAACATCTCTAGTGACCTTAACCTTACTTATATGGAGTCGGATTATGCGTGTAACCCTCAGTTTCATGATGGTGAAAATTTATGTTGGAAAGCAATTCATGAGGACTAAATGGTCCATACACACATATTCATGTGCCAAGTTATACTAAAATCTTTCAACACATGTAGAAATTTTGCTCCGGACAAGCGTTTTCCACTGACCGTTACATGTGATCTTGACCTTTGATCTAGAGCTCTAGCTCATGCACACAACACTACGTTTTAGGATGGTGAACTTTAGTATCAAGTAATACTAAAATCCCTCAATGCATGTAGAAGATGTGCTCCGGACAAAATCTGGACATTTCATCATCTCTAGTGACCTTGACCTTGCATATATGGACCAAGATGCTCAGTCTTATGATGGTGAACATTTTTGATAGAATACCTCAATTCATGATGACTAAATGGTCCATGGTCCGTAATTTTCATACTTTTATCTGACTTTCGACCTCCATGTGTGACCTTGACCACACGGACTGAATTATGCATGCGACACTCTGCCTCACAATGTTAAACATTTATGCCAATTTATATTAAAATCCATCAATGCACGTGGAAGTTTTGCTCCGGACAAGCGTTTTTTTCTAACTTCAAATTGTGACCTTTACCTTTGACCTAGAGACCTGGTTCTTGCCTGGTTTGCGACACTTCCCCCATGAAAGTGAATATTGGTACCATGAATCATTAAAATTCATCCATGCACTTTGAAGATATGCTCCGGACAAAACTGGACGCCGCCCGCCCGCCCGCCATGGGCGTTCCCATAATACGTCCCGTTTTTCAAACGGGCGTATTAAAAAGTAATACAACAGCAACACTTAGAAAAAAATGAAAGAAATATATAAAACATTTAATAATGTAATAAAATTTATCTGATTAAAAGTAATTGCGTATAGCGAATAAATGGAAATGTAGTGTAACACTGTATTACTGCACAGTGCTCCTGACGAATAGGTGCTCCAGGAGGAGCTATATGGGCTGACGTATAGAATTCATTCGGAGTTCTAAACGTCAAATCTAAAATCAACTTTAAAAGGGATGGAATACATAGAGCTACAAAATTCATGAAATGAAAAACGACCTGACAGAAGCCAGGCCAGTAGGTGCGGTGTCTAATACTTTAAAGTTGAAACAATGCCTGCTACCAGTTGACATAGAGATTACAACTGATGGGAAATCCATGAAAACTAATTAGATTAGTCTTCTATCCTCACTCTAATATTCCCTCTTGGAGGACAGCATTAATCACATACAATTTCAGACAATTATCATGCCCATCTCGACTAGGTACCTATTAGTTAGATGTTAGATGCATATTATTCATTTAAAGCTTTACTGAAATCCGATCCAGACATCCATCGGGCGACCAGTCGGACAGAAAGCTCAATATCAAATTGTAAATGTCACCCTTCTAAATATGTTGGAAAGACGTGATAATTATTGCTGTTGTTTCTGTTGATTTGTTGTTTCGGTGGGAAAGTTATAGAATTATATTAAAAATAGTACATATTTGATTTAATGGCCAGTATCAAATACAGGGGGAAATAGTGATAAGATATAACCGGTCTTTCGTTTTTCTTGCAAAAAGTACTGTATATATTACATGTTCGTTTTCGTTGTATAGCTATTCTTTCGATATTGCAAAATACTTGTGTAATTATTTTATAGAATCCCTTGTTTTGACCAGGTGCCCTACATCATGCTGTTACATGTCTTAGTTCCAAGATCTTAAGTTCCAAGTATCTGTTAGTTGTGACCAAGTTTATATTTACCAGTTAAACAACACATTTAGAACAAAGAGAAAAGGTTTATGTTTCTTGACTAAATAGGTTTAGCATTTACTAGTAAACTGATACATAGAACAAGCATAGACAAACAAATGACCCTTTTTCAAGTATGTTACAAACTATATTAATTACATAGTGATTCTATAAATTGTTTGGTTAAATAATGAACGATACAAGAATAAAAATTTTGTTTGAATGAATCTAAACACTTCATTCAAAAGCAGGATTTTCTAAACCTTTAAACTTTTCCTTTGAGTTCATCATAATTCTTGTTGATGGTCTATCTTTCACGTATTTATCTAACGTTTCAGACCTGGTGTCTTCACCAGCAAATCCCAAAACTGAAAGGAAAGTAGGTATCCAGAACAGTGAAAAAAGTACACAGATCCCTGTTGTAAGAAGTGTTATCTTGAAGACAGTTACAAAGACATATGATGTCACTACAAACAATACTAGAAGTCCTAAAAATTGGCCGAAAATGGCATGAAACAGTGGCTGTGTTGTTGTAGACAAAACAATATTAACACGAGATGAACTGTTTATACCAGAAGCCTGAATGTAAGAATAAAATGAATGAACAATTACTTCAACAAAGAAGGAACCGGCCATCATATACACGATCATGGAAACTTGAGTCAGATATATTCCTAGAAAGTGTGATATACCGAATACAGAGACCATCATAGAAGCATATGTTAATGGAATGTGAATAAGGGACAACAATGTAGGTTTAATAAGAAGAAACAAAATCATTAAAAGAGCCATCTGTGTTCCTGCGAATCTGAGTAATTCCCAAAAGGGATACAACCAATCATCCGTGTTGAAAAAATCAGGAGAGTGTACAAAAACGAAACGTCTATTGGATTTTAAATGCCATAGATTGTTATCAATTCTGCCGTATTTATTTACAAAATGCTCATTTATATCTTCTGTTAAATCAAGCAACTTTGCCTTCATTGAAATCATTGCTTTAGTTGATTTTATATTCTTGCTCTTTATATAAAATCTGGTAGCAACAAGTTCAGAGCTGTTGTCAAAAAAGTGTATATCATTTTCAAAAATAACTTGTCTTGGAAGAAATTTGTGTTTTACTGAATCATATAATGCTTGTTCCGTTGTGTAATTTACAAATGTGGTGTTATCATAAACGGATTTCCAGTTAAGCAAAAAATCCGGCTGAAGGAAAGATCTTGATTCTATACTCTGCTCAAACTGTGAAATGACATCATGATCAATCAAAAATCCATGCGGATGAACGATAACAAACTGTATAACTGGTTGGTTTTCAAATTCCCTGTGAATTTTTTGACTGTATTTATAAAAGTAAGACTTAGATAGAACCTCGTTTTCTTGAATAGCATCAACCCGAAAACTGATGACGCCCCATATCGCAAATGAAATTAAAGCAAGAAAAGACACTAGTGAGATACATCTAGCTGCAATAGTTAAGAGAAAACGTAGACTAGCTTTTCTCGACCATGTTTCTAGAGAGCTCTCCGTGTCTGTCCTTCCGTCCGCCTTGGAACCGCTACAACAACAAATAATGCAGCAATTACGACCTTCAACTTCTTCTCTTGGTCGTAATTTCGTACAAATACAACAGTGTCGTCCTGCATTAATGCGGAGTTCGTTGATTGCCAAGCAGGAAGTGAAGAAAACGAAATGGTTCACATAGTTGAACAACGTAGTTGTCACTAGAAATAAAATACACAATGCATTTGAGTTGCAAGAGGTATAGCAAGGCTTAAATACTTACAGTGCTTGAAACATAAGTTTCCTCAATGTATAATTGAGAAATCTGTTTTACACAAGAGGGGTCTTTTTATTTATTTATATTTCTAGTTATTTAATTCTATGTAACTTCGTTTGACATTTCAAACTGACGTAACAAATTGTATGTAAGGTAGTACTCATTAAAGTGTATTATTTTTTAACAGTTAGCAAAATGCAACTATGTTTCTTATTTATGTATGGACGCTTACCTATATATATTCCTACGAGTTGTATTGCGTAATATTTCGTGAAAATTGCAGCAGTAAAAGGTACAACATGACACAACATGGTCGCTGTTATTGGAATTGCAGACTTCTTCATAGCATGTTGTACTCGCTTTCTTGCGTCTGTTTCGGCATTAACATCAGACAGGTAAGATAATGTAATCATAGTGTTGATAACCTGATGATCTGCAAATGTATAATATTTGTAAAATTAAAGTTGGCCAGAATTCGGCCGTTTATGTTAATGCAATGCGATATAATTCAAGAATTTTAATCTGCAATATGGTGAGCAAATTTTCATTCATGCTGAAGTGCAGGCACTTTAAAAATTTAAAATTCATGTTTAGATATTTAAATAGTTTTTGTTTCAATACCTCTTTGGAAAATACTTGGAAAAAAGAAAGGAACTGAAGGCTGTTCTACAATGATTATTAAACTGACTTGCCTTTTCTGACAAAGTGTTTCAAAAGCGCAAATCATATTGCAAAATGAACCCATTTAAAATTTAATAACGGTTTCAAATTTTGTTTTGTTTAAAAGTTTACAACATGCATGTATATGTAACAGCACACCAACTGTAGAATGTATCTACAAAAAGATGCAATACTGCAACAATTCACACGCCATACCAAAGAGGGCAGTCAGTCAGGTTTTCATCCGAAAGGTATTAAAATAAAGCATCAGAAGTCACATGAAATCTCTCCAAATTTGCCTACTAAAGTTAACTTCACAATGATAGTAACCTTCCACTTAATTTAAAAGTTACCATACAGAGGTCACCCAGGTTTTGCACGTGTGATATTTACCACTGTATGTGGTTTTAGAATGAAAATACGAAAAAAATGACATTTTATGGTGTTATCAGCTTTAGAAGGAGAAAACTTCTTCGGATTTTACTCATGCTTTTCATGGAATCTTGCCCAATGATATCAAATGTTTTGATAAAAGTTGTGAATATATAATCGGATAGAATGCATACATTAGTTAAAGAAAATACATACCCACAATGAACATAGGCGCAATACCTATGGCATTTGTAAATTCAACTTCACACGCCATAAGCAAGCCCCATGCACCAAGAACACTGGTCGCAGTATTGATGATACCCATTCTTCCTATGTTGCTCCTTTTTGTTAGTGTGTTTCCACCAGACATGACAAAGCCGAGATAAATAAAATATATCGTAAACACGAATGAAAAATAAGGAATATCTCCATATGTATCATTCCCAAGCTCTTCAAGATAGGACATTTGGTGGGCAAATGCTAAGCAGATGCCTTTCAAATACCATTGATGAGTTGACTGTTTCATGTGAGAAATGAAATGATCAGTCCAAAGCTTTGCATCTTGCCTGTATTGGAGTTTGTCCTGACGGAGATTAAGGCGAATTCGTAGGTAAGTAGCTCTCATTAGTGTATTATTTACCA